>CM048846.1:12568974-12976474 GCA_026545225.1 Cornus controversa | reverse complement strand
TCATAGTCTAAGAAACCCAACATAATATCAATAATTGTCCTCTAGGCAGTATAATTTGAACCACCAGTGGTTCAATCTCTGTAAGGTATATCTGAATTGCGGAAGCGTTTATAACCTTAATACATGTTATATTATAACACCACATAAACAACATATAAAATAATATGTCATAACTTTAGGGATTATTACTTTAATTCGTACTTGGAGTTTTAAGCCGAATTTATCAGGGTGTTTTACTATGTGCAAAACCTTCCACCCTGCGGGAGCAGGTAAGATGTCATTTAAAAATCACCTTTGGACAGAATTTTAAATACATTTACTCCCCAAATTTGTGATTAAATCGCACATAGACCTAATTGATTATGCTTGAATTATCACTAAACACTTCCACTACCTTTGGGCAAGAGGGTTATTTAGTTCTAACCCAAACACTCTCAGCTATTCTACTCACTTATCCTACATTAAGACACTGATCACCTTTGGGCAGAACTAATGCCCCAATATAGGTAAGTGCACTGTAAGACCTTAAAATTTCAAAAATAATAACCTACATGAGTGAATGTCACCTTTGGGCAGGCATCACTCACTTTGGATACTACCTTGAAACGGTCACTTTACCGGTCCTCCTAAACCCCAAGGAAAGACCTTAACTTTAAAATTTTCATTTTATTTAGGTTCACAAACTTCTTTATAGTGCACATAAAAATAAACTCAAATATTATGAAACAAAATATGAACATGGATCACACAAAAAAAAAACTTGAATATAAATAAAATAAATATATTTATATTTATTCATGTACATAAAATTTACGGTTCACAATTTAATGAACAATAATTTAAGCCAACTACCAAAACCATGGTATAGAGAATGCAAATTTGATGTATTCAGCAATATACATCCTGAATCACAAGTTAAAAATTAAAAAAAACTTTATACTTCACATCTCAAATAATATACAAAAGAAACAAATCCATGTTTACATTATTTATGCTCTACATGAAAACCCATATATACAATATTTGCATAAGGAAAACTGGATCAAAATATATATATATATATATCTATATAAGCCTGTCACATTAATCACTCAATAGATCCACTGAATCATGTAATAAATATATATATATATATATAATATAAATATATATAAAATATATATATATATTTTACACATATATATAATTATGTATATATATATACACATATATACAATTGCACACCCACGCACCAATGAATTTTTTTTCAAGTCAAAGTTCAAGGAAAAGTCACTGATTGTGATATTCCATAAATGAATATATAATGTAACCATCAGATTTGAGGCATTGTAATCTGTATGCCTTGAATCAAGTATCTTATGCATCTTAAAAAACTTTATAAAGTAAACAACATAAGTCAAAAATCATCATTCAGGTAACCTTTAGCCATACACATTTTACGAAGTTATCTTGTAAATCATATCACTATATTTACTCTTATCATATATATATATATATATATATATATATATATACACACACATGAAACTGTCATGCACATAAATTGAGAATAAAAACAATCAGATTTTATATTTGTTATCACATGTAAACATTGTGCACAAAAATCGAGAGAAAAAACTATCAGATTGTGCATGTTCTATCACCGCATGTGTGAGTATATATATATATATATATATGTATAAAAGTGTAGTCAAAATTTCACGTAAACTGAATAACAGTGAACACTCAAAAAAAGTACTTCAGCAAATTTTTTTTTTTTTTCTTAATACACAGTTTACGATCAGGTTTTAAAAATTTATTCAACTATTTCATCTTGATTTCTACAACAAAAATCTTAATCCTAATTTGGCTCTGATACCAATTGTTGGAATTTATTCCATACTCAACTTGTAGAAATCAAGAATACTGCAATTAATTAAAGAGGAGATTTTAATTTACATACCTGAATGAAGATTAAGTTGTAGAATACTTTTGAGTTTCTGCAAGAAATCCTTAGAGAGCTCTACCCCTTTTCTGAGAGTTGTCCTTCGATAGGGCTGAATAAGGGTTGTGAAACCCTTATTTATAACAACAACAGGGAGGGACGGCTTCTCTACAAATAAAATACCTAAGTCTCTCTTCCTATCATGGAGACCTAGATATCAAAGGTTAGGATTAAATCCCACCAAATAAAATTGGAAAACCACAATCCAATTATGTAAATATTATACTGTCAATTAGACCACAATTGACAAGTATAACCCCAACCCATCAAGTAACAATAATTACATTGCAATCCAATTTTATAAATAATGCATAGAACCACAAAAAATATTTTATTTATTTAAAATATTCCAACAATCTTATATAGTTCAGTCGAAAGAAGCTGCATCTGAACTGGTTCTTAGAGACTCTACAGGAAAAGTTCTGAAGGTTGTCATTCACTTCTTCCCAAGGGTGGCCTCTGCTCTATTAGCTGAAGCCATGTCTGCAAGATTAGCCTTGAAATGGGCTTAAGCATGGGGTTTGTTAGAAGTGGTGATTGAGGGAGATTGTAGTATGGTGATTCATCCTAAGAGAGTTGATGTAAATATTGTATCTATTTGGGAAGACATTCAGTTTCTGCAACAAGGGAATCATGGCCAATGGAAGCTTGGATGGGTTAAAAGACATGCAAATGGTCTGGCTCATGCTACTGCTCATTATGCAATGCACAGAAGGGATAATGTTTGTATTTCTGATGTCTTTCCTGCTTTTAATTGGAATGGCAGAGAAGTTTACCGATCAAGTGTTCCAGTCAGAACTTTTAACAACCACCAACAAGAAAATAGAGTCGTACCTCACAATGTAACCGCATAAACAGAATATGAAATTAGGGTTCTTTTACTTTCTTTTGAGTTTGCGATCAGAGTCATACATGAACCGTCTTTCAATGCCCAATGTTCGACAACCGGTAACACAAAGAGCCGAACATCTAATGTCACCTTTTGGATTGAAAACAAATCGAAAGTTGCGGTGCTTTTCAATTGGAAGTTACAAAGAGAAATATGAAGTTAGGGTTTGTTTTGGGGTTATATATATATATATATATATGTGTGTGTGTGTGTGTGTGTGTGTGTGTGAGAGAGAGAGAGAGAGAGAGAGATGAGAAAGTGTTGGGTGGTGGAACAGTAGTGGTCATGGCGGTGGAGAGGGGAAGAGAAAGACAGATTGTGGTGGTGGGGTGAGTTTGGCGGTGGATTTAAATCAACAACAAAGTTAAAAATAAATATATTAACAATGAGGATAGTATGGTAAATTCACGAAGAATAATTGGGTCGTCGACCGGTCATTTTAACCCATTTTAACCAAGGGTGTAAGAGTAATTTTTTCAAAACTTTCATCTCATGATAATAAACTTAAATATCAGAGTAGCTCGGAGTAATTTACTTTATATATATATAGATAATGTTATTTCTTATGCCAAGTGTAGAAAAGATAATACTGATACCACTTTTATGCTACGTTCATTTTCCAATTTTACTAATTACGGAATATATTTTGCTTCTCATCATCGTTGCATTTCATGAAAATGCAACAATGATGAGAAGCAAAATATAATACACATTAACAATAAGATAACTGGACTTTTGCTTGTAATAAATTTTTTGAACAAAATCTTTTTACTTTGTATGCTTGCTACCTATAATATCTCTATTTTTTTATTGGGTAAATATTACTGACACTTTTTAAGGTTTGATGTAATTTTACGCGACTACAATTTTGTGAAATTTTGTTACAAACACCCCCTGTCAATTTTTTTATCCAAACAGTGCCAAAACAGCATTAAATTGAACACGAAATGTCACAATTGTCCTTCATTTAATAATAATTTTATAAACAAAAAAGCTATATATGAAAAAGACTATACTACTCCCATAATAATAATAATAATAATAATAAATTCTCTCCAAACCCCATCCCTCCATCTCTCCACAACCAACCCCTCTCCACCACCTACCTCCATCACTATTATATATATATAGTCTGAATATATATAACTATATATAGCTTTTATATATTATTCACTATCATCACCGCCCCCATTGTTCTTCATCATCAACACTACCACCGACAAAAACTGACCCAATTCCAGCCATCATCATCACCTTTTCTTACCACTGGAATCAAGCTCCATCATCTCTGAGAAGCGAAGAAACACCATCTTCAACCACTTTGACACCATCATCAACCATCAAGCTCCACCACGACAGCCCATACTCAACCGCCATGAAGCACAGCCCCATGGTTTTCACAGGGTCTTCATCTTCAACACCGACACCGTCATGAACAGACCCATCATAAATCATGAACAACCAAGCTTCACCAAATAGGTCATCATCACCATGGTCATTCCAAGCACCAACCAAGCTCCATCACTGCCAAGAGCTCAACCTCACAACCAACCGAAGCTCACAGCCCAAACACCATCAATAAAAGTCCATCCTCAACCACCATCATCATTAAGCTCTATCTATCGAGCACCGAGTGGCCACTGCCTGAAATAGCCACTACTAAAATTCTAACAACACTTACCATGACCATTGCAGACCCACAGAGAAGACCCATCAAAGTTATTGAAGATGATGAACAGTGGTCTGTGGGGTTTGTTAATGAAGCTTTAAAGATAGTGGAACCAGTTCTCTATGTATATTCATTTAGATTAAACAATAAAGTGAAATCATTACTAACAAATCATATATCTTTAGTCTATGTACTTCCAAAGTCAAAACAGTTCTCTATGTATATTCATTTAGATTAAACAATAAAGTGAAATCATTACTAACAAATCATATATCTTTAGTCTATGTACTTCCAAAGTCAAAACATCAAATTTCCCACTCAACTTAAATATTTTAATCAAATGCAAATTCAACAACAGAAACAAAAATGAGATTTTTCATTTCTACAAGATGTAAATCAAGTTAGCCAGTTCTAAATAATCAAATCCAAAAATTTATACAGATCCAACAAGAAAAAAACAAGAACATATACATATTTATATACATATCCAATAACTAAACTACATAGCACACTAGTATTGTCAAAGAGCACAACATAAATAATCAAATTAGAATTTTTAAATCTGAAATGTAAATCTTCACATTTCATTCAAATAAACCAACTAAAACACACACAAAGACTCAGATCAAAAGTTTCAAATTTAACCTGATTTACAACACAAACCCCAAATCACACGCAAATCTATTTTCAAAATCCAAAAAAACCCAACTCAAACTTACATAAATCTATTTTCAAGAAGAGAACAATTTCGCAACAAACATACCTGAGTAAGTGGAGCTTGGTTCTTCGTGGATGGTGGCTATGAAGCTTCGATTTCTTTTCAGTGAAGACGGTGGTGTTCGACAATGGCATGAAGAAAGATGCTGCTCCAATGTGAATGGTTCTCTTGGATCGGCAACACTTCAGCAAGCTTGGAGAAGGAGCTCGGCAGTGGAACTTCAATGGAGACCCAGTTGAAATGGATCTTCGGTTATGTTGCTTGATGGGGAAGATAATGGTGATGGGTCTTCGGTTATGTTGCTTAATGGGGAAGATAATGATGATAGAGATGGAAACTCTCCAGTGGAGTTTTGTGGTGGCTATGGGCTTTCCGATGATACTGGTCGAAGATACCATTGTTTCTAGCAGTGCCTTGGACGGTGCTTCTATGTGTGAATATATATATATATATATATATATATATATATATATAATATTTAAGCTTGAATCTTGCAGTCCAAAATGTCTTTCGCTATCTACGATCTAGAATCACTCTATCTAACGATCACGGTTGCGAGTGCATGATATACATATATATATATATATATATATACATACATATGTATATATATATATGCCCACACTCACTAATTTGCAATCTAATAGAAAAATATATATAATATAAAATATTAGTTAGATTATAACTATAGTATGACTTATATAATAAAAAAAAAGGGTATTTTGGTTCATGAAAATATTGTATTTGGGTAAATTGGTAATTTAATGTGTCAAATATATCTTTTTCACAAGTCAAAGGAGTATGAAGATCATTTTACAATGTGTCAAGCTCCTGTCAGGTTGTCCAGCAAATGGCAAAAGTGTCTATGTCAAACAGAGCAAACCTCAAGGGGTATTTGTGATGAAATTTCACGAAATTGTAGCCGCATGAAATTACATCAAACCTCATGAGGTGTCAGTGATATGTACCCTTTTTATTTGGTTTGATCATTGATATTATAACAGTGATTAAATCAAAAGCCTGACACAACTGTACATGAAGTGACTGGAGACTTAAGTTTTACTTTAAAGCCTAAAAAAGAAAAATTATTAGATGGTGACATAGTCTTGATCTCCCCTTTTCCTCTTCTTAGGGCCAACCCAAGCCAATAGGATTTATTTGGCTTTTAAAAAATTTTATTTTCTTGTATTTAGACCTCAACCAATTAAAGTAGGCTTCTATAATTTAATTCATTTAATTCTTATTGGATAAGTGGTATTGAAAATTGGTAAAGCTTTACATCTACTCAGAGATTTTCTCTATTAAACTCTTATTTTTATTTTTTTATTGTTATCTCTTACTTTTTCCTTTCTCTTATCTTTCTTAAAAGCATTTTTTTCCTCCTTTCCTCATTTCATCCAATGGAGGTGTATTAATATTAGTACAATCTCTCCATGAATCTATCTATCTCATTATCTCACTTCATCTTCTATATATATTGTATATTTTATTCTCTTTACATATTTTGTTATTTTTAGACTCTTCTATATTTGTTTTCTTACTAGCAAGAAAGTACTGATTTTCTATTTGGGTTCAATAACTTGATGGAGAGTTACAAAATAATAGTAAAAGTGAAGAATTTGTTAGAGCATTGGAGAAGATTTTATAACATCAGGTTTTATTGTTCAGTAATTTATTTTATTTTATACTTTTATTATTATTTTTTATCATAGAAATTGTATATTTAGTTTGTGGCCATTTATATTTATATTATCGATTATGTCTAATAGAAAATATGAATCACAAAATGAAAAACTTAAAAAAACAAGAGTAAAATAGATATAATAATTCAATCTAAAAAAAGAGCTCCTGATAAATTTGTTATAACTAATAATCAAAATGTAAGAAAAAAAATTAGGTAAAAATTTAACAATAAACAATCAAGTCATCTAATTAGTAACTTTGCATCTTAAAAAGTAAGAAGAATGATTTTTAAAAAAGAAATATTAACTATTATTTGATATTAATATTTTAAACATAAGGTCACTTTTATATTTTTTGCCTAAGACTTCAAATTTTATTGAGTCGCCCTTACCTCTTCTCTCCCTTTTTATCTCTTTCTATTCCCTCTCCTACCATACACTATAAATTTCTCTTCAATTCCTTTTTATATATGTCGATGTAGTAAAGTTTTCAAAAGGTTTAAATGAATTAAACTCTATATAACCTTATTGTGATATTATTTAATAAATTGCCACATGATAAATATACTCCCCCACTACTACAACATATAATGAGTAGTTTTGATTGATTGTTATTGTAGATGTCAAACTGCCCCAAGGGTCACCCATCTTGGTACCAGGCTTAAACTGCAAAGTTCTAATGAGTTCACTGTCATCACAACTTTAAAATGCGTTGTGTCATAGAAAGGTGCAAACATATGTATAAGCATTTCACCTTCACCTTCACCTTCACCTTTCCCAGGATATGTGAGATCATGACACCCATAACTTGCTAGTGTGATAGCTCGGCTAATGCCTCGCACCCAGCCATAGAGCTCATCACATCAATATAATGAATAGTTTAATATATCAACTTACAAACAACCTTCACGCTGGTTACAAAATAATTAATGTTTAATTGCTAATAATATAATTTAATTATGAAGAGAAATTTGAGCAGTGACGCATTTATCAGAATAAAGGATGTGGCAAAGTGAAAAGCAGAAGTCTAAGTAGGCGTAGAAGATGAAGATGATCCTGGTGTAGAGGGCGCATCAGTGAACACTGTTGCAATCTTTAACTTCATTATTTAATCACAGTGGCATAATATGCCACAAGCAAAGTATCGTGCACCGGCCTTGTTTAACTTGATCGCATTGTTACCACCGTTTATACAATCTTCTTGTAAGCACTTTCATTGCCAAGTTCAACGACACTGTGCAGCCTTGAAGTATACTTGAAAACTACCCAAAAAGCAAATGAATCATATCAATTACACTATTATCAATAAACATAAATAGTTAAAAAAAAACAAACTGTAAATAGGGGGTTCGAAATAAAACTAAACTATTGATGTGTCGGGTACCAAGTATTGATGTCGCGGACAAAATCTACCCGCGAGCTAAACATATACACAGATTCAATGGTTAAGGCATAGTCGTGGGTGATTGAAGGCATAGTCGCGGGCGAGGCACTCAATTAGTAGTTAAGGCATGGTCACGAGTGATAGCCACCCAAAGAGGCATTATTAGCAATTGTGGTTGGCTTTAACTCACGAAGCAATCACGTGTGGCTTTAACCCACGTAGTTTTTTAGCATTATAAACCTTCGAGGGTGGCTTTAACCCACGAAGGTTTATGGCACTATAAGCTATTATGGGTGCTTTAACTCTTGAAATAGTCGTGGTTGGCTTTAACCCGTGAAGAATGAGGGAGGGATTAAGGGCAATCTCCTTTCGTGAGTATGTTTTGGTGAACAGTTTGGAAATCTTTCCTTTGTACACTCCTTTTGCGGGTGTGACTTGGAAAACACTCTAAAACTATTACCTTGGTATACTCTAGGGGTACGAAAGCTCCTGGACGATTATGTGGCTCTAAGCTCATCGAGTGATAACTCTCGTGGCAAGGGCCATGTGGGATTACTGGCTCTTCTCTTCAAGGTGGAAAGTAAACTAGTCGCAATGTCACTCCTAATCTTGAAAGTTGGAAGTTGTTTAGAACCACATTAATGGTCCTTAAGCCATTTTTGGCACAAGTGCACACTGCGATATGGCATGGGCAGTCATGGTGTCATAATGGAACTATCATGCCCCAAAATTTGGACCTTCTGGTCGGACCCCAAACTCTGGATTGCGAGGTGTCATGAGTGTCTGATCGTTATCCCACGACCCGAACAATCTGGATAACGATCGGACACTCATGGCAATTACTATTTCTCACCCTCAACTCCATTATGAACCATCAAGACTAATTCATGGAAGCTTAACAAATTCATTTTAAATCCCTAAATGGGATACTTGAACTCTCAAAACATAACAACACTTGATTGGCCCATAGGTTTCGATCGGCTGATGGCACCTCACCAGTCTACTGAAACCTGAGCAATTCATCGGCTAACTGGCCATAGTTTCGGCCGGTTGGAGGATGTATTTCGGTTGGTTGAAGTGGTCTTTCGGTCGACAGAAATAGGTCTTTGCAGAACTTTCAGATACAAATTCCTATGATCTCCTAATTTTGGTCTGCTAAATGATGGTTTAGCCGGCTGAAACTCTCTAGAACCTGTTACCACCTGTTTTTAAGTCTCAACATGCACCCCATAACATTTGTAACTCGATAGGACCTCCCAATTCACCATTTCATTAACTCAAGCATTCCCACAATTATCATACATATATAATTGAACATAATTAGAATTCAAGATCGTCATTTCCATCATTTAACATTCAGCCATGTCCAAAACCTTATATATATATATAGTCATAAAGCATACTCAATTACATGTTCTTGAAATATTAAATACCATATACATAATCAATATATGCATATAGTCTACATCCCGGACATGCATTTCAAATACAAGTACTAGATGTTCTCAAAAGAAAACTAGTTACACTCCACACTAACTCATGGTTGGGGAGACTCTGCTACTTCTTTGCCATTTCCTGAAAAGATTTAATATTCGTGGGATGAGCTCCTGCATGCTCTATATAAATATCTAAAACACAATTCCTCAAGTTCTATGAATACCACGTAAAGCATACACTTACACATAATCATGTTATGCACAAAATTGCATGTTATAACCATATCATGAGTTACGTGTAATATAACATGATGTGCACCTTTCCTATATTTCTCCTTCCACGAACCATTTGGGACTTTAATAACAGGGCCATCCAATTATCTCCTTTAGGATTCCAATAACAGGGCCATCTCGTTCTCTCATCGTAGGACTCCAATAACAAGGTCATCTTATTCTCGAATTGAAAGGACTCCAATGACAGGGCCATCCAATTGATCTCACATACACCCTCACCATATACGTGTTATACATGGAGATAGATTTCATATAACATCCTTGAAATAAGAATTTTTCTTTTACCCTTTTTCTTCTAGGACTCAAAGGTAATTCTAAGATCTTGTGGGGATAGAAGTGTAATTATGGATATGTATATATATATATATATATGCATATATATATGTGTGTGTGTGTGTGTGTATATAGGCTGTATGTATTGTCTTGTGATAGTGGTGGCAGACCTTTTTGGAGCATGGGTGGCACATGGTTTACTTGGGCAGTGTGGTATTGATGTTATATCAACTGATGTAGTAAAGTATAGATAGGAGTGAAATTTCGACAGAAGTAAGGAAACAAGAAAAGGCAACATATGGCTCAAACTGGTGTGCATGGGTGACAGGTGCCATTTGGTCAACATTAGAAACTAAACTATCAAAGCTTCTCAGAGAAGCTTTGTTACCTTTCAAAATATTAGAATTTTTCGTATTGTCAAAAGAGAGGAAAGGTTTCGGCAGAAGAGTGAGAAAGAGAAGAAGGCACAGCTAGAGAGAGAAATACTTGTGCTCGGTTAGAGAGAGAAGAAGAAGAAGAAAGAGAAAGAAAGGAAGAAGAAGAGAAGGAAAGCTGCATTGAGGCAAGTTGAATCTTGCCTTTGCATTTATATATATATATATATATATATATATATATATATATATAGATTTATTTATGATGATGGATATAGATGTAAATGTTTCTCGTTAGATTTTTGATTCAAGTCTTGTTAGAAATAAATTATGGGTCTTGATGTTAAGAGTTGTTTGGTTAGTCTTTGGGTTGTTGATACAAATATATATATATCTATATATATATATATATATATATATACACATATACTTAGCTGTTGATGTGTATAAATCTGTCATTAATGTGACAATTCTTGCATGAGAATTAGGTGTTCTCTAGAAATCTTAGTTGTGGGTCTATATATATATATATGGTTGACTTGATTAATGTCTCTCTTTTGTTTGCATGCTCTGTTCCTCCATATTATTTGCATAGGTAAGCAGAGTCCTAGTCTTTTCTATGTGTGTGTGTGTGTGTCTATATATATATATATAAAATTATTTATGTGGACAACTGTATGTACAAAGATTGATTTATTTTCATTTAACAGTGATGGTTGAAGCATGATTTTGAGAAAATGAAAATGAAAATGAAACTTTGGTGGGTCATATAGATAGCCTTGAAATACCCATGGACTTCATGAAAATATATGTCTTATGGATGGGATTCGAATGTGCTGGACAGTGAGGAAGATGTTGTAGTTAGTTGTATAAGCTTTTAATGGTGGGTTTGGTTAGATAGTAGCATAATTGTTAGAGATGGAAATCTGGGCTTGCATAAGTGATTGGGCTGGATTGTTGCATGGCCTTGATGTTTGGATTTAAAAAAAAAAAAAAAAGGCCATGAATGGTAGACCTTGTGGCTTCATTTTTGGGTTCACTTTATATTGGGTTTAAATTGTGGATGTGTACACATGCATGTGGGCAGATATATATATATATATATATATATATATATATATATATATATGTATATATATTATGTTTTGGAGTATAATCCTTGAGTAATGGATTAATTAAAGTGGATGGTTGTTGCTAATAAGAAAACAGTGAGTTGTGTTACTTGAAGTAGTGAAGGAATTGGGCCAAATAGTCTTGGGTTTTAGCTTGTGTTTTTATGGGGCTAAGTAACTTCTTGTTGGGCCTATAAAATTTATGATCTCAAAAAAAAATTATGTTTTGATTTCATTGAAGTTTTCAAATATTTTAGTTGATAAAAAAATGTTTTGTGTGACATAAATTACGTTTAAATTTCTGAAATTATATGTTTATGCATTTTGAACTAATTACGCTAGAATAGTTGGTTCTAGGGAAAAATTCTCGAATGCTTCATAAATTACGAAATTTATGGGATCATTTGTTTTAACCCAATAAAGCCTGTTAAGTTAAATTAGTTGGTCCCAAGGGATTAAAGATTCGGTTAGCGACGTTTTAAGCTTTATGAATGTGCCCAATTTGCTCTTTTAATTTATTAAATGTGAAAAACATTTAATAAATTATAAAAAAAATTATGTTGGTAAATAACGCTTGTTTCCCTTTATTTAGAGTGAAATAGGAAAAAATATCCTTTAAGCTTTAAAAGTTACAAAAAACTCTAGAGTTGTATATGTTGGCATAATAATTAAGTTTATAAAAGACTTAAGTGGTGAAATCTTAAAGTGTTTAACTAATGTGATTAGAGATCACATTAAGAGAGTAATTTGATTTATTAAATGTCAAAAACATTTAGTAAATCCTAAAAGCTTGAAATCTTGAAAACGTGATAAATTTTAAAGAATTTGTGAGGTATGGTCAGGGACCTACCTATAGGGTGTGTACAACCCTTTTGTTATGGCCATTCGGCGAAGCGTACCCTTATTGTGTGGACGTGGTTCAGGACCATCTGGGTGAGTAGACGTACAAGCCCAGCCACAGATGCGAGCTTCCTTAATCCGGGACTATGCGATACGCACCACTTGTTGGCTAAGCATGCCATCTATTGGAGGGGAGCCCGGGGCTCACTGTGAGGTTATGTTAAGTTAATCTAGATGATTAGCTTAATAAGGAATTGTTGAGAATACGGTTCCTGTATGTGAAAGAAATTGTGAATATGATAATTAATTAGAGTTTAATTATCATAAAGAAAATCTGGGTGTGAAGGGAATTGCGGATATGATAATTAACTAGAGTTTAATTATCATAAGAAAATTTGTGAAGCTAATCAACAAAGATTGTTGTACGAGTCCTTATATGTAGGAATCTAAGGCAAGGTCAATTTGTTGAGCAATGATAGTGTTTTGCAATTCTTGCTGAGCTTGTTGAGCTCACTCTAGTTTATTTTTCAGGTACTGAGTGAATGGAAACGAGGTACAGGACGATGGAGACCATTTACATGTAATTTTCTTAGCATGTATTTATCTTTTGTTGTACATAGTTGACTCTCAGGATGAGGGATGAGGTCTCCAGATGAAATTTTTGTAATAGATGATCTAGACGATCACATTTTGATTATAATATGTAAAGTTTTTGGATTGATGTATGGTATGATGGACATTGTTTTTCAAGTCGCACACCGAATTAAAGTGCCGGACTAGAGTTTCAGGTATTGAAATTTTAGGGGCGTGACATTTCACATGCTCATGTTAAATGTGTATATGTAGCTTAGAAAGTAATATAATAACCACCTAGTATGCTTGCACATTCCTATATAAGTCTCACATGTACACACATTTGAATATATATCACATTTTCATATTTCAAAGCATCCGTTTATCACATAAATCATAATTCATAGAAAATTATGCTCATTAGGGCAATTAATTGAACACGTAGATGCCACATTCACATATATTCATGGAACATGTACAATTCTCTCACGTTTCTCACATAACATGCTATATAAGCACATATGACAGTTCAAGACATATAACTACATCTATTCATGGTAGAATTCATTCAATTTCAAAATATAGCATTTTTTATTTTGAAAAATATGTAATTATGCACAAATAACCAATTGGGTGCCATAAGCAACCAATACACTCACACAAACCCCAAATTTCACAGTTTAGGCATCCCTACCTTAGTTTAGAAGAGCTTCTAAACAAAACCCCCAAATCTCACCGAACTCAACTTTGTCCAAATTTAACTTTGAACCGATCAAACTCGAGCCCTCATCGCATAGAATAACTTTCTCTTCTTCGGCGTCTTCCAATTTTCACTCAAATCTAAGCTAATAGGCATTAAAGTTGCATATACTAATATCTTAGTAATATTTATTTAGTAATTTTAATTCTAGTTTTGAATTTATTTGTTTTTCATGTGCTTAAATCTAATTTCAATGTAAATTAGTATAATTGGGCCATTGATGATGCCTTTATAGCAAGGAGATGCATTGAGGATCCATTGGGCGAGTTTATATTGAAAATCTAAGTTAAATGGACTAAAGAAGTGGGCCAAAGCAGTGTAAATTGAAGACAAATATAAGTGGGCCTCTTTGCCAGAAGCTCAATTCAAACTCATTTCCCAAAAAGACCAGGCCTGTGAAAAGGGATCGAGCGCTTTATAAAGGGCTCGAGCGCTTTTGAGCCCGAGGCAAAAAAGATTCCTATTATGATTAGGGTGGAAAACCATATAGAGGGAGATCTTAGAGAGCAACAAGAGGGAGATTTGGAGGCTAATTTTCTGAGGAGAAAAGGCATGAAGATGGTGTTCTCATCATTGATGAAGTCTCTAATCCAAAACATGAGCGGGTAGACCTCCACCTAAGGGATTGATGTAAACCTAACTTTTTTCTTCAATGGTTTGATTGTAGTTTGATTTGTGAATTATTTTATCTATGTATGAATTGCATTATTAGACAAACTACAATAGTTGTACTATTGTTTTGAGATTTTAAAATTTTAAATTCAATCTTAATGGAATTTTAATCTTGTTTTAGATTAAATTGTGCTTTGATTGATCTTCTATTATATCTTTATTTTCTATGATTATGAAGAGGAAAATCATGCAATTGGGGCTTATTGATCATTCAAATTAGGATTGATAATTCATGCTAAAGGAAGATGGGTTATACTATAAATTAAGTTAATTTAGTTTAAAAGTATATATGCAAATAATATATACTAACTAAAGATGAGTTATGCTTAATTTGATTTAAATGAATTTTCTTACTAGTTTTGTTATGTGCTTGTAGCCACACAATTCATATTTACATAGATTAAGTTCCCCAAATTAAATGCAATTGACCGTTGTTGAGAAGTTTGTGGTGAATTCAATTTTCGTAGGATTTTCTCCATTGATCATTCAAATTTATTTATTTTACATTCAATTTTTATTTCAGTTTTAATTAGTTTAAATCATCAAACAATCTTCTTGATTGAATTAGAAGTAATCTGAAGACAAAGTAACACAACCGATCAAATTTTGCAAGTCCTTGAGGTTCGACATCCTTTCAATAACTCTATCCTACAAGATAGAGATGTTTAAGAGAGATAGAGAGAGACTTTTAGAGCTTACCTGAGAGAGATGTTTAAGAGAGAGACTCTTAGAGCTTACCTAAGAGAAATGTTTAAGAGAGAGACTCTTAGAGCTTACTTGAGAGAGATGTAGTAAGAGAGAGTATTCTGTTGTGAGAGGATGTTTTAGTGCGAGAGAATGTTATGTACAGATTGGGTAAGGGCAAAATTGTCCACAAATAATATGTCAAATAAGGGTATTTTAGTCATTTTATACATTTTAGAGGCAGTTTAGAATTTTCAAGTCAAAAATACCATGACATCAGTAATTTGCGTACCTATAAAGCTGACAGAGGAGGTCAGTGTTACAAAAGGTACACTGACAGGGGAATGTTGTGTTATTTTTGAAAACACAAGGGAGGACTCTGTTATTTAACTTATTTACAAGGAAGGTCAGTGTAATTTACCCTATATAATATATTTATGTATATTGTATTGATAACGAATTGGATCAGATGAGATTAGTTTTTAAAAATTCAAATTTGTGATTCAATCCGATCTTTATGGTTACTTATTTATAAAATCGAGACTAAATCAATAAATTAAAAAATCAATGTGAATCATAATAATCAAATTGAATTAAATTGAATACACGGATTAAATGAACACCCCTCAAATGAATCATGTCAATTTTTTTGTCTAGAGGCCCATTTTGCGAGTAGCACCAATTGACTATATGATATGGAAAGTTTTTTTTTCCGTTTCTAAAAGAACAAAAATATTTGGACAAAAAAAAAAAAGTATTTGTGGGCCCCATGGAGGGAGTCCTCTCTCAAACAAACTATCCTTTGAAAAATTATTAGATATTTGTAGACTCACTTGTTCCGAAGTAATAATAACACGCCTTGACAAGTGTTGAAATAAAAGAGAACACATATGCACATGTGACACATTACTATTGATCCAAAACTATGGTCACAGAAACACATTCCCTCTTTCCTTTTTCTTTGTCCTTTTTGTTACCTTTTCCCTTCCTCCTCCTAAGAGACACTTTATAAATTTCTCTTCAATTCCTTTTTATTTACGCTGATGTAGTAAAGTTGTCAAAAGATTTAGGGTAAATATCATTAACACCCCTTGAGGTTTGAGGTATTATCACGTGACTACAACTTTGTGCAATTTTGTCACCAACACCCCCTATCAGAATTTTTAATAAGTGAATTGTCCTGACTACCTCTGATTATTTAAATATAATTTAATATCAAATATCAAAAATACGTAAATGACTACAATGCCCTTCATTCACCAACACACACAAAACACCAACCACCATCTCTCCCATCTCCTCCTCCAACCACCACCACCACTACCACCAACCACCACCACCACAGGCATTTCTCCTATTCCTAACCCATAGCCTTCCTTCCATATATATCTCTCTTGGTCTCTCTTCAGTTTTCAAACTCATCATCCAACTACACACGCATAATATACTATCGCTCACAATATGGTCGATTTAGATTGGAAAACAAAGATGTTATCTTCCTATATGACCAACAAGTCATCCAAATTTTCAAATAAACTAAATATTTTGGTGCCATCTCCATTTCATGTCAATGAATTGTCACCGACGTCTGATTCAGTATGCTCGGCCTACGAGAACTACTTTCGTCTACCGAAGCTCTAAAGAGTTTTAAAATTGGAAAAATGGGTCCCTCATCAAACCCGCTTTGCAAGCGTTAAAGATTACATTCCAATTCGTCTCCACCGTTTTTTTCGATCCGAGACCGTATACGAACTAGAGGGAGTGGAAGAGGAGACTCAAGTCGCTCGCGACGAGTTAGGTTTAACTCATAGCGTTCCTCTACGAGGACAAATAAAAAGATGGCAAGACACGTGAAACGGCGTCGATCATCTATCTGAGCTCGTCAGGAGGCATTTTGGCTCGTGAAGGAAGCTCTCCCAAGGTGTGGAAGCTACACGGAGAGACGACGGTGGTGAGCTGAACGAGTGAGGTGAGCCTGCTTCCTCGACTGTCCACATGGCAGAAGTCCAAGGATGTTGCATAGAAGATCTTGTACTCTATCGAGTGTGAGATGACGAGGTGCCTGTACACTCTCAGTCTCGACGAACCGAACCTCGCCGAAAAATCATGCCTCGATTATGATCTTGTCTGCAAGCCGTTTGAGCTTCATTATCTAAAGAAACACCTTGCAGACATGAATCTCGAAAATCATGAAAATCAAACTCTGTACACCACACACCAGATATATATTTATATATGTATGTATAAATATATATGTATATATATATATATATATAATGTAATAACAGTGAAGTGGTATATAATAACAGGTAATTTTGGTCCATTAGGCAAGGTTAAATAGGTAATTTTAGTATTCAAAATTTTAGGTCAAAAGTTAAAGGGTAGCGTGGTCTTTTCACCATAAAAAAGTGGTCTGACATGGTCTATTTTTGACAAAAGGGGATGTACAGCACAAACTTCAGAGGGTATTGGTGACAAAATTATATAAAATTGTAGTCACGTGACAATACCGCAAATTTAAAGGAATGTCAATAAAGTTTACCCAAAGATTTAAATGAATTGAACTCAATAGAGACTTAATTATTGTTATATCATTCAATTAATTACACATGATCTTGTATGCCAACTATTATTGTGATAGCTCTTCTTTTATCCTTTGATGTATTAGATCTGTGCACTAAAAACCATGTTGATTCTTTCAATTGGTTGGCATAACCTAATATAGATGATTTTTTTCGAGTAAACCTATGCCTTCCATAGCTAAACGCCTGATCGTAAGATTGAGATCACCTAATTCACTAGATTGTTAGGTTGTCTGCAATCCAGTGAGAATTAATGCCCCAATCAATGTGCCAACTATGAACTAAAGCTTAGTCAAAATATGCAAAACTCGGCCAGGATTAGAGTCACCCTGACTAATTTTATTCTGCTTTTCTTTCAATCATATATATATATATATATATATATATATATATATGATAAATACAATGAATAGTTTAACATATCAACTTACAAACAACCTCACACTGGCTACAAAACAAACAGTGCCTCCTTGCTAATAATATAATTAAATTATGAAGAGAAAACCAAACAGTAGCGATGCATTTATGAGAATAAAGGATGTGACTAAGTGAAAAGCAGAAGCTGCAGAAGTCGTCGGCGTAGAAGGTGAAGATGATGATCCTGGTGTAGAGGGAGCATCAGTGGACACCGTTGTAATCTTCAACTTCATCCCTTGATCACAGTGGCCTAATGTGCCACAAGCAAAGTAGCGTGTACCGGCCTTGTTTAACTTCACCACATTGTTACCACCGTTCATCGAATCTACGGCACTACCAATGTCACAGTTCTTGTAGGCACTTTCACTACCAAGTTCAACCACACTGTGCAGCCCTGTAGTATACTTGAAAACTGTCCAATACAAATCAATCATATCAATTACATTATTATGAATAAATAAATATATATATATATATATATATATATATATATATATATAGATGTTCGTACATCTGATGCTTTCCAAATCCCTCAATAACAAGAATCTCGAGCACTGGACTAGTATTTTTAGTTCGTACATATAAGAAAATCACAAAGCAAAGGAGTATTATATATATGAAGGAACCACGATACATATATGCTTGACTATCCATAGTTTTTTAGGTACATGATTGAAAATATATCAAATATATACACACAAACACTCATAATATGATCAGCAAAAGGAAAAATAAACATACCGAGTTGATCGCCAATCTTGAATGTCTGACCAGAAGCCCATGAACTGAAGTCAGTAGATTCATCCCAACCTTGGCTTCCCCCAACAGCATGTTGGGCTGCCAAGGCTTCTTTGGTGATAAACGTAGCAAAAACCAGCACCAAATAAATTTTGTATGAAGCTTCCATTTGCAATCCCTTCACTCTCTCTCTCTTCAGCCTAGCTTGTTGGATTACCACTCCTATTGATTTCATATATGCTCATGTGTATATTTATACACATCTATATAGAGAGAGGGGGAGAGAGATGTAAAGCTTCTAGCATGGCTGTATAATCCTCATTTTGTTTCATACAAAAATATAAAATTTAAGATTTCGTAACTTGGAACATTAACAATCATCGAATTGACCACATTGCCCTTAGAAGAACAATGTTTAGTCTTTAGTTGGTGCAGGGGATAACAGTTCGAATTTATGTAATTTTGAGTCCTAACAGGGGCAGTAGTTCAGTGTTTGGATTGCCCCTTAAGCAAATGTGGTAGGTCCATAACCATAAGTCATAGAGGCGTAGCTTTGAATGTACATATCAATGATGATAGATTCAGTCACTAGTCTGGAAGCTCCCTTTTCAGGCTATGTACATATATTGAAATACACAAGATTTTAGAAGACAGCCCAAAAAGTAAAGGGTCTGGTGAATTGTTCTGATCATTGACAGGTTACATTAGTTTTATTCGACACAAAACAATCCATGGCAAGCAACTCACATTGTCATAATGGAGATTTCAATCCTCCACCTTCTACTTGTAAAAAAAGTACTACTTGACTACCAGTGTTCAATCCCCACCTATTTATCTACATATTCTTTCTAACGTGCATATATATATATATATATATATATATATATACACACACACACACATATATATATATATACACTATTTTAAAGCACGTGAATAAAAAATAAATTAAAATTTTATTATAACATTAAAAACATTCAATACTATTATGACACATCCAAACACATTAATTAAAATACTCAAAACTAATTCCATTATGTAACTTTAGTAATATAAACTCACTTGTTGAAAAAAGTAAAACTATAAATTAACTATTATTCACATGGAGTGAATCAAGTATAAACTATAAAAAATTAAAAGGTATAATTTTAACAACTCTTAAACAACCTATTACTATTCTTTAGAAAATTCTCAAACTTTATCATTTTTATATTAGTGAGTTTTTTTTCAAATAAATCATTCTCAAGTGAAATTTCTTTGATAGGTGTCACCACAAAACTATTTTTGACTACATCATTTTTACTGTTGTCTATCTTGATCATAAAAAAGAAACAATTTTCCTTTACAACTTGTCATTTTGTAAAATAAATAAATAAATCAAAAAGTAAATTTATAGGTGTTGGTATATATTACAATTATTCAAAAAGTGACCTCACATATTAAACGGGTCAAATTTTTACCATCTGATCAAATTCGATGATTATTTATGATTAAATTTGTGTTCGATTTATTAATCAGATATTCAATTTGATAATATGACTCATTACAGACAATTTTTTATTAAAAAATTTTGATTTCAAAAGCTAATAGCAAACAATGAGTAGGAAAAAAAAGTCAATGAAAAGAACTCACATGTAAGCAAGATGAAACTGAATCGAATGATTGTTGATGAAATATGAGGGTAATTTAATTTAATTTTTTTAATTTCAAAATAAAAAAGGAAAGGGCTTTGCTTGAGTAATTTAATTTAATTTTTTTAATTTCAAAATAAAAAATGAAAGATTTTTGTTTGAATAATTCTATTTTTTTAATTTAAAAATAAAAAAAATAGTGTACTGAAATTAAAAAAATTCTTTTGTAGTTTTATTAATAGTCAGTATAGATATATAAGATTTATTCCTGTCAAATATGCAAGTGTCACTCTAAATGATTTTATTTCTTGCATCACTTAAGCATGTGCTTGAGCCCCACGTATAATTCTTTCAACCCGCAAATTCTCCTTTTTTTATATTTGATATAAAATTACTGGAATAGAGATCATCTTAACCACTAGTTAAGAAATATCAAATAAATGTCAATTCCTTTCGTTATATCAATTTTTTGACAAGAAGACAAACTCTATTTTAATCACCTAATAAAGTATCATTATTCTGTAAAGAAGTTATTTCATCTTTACATGGTCTCCCTCCAACTAGTTTTCACGAGTACGGACTTTCCACAATCTCTATTTTGACTCTCTCTAACTGGAAACCAAAATATACTTCGAATTTGAGGTATCTGAGTAACCAATCTTATAACTTTGAGGTATTGGAATTAGAATTAGAATTTGAAGTATTGGAATTAGAATTTGATCACTGATGAAGCTCAATTGACTGTGGTTGGAATTTCTGGGGTACATATGAAGGTTACAGTGGCATCTCTACATACGCGAGTCAAGCCAATCTTCTCTTGACAAGTTGACAAATGAGCTTGAGCCCTCTTGGATTACAATTTATTACCCTTGTATTGCAAAATGTCAAGAAAAATACAAATGATGTAAAATATGTATATCATGACATGCGAATTGGAAAGGGTAAAATACATTGACCTCCTTTGAGGTTTAACCTAAATACACCTGACATTAAACTAATAGATTTTGTTACAATGACCTCCTCTAAAGTTTGCTCCGTTAGACAAGACCCCCTCTATTTAAAATTCTGTTAGTTTTGTCTAAAAAATTATGGTAAATTACACTGACATTTCCTGAGATTTGACTTAATTACACCCGGCATCAAACTAATTGATTTTGCTACAATGACCTCCTTTGTAACATAAATGAACTAATCGACGTTAACTTTTGGGTGAAATGTCTATTCTACCATTAATATTATATTGATATAAAAATTAAAATATTTATATATATAAAATGACACTTTTGCCCATCTAATATAATAATATTTATATGGTGGGAGCATGACGGTGGCCATGGCAACTGGGGTTGTGCACGATGGTTGTGGTGGCTCGACTAGTGGCGGTTCACAACATGACAGTCGTGAGTGGTGGGTCTAGCACGTGGCATGGCGGTGATCTTGGTGTGGTGTCGATGGGGGTGATGATGACAACTAGGGTTGTGCGCGCGCACGCACACATATATATAATAATATTTACTATATATATAATATAGTAAATATTATTATATTAGATAAGCAAAAATGTCATTTATATATAAATATTTTAATTTTTATATTAATATAATATTAAGGGTAGAATAGACATTTCACCCAAAAGTTAACGTTAGTTAGTTCATTTCTGTTACATGGGAGGTTATTGTAACAAAATTAACTAGTTTGATGTCGAGTGTAACTAGGCCAAACCTCAGGAGAGGTTAGTGTAATATACCATAATTTTTTTGACAAAATTTTGGACAGAGAGGGGTCTTTGTCTAAGTGAGCAAACCTTAGGGGAGGTCATTGTAACAAAATTCGTTAGTTTTATACCGGGTGTAATTAGACCAAACCTCAGGAAAAGTCGGTGTATTTTACCCAATTGAAAATGCATAAAAAATATAGGAAATTGCTCATCATTTCATTATAAAACATTCCTTTCACGAAATGCCCATCCATTGAAGCCCTTAAAGTCAACTCATCAAAACAAATTGTAGTTTATAGAGGTTGGACTCTGCTTTGTCTCTGTAAATCTTTTGAATTTTAACAGGAATGCAACCCAAATGATTTAGGCTACCAGAAGCACACAAGCCCTACCCAGTAAAAAGGTGCAAAGTCTAGTCTGTAGCGTGCATTGGGTTGATAAATTCAACTCAATTTTAGGGGTGAGTTAGGATCGACCAAAGGCAGCTCTACCATGTGAACCATCGATCTCTATCATCATACATGGCCATTATATGATTTTCATTGATTGTAATAGCTTACACAGACAAAATTAGAAATCCACATTAGAAGAAAAGAAAATATTAACTGAAGACAGAGTCACCTCGCTATTGATTTGTTGAAACATTGCTTTATACATGCACTCGAATCTTCTATAGTGCTAAACACCAAATTCCTTAATATTTACTTAATCTCACAAATTTGAAGTGACTCAATAGTACTCAAGAGTTGAAATTTTGGCTTCTTCCATTTACATTGTACTTAAGGTAATGGATATAAAGCTTGTTAATCAGTTAACGCTACGAGGAGGGCTCTGGTTTTTCTTCTTTTCACTAAAGCTACGGCTAGAGAGTAACCTCGGGAGGCAACACTGAGCAGACCTAACTGATTTCTCCTTCTCATGTCTGAAATCTCCATTTGGAGTTCTTTCACTACTACATATGGAGTTGGATCCTGACACATAAGGGGTACCATTTGCCAATTTTTGAGAGAGGTCCAACATAGCTACTGTACCTTCTGTCTTTACATTCACCTCACTCTGGGTGTTCGACATATGTTGGCTGTCAGCATCTTGGTCACCTCCAAAGCTCTCGCGAAAAAGTTCAGATAGTTTCTTTTTCTTCTCTGTTGGGGATGGTTCAGGTATTGAACCAGGTGTTCGGTCCTGGAGAAGGGCTCTATTGACTCGTGGTGTCCCTGTGGAAAAGTTGTGATGGACTGGAGTACTACCGCGAGATGGGGTAAAATCTGCATTTTAGGAGAGAGATAAACAGAATAAAATTTTGATGGTGCCAACAAGAAGTAAGAAAGAACAAAGTAATACCAAGTGACATTCTACCACATTCTGCGTTCTTCATAATTTCAGTAGGGTAAGATTTAGGCAAAAGCCACACCTACCATGGTAAGACACTTGACAAGTAGACATCAACTTTTCTCGGCAATTCTAGACATTTTTCCTCCACTCAAAGTTTAAGATCTTATGATTAAGATCAGAAATAATATTGTTTCAGACTATAGCCCGGCAAGGTGGAGTGAATTGACACTTGGCAGTCAGTCAATCATACAATATGCAATTCAAGAAAGGCCTCTTACATATAGGGATGTCAACAGGCCAGATATGGTAGGGAGTGCCCCTATCCCATACCCGTTCCATGAAGAAAAATCAATTACTCTACCCGCCCCACTTCAAAGTCTGGGTGGTTCGGAATGTCCCGCTATGTATAATTTAAATTTCTAAATACAATCCTAAACAAATTAAAAATATAATTTTTTAGAAAAAAATTAATATAATAAAATCTTTAACAATCATAACCATAACTTTTTGGAATTTTATGATTACAAATCCAAAATATCATGAAAAAGTAATAAAAAGAACAAAAACAAAAATAATAAAATATCTATTTATGTACATTTCTAAAGCTAAACGGAGTGGGTTCAGAGTAGAACAGGTCTATTGACTCTCATTCCCAAACCCACTCCTAATCCAATTAGAATATCACCAATCCCTTTCCTTTAGAGGCGGGGAAGGTGAAATTCACATTTCTACTAACATAGAGATGTCACATGCACACACACACAGATTCAAGCTAGTAAAGAGAAGAACCCAAAGCATTCCAGTGAATTCTTACCACCATTAACACTTAAGAAATCATCTTCACAGTCTGACTCTAACCAGGCTTGAGAATCAAAAAATGTCTCCTCTTTACTACCTGCAATAAGCAGGGCATATATCAAATTTAGGCGCCAGACAGTTACAAAGAGTAGCTTCAGAATTTTAAGATAAAATACAACTAAATTAGAAGGAGACAGATCCGCCACTTTGGTGGAAATAAAAATGAACTATGATCTGTGTATTCCATGGCATAGGCCTCGTATTTGTTAAATTTTATTTAAGCAACTTAAAATAGAAAAAATATAAATATACTTGACATGGACTACTTGTTTTCGTTTAATTTCCATCCAGTAACTGGAGGACTCATGCCTCAGTTCTAAGCACCCAAAAACGCATACCTTTGCAAGATCTAAGGTTTAGGTAACAATGAACATTTTCTTTTTCAGAAAAAAAAAAAAAAGGAAAAGAAAAAATGATGAGATTAGAGCAGGGTTCGGAGAGAACCAACAGTGACAGTTGACCAAGTTGATTTTTCAACAAGTCAGTTCCAAAATGCCAATATCCAATTGCAAGCAGACTAAGATAGCATATTAGAAAGAGTAAGGCTACCACAAGGTTGACCTCATGGTAGTGGTCATGAACTCTCCTCTAAATTAGCACGTTTTGAGCACAAAAAAAAGTGCACAAGATATATCTTCAAGTTGTCAATATTAAAATGGTCTGACAGTAAAAAAATCAGCTCAAAATACTTCAAAATTAAATAATACGAGTCTGTCGAAGATGACAGTTTAATTTAGTCAAAAGAAAGAATGTATAAAAGTTTGACTGATATGTGTAATCTACTGTAAATGAATTTTGATACAAAATTTTGACCGTATAATCCTCTTTCAAATGGTTAGACGACGTCTATATATTTCTGCAAAATCAAAGAAAAAAAAAGAAGCAAAGAGCTTGTACCAGCTGTGATGAGGTGTACCTCATCATAGCTTTTTCCTATTAGAAATTGCCAAGCCAGCTATCTTTATAGAATTTTGTCAAATAACAGTCCTTAGAAACTCACTCCAAATGGTACAGGCAGATGAGAAATAGCAGCAAAGATTTGCTGGAATCTCCCAACCAATGCTTCTTCCCTTTTAGGATTTCAAATACTAATATTGCACCCGAGAATTATCAATTGCAGCAATCGATCTGAGAGCTGGAAAGCATGATTCATTGTATAAGGGAAGTTGTCATGATCGGTAAACTAAAGGCTTAATAGGAGCCACTGGGATCTTGAGCTGCAGGGTTTAATTGAAATCATTGTAAAGAAGGAAGGAGCAAGAAAAGTACAGGAGGTCACTCAGAATCATATCTGGTTAAAAGGTGGATGTTGACCAGCCAGGGCCGTGCAAACCAGTTATTCTATTAAAAGATTATTTTGTCCATAGGGTGCACACTAGGCAAAATTAAGCGGTGGTTGTTAAAATTTAAAATAGTTTTTATGTAAGATAAAGTATTAGATGGCCACTTGTCAAGAAGCAACCACTAGCAGAAGGATCATACCACTAACAGAAGGATCATAACAAATGAGGGTTTTATGAGGGTTTTACGTACAATTGTGAATTGAATTTCAATTACACAACACATTTAATGAGCATGTCCACCCAAACATGCCAGGCACATATTCCATTGTGACACCAATTTATTGTGTGTCCTACAAAGACGTTTCACTTTCACGCATCGAGAAGGGTCCACGTGAAAGACCCTCATTGAAGACAGCTTGGGGTAAAAAAGAAAAAAACATTCCTCTAAAACACAAAAAGCATATAAAGAAAAAATTATGCTCAGAAAATATAACACTAAAAGAGTTGCTCCAGTATCTTTCGACACTGTGTAGGATATTGCACAACAATGACTAGGACTATTACAGATAACACTACATCATTATTTTGTCTTCATCTTCTTAGCTGCGTATGTACATCATTTAAACCTACTTCCAACCAGTAAAAACAAAAAACAAAAAGAATTAGTTTGAGATTTCAAAAGGATCGTCTTCTTATCTTTTACCCTAATAACAGCTCCTTCAAGAATGTTTTGACATCTTCCCCTCCTAAAATGTTGTCCCTCTACTCCAGGATTGCAAAAGCAAAATGATTCTCAAGGATTGCTACCATTCTAAACTAGGCAGTGGTTGAAGAATTGGCCGAGTCAGAGTTTGAGCAAATTGGATCAGGATCTGCGAAAACAGTTATGATATCCTGACACGTTAGAAGTAAAGCACAAGTTATATGTGACTGAAGAGTTAGATTGGTGGGCTCAGTTGTATCAGCCATGTATCGGTTCTTAGGACCCCATGAAACAAGTTGCAGGTCATAGGCAACACACAGCAGTTGACAGCTTCAAAATAAATAATTGGTTTGTTGCTTTTGGCCTCAAACTACATTTTTCTTACAATTTACCACAGGTAAGATAATACCATGCTAATGTGATAGCGTCTAAATTAACCTTAAACACAATGTTATATGTGATAGATGGATTCTTTGGTTTACTTTATAGATCCATCATATTATCTTTTTTTTCTTTTTTCATATTCTTTGAGTCTCTTTGGACATTGTATGTAAGTCACCTCAGTGTCCCTTGAAACAGTGATCCGTACTTCAATGTCAAACCACGAATCAAGGATGAATTGCCATCAATGCAGAGAATCATTGGCTCCTTGCAAGGAATAATTTTCAAAGGCTTGTACCATACTCACAAATGGATCGTATATATTAAACACAGAAGTTAGTCAGAGAGAGATGTGTCTGTATGAATGAAAAATATCCCATCATAACAAAAAGGTACAAGAGAGAAGGCTTTTAAACAAATCTTGTTAACCCAGGGGCACTTAGCATTCAAAACTCAACATCATGTCAGATTCAAGCGAAAGCTTTGTTTTATGTCCTTCATGGAAATTACTAAAGGAAACCAAAATTTTCATTCCCCAACAGCAAAAGGTATAGCAGTGCGGCAAAGGAAAGGAATGTCGAACCAAATACAAGCAAAAGTGCACACACACTCATGTAGCTTTGTGAACAGGGTGTTTAAACTCTCTATCAAAAAAACTTTTTAAACAATAACCAAAACAATCAGAAGGAACACATTTAGCAAATATTAAAAGACTTGAACTAATTATAAAACCATAAAAGAGTAAGACCTAAAAACTTCACATTTGATGACATGTAACCAAATCTTTATTTCTAAATTCTAAAACAATGTAATGGAACTGCTACATTATTTTAGGGTTATAAAATAAAGGAAGCAATGAATTGTCATTGCTGACACAGTAACTACAGTGCTTAGCTCTCTTTTATTTTTCACTTTTTAGAAAGTGTTAAGAGGGAGTGGGTAAGGGTTCATGAAAATGTTACACGTCATGCCACAGTAACTACATGTCACAACATACTACGGTGCATAGTTGCCTATTTGGGTTACATGTGGCAAGGATGGAACCTGAGACCTCTAGAAAGAAGATCAAAATAAGTTGACAATCTAAAAAAGAATGGCTATCTCTTGACAACTATTTTGAGGGCTGGGGGGAGAGCCGTATATGTGGTGTATGCATGTGTGATAGAGAGAGAGAGAGAGAAATCTCTAACAAACATTACAGCATTGTGTCAATATCAGAAGTTGGTTTATGAGTCGTCCACCCAAATGATTCTGTAAATTATGAAACTTTCCTATAATCCAAGTTGTTTTATGAGTCATTTTTATGACAATTAAACGAGAACCATATCAATGAATTTGAAAGCTATTTTTTGAAAAACTAAAAAGGATTTTAATGTCAGTATTCAAGACATAACCATATATATGCTAGATGGGAACAGATTAGGTTTGCTCTCTACCCATGTCGACACAATATCCATTGTGTAACCAACCTTTTTATAAAGCAAGAACCTCAATAGATCAATAGGCTAACATACATCTAATCAACAAATTTTTAAAGAAGGAAAAAATTGAAATAAGTATGTAATTATATGATAACCAAACCGTGATACAGTATGTGTATATATACATATATTTGATGAAATCATTTCATGCGAGTTTATGTGGGTTTCTCCAAATATTAAAACTTTCAACTCAGATATATGTGTTACAACTATGGTGAAAATTCGTTTAAAATGATGTCAGAGAAGTATGGAATGTAAGTTTTATGCAAAAGAACCTACAATATTGATAATGAAAAAGAAATAACAGGATAAAACAAACGAACGAACATCAAAAACCCAAAAAACAATAAGAAGAATCAAACCACCTAAATCAAATGAGTCAAATTCAATTCATGTCAGAAAAGTCGGTCACCTAAAGGCATGCATAATTGCATACCCTTTTCGTTGCAGACAGCAAAGAGAACGCACAAAAAATAACAAATTGAAAAGAGAAAATGAAATTTACACACAGACCATTCGATTTTTTGGACATAAAATTCAAATGAAGCAACCATTCCAACAAATGACCAAATTTATTACTACCTAAGCATATCAAGATTGCAAAAATAGCATCATACCAAAACTGGTCACTTGGTGAGACGGTGACCACTGAGATTTGAGACCAACTCCGTCGGTCGGACGGTCAACATTGATTATGGGTTTGTCTTTGATTGGTGATGGAACCACAAGCTTTTCAGTTTTAGACCCAAATGATAATCGGAACTTCATGACTGCATCTGAGTCTTTGTGAACTGAAACACAAGCACCCATGTCTCAGATAACTACTCTTATCATCACAGAGATTAAAAAAAAGTATCTCCGCTTTGTACAAACTTGTAGAGAGAGAAAGAGAGAGATTTAGAGAAAGGGAGAGTAAAGTAGAAGTGGAAGAAGAAGAGACAAGGGTGGGGTTGTTTTTGGGATTGTGCTTAAAGGAGTGGAAAATTCTTGCGAAGCAAATGAGACACGGAGAGAGAGAGAGAATAGGCCTTGAAAACGAAGTTATCGTATTACCATGGGGTGGGTCCCATGAAATTTCTTTATCTTTATCAAGGTTTGTGAGTTCTGACCAGTGAAACGCGCCGTATAAAGCTGTGCTAAAAGGGTTGGTTTCCGTTTTCATGTACCGAGTACTCTGTGTTGGCAGGGTGTTCAGCTTCTCGGGGTTCTGTTTGATTGCTAAGAAAGTTAATTTCCACTAAGAGGAAAATATCGTAAGTGGACCAATACATATTACTGTATAAATTACACAACACACCCATATTAGTTGAGGTGTAAGGCACGTTCTATTCACGTGGGTCTCTCGAACTTTACCATTTTTTAGGGGATATTTTCATTAACCAAGCTAATTCTTTTTTATTTTTTATTCTTTTCTTACCAATAATTCATACACCATTTTATTTTTGGGATCTTAAATTTTTTCAATAGAGAGGATTTTACTAAACGATTATTTGTGTTAATTATTTATTATACGAAAACTAATTTTACTAGATATTTTGTTAGGACTTTTCATTCCACGATTAAGAATATGAATTCACTTATTAATTACTGGAATGTAAGAATATTCTATTAGATATTTTGTTACTTCTCATCCTATAAAGATTTAAAATTTAGAGAACTTACAAAGTATGTATGCGAACACACAACATAGCATAGACACTTGCAATGCATCAAAATTTTTTAAAAAAAGTAAAATATGAACACCATAGAGATACATCAATAAAATAATAATTTAATCATTTTATCTGTATTATCATGAATATAATTATTAATTTTAAGCTTAGAGTTTGATAGGTATTGTTTTTATTTTTTAAAACTTTGTATTATTTTTCTTTTAATTCATACAATGTATTAAATTGCATTGGAACATCCCTTTTAAAAAAAATTACTAAATTATCATGTTGTGTCCAATGTCATGTATTCTAGTTGTATCCACATTGTTTTCAACCAACAAAAAAAAATACTTAAATTTTAAGACAATTTTAATCATGTTGAACATACGTCGTGTCTCAAGTATTTTTGTATCAAGCACGTGTTTGAAATCACCATGACAGCCTTGATGGAATTTCCGATGATTTGAATGTATTTTAACAGGAGTATGAATAACTTTGGATGAGTGTCAAAATTTTGTATTATTCCAAATCTACTTTGACTAGTTACCAAAACAAAAGAAATTTGTTAATGATTAATCTATTTGTAAAATATTTTATCTTCTTATCTGTTTTCATGATCTATGTTTTTTTAGTAAAAAAATGTCTTTCTTGTCTAGGATTGGATTGTTTTTATAAAAAAAAAAAAATTGTACATAGTGTTACGATTTGAAAAGAAAATTTCCTTCATGCCACAAGTTTGAATGAGAGCTACGCACAACCTCAAACCAAGGGCTAACCTAAGTTTGCTAATTTACGTTTAAGAGGTGTATGTTGTAGTATTTGGTATGGTAAATATAAATTCCAATATTAAATATTAGCATATGAGAATTGAAAAGAAAGAGAGGAGTGTTAGCTGCAGTCGTTCAAGTTAGTGTTCTTGACTGATTGGTGGAAATCAATCTCCAAAATTAAATACTTCTCTGTAATAAATATCTTACTTTTTCATCAATCAATATATCATTCCCGTTCTAAAGTATTTACAGTGGTGCCATCAACAAATAAATAAAATTATAAACATAATTTTATTCAATTAATCTATATACTTTATGTTTATAATTTTATTTTTATTAATATTTTAATACTTTATGTTTATAATTTTATTTGTTTGTTGATGGCACCACTGTAAATATTTTAGAACTGAAAGGGTATATTGATTGATAAAAAAGTAGGACATTTATTATAAGAAAATATTTAATTTTGGGGATTGATTTTCACTAATCAATGGAGCGAGAACATTCGCTTAAACGACTGCACTCCTCAAAGAGAGATGGTAATTAGTGGGGTTGAGTTTTAATGGTAGCACACAAAAACAAATGCTAGTTGTACGATTCATGAGCCGTCAATGCTGACCATAAACATACATTTAATTAATTAGCCTAACAAATACTATGCCTCTCCCCATTGTTCATAGCTCAAATATATATACGGAAAGTGTAAGCCACAGTAAAGTTTAAGCGAGTGTATCCCCATTGTTCATAGGTCAAATATATATACGGAAAGTGTAAGCCACAGTAAAGTTTAAGTGAGTGTATTTGTAGAATTTTTCAAGCGATTGTCTTTACACAATTACTAATAGGTGAAAATTAATGCAAAAAATTAAATATTTTTTTATAGTAAATGTCTTACTTTTTTATCTATCAATGTACCATTTCAGTTCTAAAATATTTACACTGGTACCATCAACAAACAAATAAAATTATAAATATAAAGTATTAAAATATTTTAATTAATATTTTTTTTATATTATCCTACTTTTAAATATTTTTAATAATCTATATACTTATTATAATCATTTCTTATAATTTTTAAAATTTTGTAATTATGATTAATTGAATTAAAGAGCATATTTTTAAAGTATTAAAATATTTTTATTAATATTTTTTTTATATTTCCCTGCTTTTAAATATTTTTAATAATTTATATACTTATTCAATTAACCATAATAATCTATATACTTTATGTTTATAATTTTATTTTTATTAATAGTTTTAATAATCTATATACTTATTCAATTAACCATAATTTCAAAATTTTAAAAATTATATAAGAAATGATTATAATAAGTATATAGATTATTAAAAATATTTAAAAGTAAGACAATATAAAAAAAATATTAATATTAATAAAAATATTTTAATACTTTATGTTTATAATTTTATTTGTTTGTTGATAATAGCAATATAAATACTTTAGAAGTGGAAGGGTACATTAATTGATGAAAAAGTAGGATATTTATTGTAGAAAAGTATTTAATTTTTTATATTGATTTTCACCAATCAGTAAAGCAATTGTGCAAGGACACTTGCTTGCTAGCATTCCTCTATATATGAGGAGTGCTAGCTGCAGTGTCCTTGCACAATCGCTTCACTAATTGGTGAAAATCAATCCAAAAAATTAAATGCTTTCCTGCAATAAATGTCTTACTTTTCATCAATCAATATACCTTTCCAGTTCTAAATTATTTATAGTGATGTCAACAAACAAATAAAATTATAAACATAAAGTATTAAAAATATGTTTTTTAATTCAATTAACCATAATTACAAAATTTTAATAAAAGAACATATTTTTAAAGTATTAAAATATTTTTATGAATATTTTCCAGCTTTTAAATATTTTTAATAATCTATATACTTATTCAATTAACCATAATAATCTATATACTTATTCAATTCATCTATATACTTTATGTTTATAATTTTATTTTTATTAATATTTTTAATAATCTATATACTTATTCAATTAATCTATATACTTTATCTTTATAAATTTATTTTTATTAATATTTTATGTTTATAATTTTATTTGTTTGTTGATGGCACTACTGTAAATACTTTAAAATTAGAAGGGTATATTGATTGATTAAAAAGTAGGACATTTATTGCGGGAAAGCATTTAATTTTTTGGATTGATTTTTACTAATCAGTGGAACGATTGTGCAAGGACACTCGCCTAAACGATTGCCGCTAGCACTCCTCGTATATATATATATATATATACACACACACACACGAGGTATGTCACATTATAGAAATACTAAATCCCCACTGTCTTTTTTTATTCTTTTGGGTCAAAAGAACCACCCATTATCTATGTTAAGTTGTTAACTTTGAATCGTGGAACTTATGCCTTTGGGGAAAATTTCAGAATATAATTTCGCTATCTGTCGAGATATCTCCTTTTTTTATCTTTGATTATATATATGAGATTATTTTATTTGTAATTAATCATATGTTAATTATATTCTATTCAATGTTTGAGAGGATGGATTCGAGTCTAATGACAAAAACTGTGTAAAAAAATAATATCAAATTTAACTTAACTTTATATCCAATACACCCTCTCAACACCTTTGATAGAGATATATATATATATATATATACCCATCGAGATTGTGTACTATCTATAACAGTTGATGACTTTTACTTTTACCTTTTGAAAAGGCACTAATTATATGGGTGGCCGACATGAAATGGCATGATAGAGTCATAATATACAGTGTTGCAATATATATCTCTTGATATATATATATATATATAATATAATATATATATATAGGCCATCGTTAATCTCATTTTCATTACAAAAGACAAAATGGGGATTGGTAGGTAGCTGAGGATAAGAGTTAGGTTAAGCAGAAAGTGATGGAATTGACCCCCACTAAACTAATTCTCTGTAATGGAACCATGAAGATGCTAGTACTAGTTAATTATTACCATAACTAAAATATGAAGCTTGTGTTGTCAGAATAGAGGGTCCCTTAACTGATTAACCATATATCCTTTTTGAATGGAACATATATATATATATTATATATATATATATATGGAAGAAGAAAAAAATATCCTTGTTTGGGATAAGGAAGTGCTCTTAACCATACATGTCCACCACATCAATCCAATTCATTTGATTGAGAAAAAGAAATCATAGCATCTGATTTGTACGAAAAATTCAACTCTGCACTAATATCTTATGGAATCGGCTTCAAGCTGGTGCTAAAAAATGAGACAGGTCACAAAAATAAATCACAACTAGAGTTTAACTTTTCTTATATCGCAATTAATTTACACGCACACGCAGCGATTACATTTTTATATTGAACTATTTAGTCTGGCTATTGATTAAATACCATAAAAACATTCTTGGATGTAATTGAAAAAAAATATTAAACACTCTACCTACTAAGTAATATTGTTAAAATAATACAATAGAGAAATCAATTGTATTGACTTGATCGACAATAAATCGCATGGTCTTTTATATAGTCATGACAATGTGGTAGGTAAGGATATATTAGTACAAGTTTAGTAGTGTTATAAAAAAAAATAGGCAAATAATAAAAATGATACACTCTAATATGACAACTATGTACTATGTAACACTCTATATTTCTCTTAATAATAGGAAATAACAACTAATCATTGATCGGGATAGTAAGTATTTGGTATTCAATAGTAATCACTCTGAAAAAAATTCTATGTATAAATTGAATGCAGGCCAGTGTTGGGCTTTAATGTTCCTCCAAGACAAGGTTTGGTATATTTCTTTTTCACAATTTCTCCTTTTGTGTCTTTGTTGTCCTTTTAGTTGTTGGTCATTGCTTTTTACCTTTGGAGTTCATTAGAGTTTGCTTGTTCTGGCGAATAAGGAAGCTTTCTTGTTTTCACTTGTATCAACACTATATACATATAGATACACACACGTCATGACAGTTCATATGCAAAAGTCATTATCCATTAAAAAGAGGAATGGAGTGAATACAGATATGAGTAGAATTAGTAAGTGCCAACCAATTCTGCCCTTTACCACTTTGTTTGGAGTGGACTTCAATTTTCCAAGAATCATTTTGTATGTCATACTTTCTACTTGCTTGTCGTAACATACAGACATATATATATACATACATATATGTCTATATTTATAAATATATATAAATAGTAAGGTAAATTATTCTGATCTTCTCTAAGATTAGACTTAATTACTCTCAGTTTAAACTATTCAAATTTTTATAGTCCGCCTCCCTTCAACTTTGTTTGACTTATCTCTGGATACCTCATAGGATCAGTTGACCCTTTGATCAATTAAAAATATCAAAACTACTCTCAAGACTAGTAGAATAACAAAAATAACCTCACAATGCAGATGAGATAATACTCATGGTAAATTTTATATGGACTAAACTGCCCCTACCTTTATCATTGTGAAATGGTTTGATTGGTTAGTCATCTCTCTCTTCTCTACAAAATATACACCGTCTTTCTCTACAATCTCTCTCGTATATTTCTCTCTTTACAATCCTTCTCGTATGCTTCAAAACAAAAACAGAACAAAGAGACTATATATTTTGCAAAATTAAATTTGTTTTACATATACATACGTAGCTCAGGGTTTTATGATTATCGTATGCAAGTACATATTACTGTTTGTTCATGGTTTCTAGTTTTAACCACTTGTAAATATATATCTCTATAAGCAAAAATAAATAAATAAATAAATATATATATATATATATATATACATACACTGTATTTTTGAAGTTGAGTCGAAACCCCACATACCCAAGTGAGAGGAGAGAGAAACACACAGTTTCAGACCGAGAGAAAAAAGAGACGTTTCGGAGTTTGTGAAATTTTTAGAGTTCTGTAAAGATATCTTAGTATAAGTAATTGGTTAGGGTTTGCTCTGACTTTTGGGCTCTCTTTGTGTCATGGACCCTCCCTTTTCAAACTCTCTAATAGTGGTGAATATATGTAACACTACATAAAAATATATATGTATATATATTTATACAAGACGACGTGTTTGTCGTACTAGTCAAAGCAAGGGTAATTTGGACCATCAAAATATAACGTTGACATTAGCAAAATGCAACAAATAAATTGAACGTATTTCAGTAATTAACTACATATAAATTGAGGGTATATAAGTAAATATGTATGATCATATTCTGGCAGGGAAGGTCAGAGTTAAATTTCAAATTGTTTAATTTGAGAATAGTTAAGCCTAATCTCAGGGAAAGTCGGGATAATTTATCTTAAATAGTATTATGTATAGATGCACATGACTCCCATTCTTCGCATATGCTCCTAGGGGTGCACACGGTGTTGGTTTCTTACGGTTCTTAGTGAAATCGAAATCGGAACCGTTCCCAACAATTCCTTGCCAACTTTTTTTTTTAATATTGCCAAAATACACATTTATACTTGTGTACCCCTAGTTATAACAATATATTATAAGTTATTAATATTTATTTATATATCTTATATTATATAAATATATAAAACATCATAACTACTTTTAGTATTTATCTATATATTATATATTTTAGACTTTATATATAAATAGAACATTAGAATTTAAAAAGTATTAGTATTTATTTAAATATTATATATTTTATACTTTATATATATATATATATATATATATATATTTCTAACGGTTTCAGTTTCATAATTTTGAACCGGAATCGAAATTATAGTGAACGATTTTTAAGATTTAAAATTTGAACCGAAACTAAAATCTAAACTGTAGTGAACAATTCAATTAAGATATAATTCTTTACGGTTTTAATTTGAATTTCAGTAATTCGTTGTGCAGCTACATATTCTCGTCCGTGCGACTAGAAGAGCGCGCTTAAATATATGCATGTTTATCATTAAAGTTAGATAACAAGGTTACAAAAAGAACAATAAAAACCGCCGTTGTTGAAATATAGTAGTTGAGCTAATTGAAGTGCAATGCATCTGCGCAGAATGACAAACATAATTGAACCCTGTCAGCCGTGAATAAACTAAATATATTTATTAATATATATGTGTGTGTGACAAATATATCTTAGCAATATACCTAATTCATGATTGGTAGCAAATGCAAGGTCGGCGCATATGTCTCGTTCTGATCGAGATTTTTTAATTAAGCGAGATATTTTTATCTCTCTTATGTCGCAGAAGATTCTGATGGAAACCTTAAAAGTCTTGGCTCCATTAATTGGCTCAGTTGGTTTCATGGCACTAGAAGAAGGGGGTTGTACGTGGAAGCTCTAGCTGAGTAATTTGTTTGGTATCGAATTTAAATGAAAAAAAATACTTGAATATATAAGGATGCATATGTAACACTACTCGTTATATTTAATATATGAGTCAAATTTAATTTTTGATTTGATGTCACGTCAAATATCTGTTCTGAAATTGTTCAGGTGTGCCTAATTGGATAGATAAAATGACCCGAATAAATAATTGCATCGGGTAGGTAAGATGACCCGAATAAATAATTGCAACAGTGATATATATAAATAACAGTTTTCAAAAAAGTAAAATGGATTGTACAATTTTCTCTCAAATTGGTCTTATTGTTTTTAAAGAAATTTAGTACTTAATTTTGTTGATATTATTAAAATTGTATAGAATCAAAGTGTATTTTGCCATTGAAGTCTAGCACTAAAAAAACTATGTATTCTAATTTCAATTGCAATAACTATTCATTCCAAGGAAGAAAGAGTTGTATGCAGCTTTTACCTGGCCTACCTGCTCTGGCATTCCTAGTTTCCTACCACCCAATGCCTCTTTCAGGTGGTTGAGTCTCCTAACCATTGTATATTGGATATAATAATTGACCATGTGATTAACAGCAACCACATGTTTCAACAATTTTATGTTCTTAATCCTCATTTTGAACTTTGGTTGCTTTCTCTTTCTCAATTGATAAAAAGGGTCTGGTCTGAATATATAATTTATGCCTTAGAGCCTGTTCTCTTTTAGAGTTTTACAAAATGATTATGAGCACTGTTAGGTCTATAGAATTTATCAATTTAACCCTTTTTGTGACATTGGAGAACTCTTTAAGGTTGAATACAATAAAATGGGCCACCAAAAATCTCTATGTTTTTTTCTGTAAATTCCCAAATATCTCATCTTCCCTTCTACGTTGTGTTTTTCATGTTGGTATTTCGTGATAATCTGAACTTTAGTACAAGACCACCAGTTTTTTTTTTTTTGAAAAAAACCTCCCAATCACTCAGAAAAATGATAACCATCACAAATTCAATTTGGTGATGCTTATCTCAAAAGACATGCCAACTGATTTGTTAGCCCCCTCTATCCGGTGAGCCGAGGAGTCACTCCATAGTCGACGGTAACAACTGCCGAATAATACTTTCTAGTCACAAGGTAACCTTTTTTATGCTCATCTGTATTTGGTTATGAAGCTTGCTTGATTGATCTCTGTAGATGGCCAAAGTTGAACAGATGCAGAGTTGATCGGAGAATGGTGAACTTGAGCAAGAGAATTTTGGTTTAAAAGAATGGAATAAGACGACATAGTTTTTTTTTTTGTTTCTCAGAATTTTTTTTCGAGACACTAGCACTGCTCGTATTCATAATTTCATACTTACTTATCTCCACTTGAATTTTTTAGTCAATGACAAAATCATTCAGTTGACGAAACTTTTTTAAATATTTTTGAATTGCAATCATATCATTTCATTTTTTTTAAAAAGGCAAGTGAATCATAAATAGATGAAAGTAGAGTGTGAATATCATTGAAAGCCTACTAACACGATCACGTGTTGTCTGTTCAAAAAATAAAATTAAAAATTATATCAATTCAATCGACAATGAATTCAAATGAAAATGTGAATTAACCCAAAATATGCATGCCTCACATCCTTAAGATAAACATCAAATTTGGGGGAATAAAAAAAAAATCATAAAATTCTAGACAAGCTGAAAAGATGATAATAATAAATAAATAAATAATTAAAAACTAACAATAATTCAAGCAATTTATAAATGAAACATCTCTTAGAGGTACTAAAATATTATACAAGTTTTTTTTCTTTCAGAAATTCAAGCAATTTATAAATGAGTACAAGTATGTACAAAGCCTATAATGGGCTGCTGTACTAAATCAACAGACAGTTAGCCGTTGTAACGGCTATTAATGCTCAACTGCATCCAGCAACCACTTAGGGGGCTCTACACACATCTTTCAAATCCTAATCTGGTGGTCTCAGAGGAAAATATTATACAAGTTCACACTAATAGACTTCTTGATTCTTGTAACTAGAAGAAAATCCTAGAATGTTAGGGAGTAAATGAAAATTAAAATATTGTCACATTACATATATAAAAGAAGGGTAATGCTACTCAGGTAGAATTCGTAGGCAAAATTCATAAGCAGAATGTTTTATATCCATTGGATGCATGTGGTGAGTGTATGTGGTGGGGGCCTACCACATGCATCCAATGGATATAAAACATTCTGCCTATGAATTCTGTCTACGAATTCCGCCTGAGTAGCATTACCCTGTAAAGAATAACCACATAACCATTTGTTATAAACCCAAAAAAAAAAAAATCACATCTTATCTTGTGGCCTTACAACTCAGCTTTTAGATAATTGATACTGATAAAGATCTTAGAAACATTTAATGCTTCATTGGAAAGAAATGTTATATTAGATATTAATCATGCATACCTATAATAACTTGAAGTATGCATTACCCTTCTCTATATGCAACCCGAAAATAAAACAAAAATAAATTATAAACTAATAAATATTCACTCCATTAAAGAAAATAAGTCTAGTATAACTACACTGGTAGAACTAGAAGGTCAAGAAAAAAAACTCGGTCAAGATGCATCAAATTAAAATTTACTCGTAGGTAAAAATGAGAAAACGAGTAAAAAACAACAATTGACCGAGGTACATCCACATCCCAAAAGAATATGAATTCAAAAGGTCGAGATATCAGCCTCCTTATCTTGCAGTTCCTTCTCTTTCCTTTTTAAATCCTAAATTTGAAAACCAACCTTCAATTAGAGAAACTGAGAGTTGCACATATGGTGAATATACAAATGGCTAATCTATGAAAAGTTATTTAAATAAGGAAAGCACAAGTCATATGTTCATTTCTGTTGATGATTTCATGTTAGAATTCAATTTTATGTCCATAAGTCAATTATTATATTTATTTTCTTTCTATCCTGCATTTCTTGGTAATTTCAGGGACTTGAATCAACTATATGATGGTTCCGGTATCAAATAGGAGAATTTTGATTCATTGTATTATATTCATACATAACTGTACAATCTGCAAAGTAATTTCTTAAAAGAAATTGCAGAAGCTTTAGATAATTTGAAAATTTTGGTCAGAATAGAATGGTACAAATGAGAAGATCAAGCTAATTTTTTGCTATATATGATTTGCCAAATGGGTTCATCTGGTATGTGAAGACAATCAAAGAAATTATATATATATATATATAAATAATTGAAGAGATCATAACATGAAATTTTAACTTGGTATGTGTCAAGCCATACATCCATGACACACAAAAAGTTCAAAGAGCTGCATCTTTTCACTTGGTTGTATTTATACAAAACTACCTCTAACTTTTGGGTGAGAAAAATCTAAGATGTCTTTAGCATGAAATGCATATCATAATTGGAGTATATCATAAAATCAATTTATTGATTATTCCTTTGAACAATTTCAACATAACAAACTGACAACTACCCCCTTTAATATCACATATGTCACTTCAATCAACGTGGAGTACAAACTGAGCACAGAGAGGAAAAATTGCACTTCGATAACCAAACAGATAGAAATTGTTCGATTCCAACGAATCCAAACATTGTAACTAATAATAAAAAAATTTAATTATGAAAAGGATTTCCACAATTGCAATATAAGAAACACTGAACCGAATACACTAATAGTCCTCAATGTCTTCAAAAAAGCAAAATCAGAAGCACAAAGAGCCCAATATTGAACTTTCAATCAACAAGAAAAAACAGTACAAACTGAGCAAAAAGAGGAAAAGCTGAGTGACAACGACATAAATATGGGTGTTCACGTAATCTGATAATATGAAAATATAATCTTTTGTCTCAAAGGATTTGGCACTATCAAAGGAATAGGCAAATGAAGTAAATTTGCCATTGAAGCAACCATAGGCAAATTAAGCAAGCAAAATGCAAAACAATCGAGATAATACAATGCAATAGTGCATAGGGATGACAATTTGTTCCATTTAAAACACATTTACGGAACTATTTAAAGAAACAGGACGGGGATGGAGTTAAGAAAAATAACCTGTGCAGGGGTGAGTAAGACCCTACCCCGACAGATACCCACCCCGCCCCGTTTAAGTATATATATATACTTATATATATAATACATAAAGGAAACATTTTACATCACAGTACTTGGAATTTATATATACCTTTGAATTTGTAAACTATTATAATTTAAATTTTACAATTTTAATTCTATTTTACGTCACAGTACTTGAAATTTGTACCACTTTTCCTTTGATTTTCACTATATTATGGATTATTATGGCCAAGTAAGAGACTAAGAATTAATAACACAGTGGTGTAGCAATGTTTGAAATTACTTGGTGTATATGTATCTAAGTATCATATTTATTATTATAAAAAAGTTTGCATTAAAAAAAAAAAGTATAAACTGGGCGGGGCGGGAAAAATTAAACGGTTTCGGGAATGGGGTTTGGGGATGATTTTGTAAACAGTTACGGGGCGAGGACGGGATGGGGAAAGTTAAACGATTGTGGAGACGGGGAAGTCAAAAACCCGCCCCGCCCCACCCCATTGCCATCCATTAGTGCATGTAGATACAACATAATTGCATTAATTTTAAATTGCTTAATTTTGCTTCTTATGTTGTGATACCTTAAGGAAGAAATAGAAATTCCTCTAAAAATACAAGTATGAAAATAATATTAATTACCCACATTACCTAAAAGAAAATGAATAATTATAAGAGCTCGGGAAAAGGGAAAAAAAGAAGAGCAAGGGGTCACAAAATTCTATTTGAACATTCACTTCAAGTTCCAAATTAAAGCATAAGATCAAAAGACATTAGCCACCACAAGTTTCATTTCTTAATTGTTTTAGGGGATGGTCATTTCTTTATAAGCTACTTTTGTCTAGCCATATAAATAATTGAACAAAAAAAAGTCATTAAACATAATGTAATTTCCATAAAAGTATTACAAATACCATAAATGCAGTATTACAAAAAGCAGGGAAAGAATAATAAAAGATAATCAAAATCTGATCTTACCTTCTTATTTTTTTGTTAATTAATGGTACTCCTGAAGCTAATTGTCAGCACTAGGTGAAACAAGGCTCTCAACATAAGTATCCAGTTCATCAAAGGAAGTGAAATTATGAATGGAAGGATACCTAAATGTACTTTCTTTTAAATCATATATAATTAAAGATCTAATTGCAACAAATTTTTGCCATTCTTAGAAATGCACAATGGTATTGAGTACTGAAAAATCATGGGATCTGTGAAATAGGGGATGCTGAATAATTTAGTCCAAGAATTTTTCATGCCATATTACTTCATGACCCATATATGGGCATGAGTTCCATAGTAGTTACACAACACATATATACATCCTCTCAAAATCCCCAACCTCAAATTAAAATCACCATCTTTGTAAACATTATCTCCGTACACACCATCTCCGTACTTAGGTTGCTCCACCTCCTTGTATGTCTCATTCGCTAAATCAAGAGAAACACTCACCCAAGGATAAACTGATCCAAAGGTACTGAATCTCAGAGGCCAATGGAGAGCTCCGTTGGCAAATTTACCACTATCCCCAGGTAACCCATAAGGAAAGTCCTGAATCCTTCTCCAAGCATCAGTCCTTAATGTATAAACCTTAATTTGGGTAATAAAAAGAGTCGTACTACAAAAGGCGGCTACCACCTTGTAATCAACAATGGACTCATCATTACCAAACCCATATACCATAAAATCGGACCCCATCTCCAAGCCTGAATCCGGCAATCTCTTTGATTTTCTAATAGATGGGTTCCATATGAAAATATCACTGTCAATAGCTATACAAAGCAACCCATTACAAGAACCTTGGATCGAAACCTGATAACGGGGAACCTTCAAATGCAATGGATAATCAAGCTCAAAGGCACTAACAGTAACAGATGGCTCATGCAATACAGAGTAAAGAGAACAAAACTCGAGACCAGAATCTAAGTTTGACGCTCAAAATGAGCCTGTAGTATTTATAGTCATCATCTTCAGTTGACCTACTAAAGTGGGTTTTAACGAAATGTGAATCGAAAATCAAAGAGCACCATGATTTGCAAACACACTTGAATTGCAACAGAGACTTGACGGGTAGTCTGGAGAGTATTTCGACGATTAAATCATGCAGAATGTGGTTCGCTAATTGCTGCTTTGAATTTTCAATTCTCTCATCTCTCTTCTTCGTATTTTCGTCCCCTTCTAGTCCTCGCTTCAACTCTTATTACTGATTGAAGCTTGATATTAGCAACCAAAGGTGATGTGGGTCTTGATAGAAAACTTTTGTAAACAACTGGAAAGTATACTTTTCTCACAAACCAACTACAGAGCTCTTAACAGCTTTAATATCTATATATTTGATTACAATAAGAGAAATAGAGTATTTATATTACAAGGAGAGAAAACAAAAATTAACTAGTTTGCTTTCCTCTAACTAATTCAATAACAAACTTTATAACAGAATTTGAGAATAACAGAATTTAAGAACTCCAACTGGATCCAAGTCATCATGATGAGCTGGCTATGACTCACATGCTGACTTGTCATTTGTAAAAACTTCTTCTAAGCTCTTATGGCTTTCATCCCCCTGCAAGCTGAAGGGTCAATGCATGATACAAAGTCTGGACTTCAAATAATCGAACCTTGAGCTTGATAAATGCTTTGTGAACAAGTCTGCTATTTGATCTTCAGTTGGAATATAACAGAGTTGTAATTTCTTTTTAAGGACGAGATCTCGGACAAAATGAATGTCTATTTCAATGTGTTTATTTCAATGTGTTTAGATCGAGCATGAAACACAGGATTTGCTGCCATATAGCTGGAGCTGATGTTGTCAAACCATAGTATAGGGACTTGTTGTTGAGGAACACACAATTCTTGTAAGAGTGATAAAGTCCAAACAATCTCAGCTGCTGCTATGGCTAGTCCTCTATACTCTAATTCAGCACTACTTCTAGAGACAACCTTTTTGTTTTGTTGCAGACCAAGACACGAGATTGTCTCCAAGAAACAAACAATAACCACTAAAACTTCTTCTGTCATCAGGATTCGAAGCATAGTCAGCATCTGTATAGGATTGTATCTGAAGATGAGTAGAAGGATTAAGCTTTAAGCCTTGTTGCATAGTACCCCTCAGGTATCTTAGAATCCTCTTTGCAGACAGCCAATGAGTTGTTGTTGGATTATGCATGAATTGACAAGCTTTATTGACAGCAAAAGCAATGTCAGGTCTAGTTAGAGTGACATATTGTAAGGCTCCTACTATGCTCCTATACTTGGTTTGATCCTCAAATGGTTCTCCATCGTACTTAAACAAACTGTGGCCAATGACTCCTGGGGTTTTTGCTAGTTTACAGTCAAGCATCTCTGTTTTCTCCAGCAAATCAGCAATATACTTGGTTTGAGATAGGTGGATAGAGTGAGCATCATAAATCACCTCTATTCCAAGAAAGTAAGATAACTGACCTAGATCCCTCATTGCAAAAGTAGAGTGTAGTTGCATTATTAAAGCATCAATCTGAGTTTTGGAGCTTCCAGTGACAAGGATATCATCGACATAAACCAAAACAACTAAAGTATCTGTTTTCCCAAACTGAACAAACATTGAGCTATCGGACCTTGAGCATGTGAAACCCTATTTTAACAAAGCTTGACTAAGTTTTGTAAACCAAGCCCTTGGTGCATGCTTCAAGCCATATAAGGCTTTCTTTAGTTTGCATACTTTGTGGGGGAACTGCTGATGTGCAAACCCAGGTGGCTGAGACATAAACACTTATTCTTCTAGATCTCCATTTAAGAAGGCATTCTGAACATCTAGTTGCCTAACTTTCCATCCAAAAGTAAGAGCAAGAGTTAACACTATTTTAATTGTTGCTGGTTTCACCACAGGGCTGAAAGTATTAAAGAAATTAAGCCCTTGAGTCTGATTATAGCCCTTTGCCACCAATCGGGCCTTGTGCCTCTCTAAAGTCCCATTTGCATTATATTTGAGCTTAAACACCCATTTACAGCCTATGATGTTAACTGCTGAAGGAGGATCAACCAATTCCCATGTGTTGTGTCTTTGTAATGCCTCAATTTCCTTTTTCATTGCTGTCACCCAATTAGGATCTTTCATGGCTTGCTTGATTGTAGTTGGCTCATTCGGTCGGGTTACTAGAAACAGTTGTTTCTTTTTAATTATCCCATTTTGAGACCTGGTTACCATCTTTCTTGTTTCTAGTATAGATTCAGCAGGAATAGTTTGGACTGGTTGTTGTATAGCTGGAGATAAAGGAGAAATTATTGGTAGATCAGAAGGAGAAGTTATTGGTGGAACATCTTGTTATGATGGAATAGCAACATGTTGGTGAGGAGATTGTGTAAGAACTGGAACATGATGAGGTTCAGGGACATGACTTGATGATGGGAGGGTTATAAGAGCAGGTGTCTGAGCAAGTCCTTGTGTAGCAGCAACAACTGGAGAAGAATATGAGGCTAAAGGAAACTTGCTTTCATCAAAAATAACATGGCGAGTTATATACACTCTTCCAGACTTGGAATCTAGACACAAATAACTCTTATGGATAGTAGAGTATCCAAGAAAAACACATTGAATTGATCTGTATTGTAACTTGTGTCTATTATATGGTCTGATAAAAGGGTAGCACAGACACCCAAAAATTTTCAACATAGTATAGTCAGGTTTCTTGTGAAAGACAAAAGAGTATGGAGAGGCAAAATCTAATACTTTTGTTAGCATTCTATTGATTAGATGAACTACTATTTGAATATGCACGAGCCAAAAGAGCCAAACCCGTCTCCACTACATGTCTATGATTCCTCTCCACTCTCCCATTTTGAGCAGAAGTGTAAGGACATGAGAATCTGTGAGCAATGCCATGGGACTGAAGATAGCGAGCAAAAACCTTGAATTCTCCTCCACTATTAGACTGAAGAGTTTTTATTTTGCTATTAAACTGATTTTCAACCAGACTTTTGTACTGAACAAAAACTTGCAAGGCTTGATCTTTAGTCTGCAAAGGAAAAAGCCATGTGAATCTTGTATGATCATCAACAAAGAGGATAAAATATCTGGAGCCTGAAGTAGATAAAACAGGAGTTGGTCCCCAGATATCAGTATGACAAGCTATAATGGAGAAGCTACTCGTGTATTTGATATTTGAAATGGTAATCTGTGACTTTTTACATGTTGACAAGAAGAATAAACCAAGTTTTTATTCACTGAGCATGAAATATTACAATCACTCAGAATCTTTTGTACAATAGTAGGTGAGACATATCCAAGGCGATCATGCCAAACCTCACTGCTATCAGTAGAAATATTAAAGGCTGATATAGAGTCTTTATTCAAAAAAGAATCACTATGAGTCTTTGAATCTTGGAAACTGGTAACTGGAAGCTTATACAACCCATTCTTAAGTCTGCATTGAGCTAGAGTTTTCTTCGAACATTGATCCTTCACAGTGAAATATTTGGGATAAAACTCAATCATAGAGTTATTGTCAGCACAAAGTTTAGCAACATTGATTAGATTGCTAGAAAGAGAAGACACATGATAAACCTTGTTAAGGCAAAGAACTGTGGAATTAGAAACTAGAGACGTACTACCAACATTTAAAATAGGGATTTGCTTACCATTACCAATTGTAACTCTTTCTGAACCAGTATAAAGAGCCATATTCGAAAGACTAGCTGCATTTTGAGTCATGTGATGGGTAGCTCCAGAGTCAAGGTACCAAAAATCATCTGCAATAGTGTTAGGAGTAACAACCATTGCTGATATTGTGTTCTGAGCTTGATTGTTGTTAGTAGATTGTTGACCTTGAAAGGTAATATCAAACCTGTGATAACAATTTTGAACAGTGTGTCCAAATTTACCACAGAGTTGACATTGAGGCTTTGTATTATTATTGTTGCCTCTTCCACCTTGGCCTCTGCGACCACCACGACCTCTAGTTCAAATTTCCTCCTTGTCCAGTACCCTGGTTTGATGGCTTATGATATCCCCGAATGCTCTTGCTATAGTTCTTTTCACCTGCATACTTGTTGTTCTGAGTAAGATTTACAGTCATTGCTCCAGTTTCATCAAAGGAATTCTGTTGTTCTAAACGATGTTCAAAAGTCAAGAGCAAGCTATGAATATCTTCAAGAGAGAGTGGACTGTCTCTAGCACTGATAGATGTTACCACAACATTATAATCAGTTCCTAATCCAGCCAAAAGATTCATAATCTGGTCTTGTTCTGAAACAAGTTCCCCTATTGCTGCAAGACTATCTAAGATACCTTTAATCTTCATGATAAACTCAATCATTGACATTGAGTTTTTCTTTATTATTTGTAACTGCAATCTTAGCTGCATAATTCGAGGTCGCGAGGAAGATGAGAAAATTTTCTCAAGAGCATTACAGGCAGAATGTGACGTGGTATGGCTTACATTCTGAGCCATAATCTCAAGAGTTAAAGAAGAATAGATCCAACTTAGGATTAATCTATCAGGTCTACACCAAGTTACAAACTCTGGATTGACAACTCCAGTAGTAGGAACAGTTTTCTCAGGACAAACTGATAAACTTTCAATAAAATTCTCAAATCCATTTGCATAGATCATATTATCCATTTGCGATCTCCAAAGGACATAGTTCGATCGATCTAGCTTAATAGAAAGAGTATGATTGAAGAACTGCGAACCTGAAGCCGGATCAATAGAGGAAGATTGAGATGCTCTAATCGATTCTGAGAAGGAAGAAGAAAAAGTCGATCCAAATGTAGAGGTTAACATGATTGGTTCACCAGAAAGAGAGAAGGAAATTGATTGGTTTCCAGGAAAATTGCAAAAAAAAAATGAAAGAACCAAACTCAGATACCAAGAAAACTTTTGTAAATAACTGGAAAGTATACTTTTCTCACAAACCAACTATAGAGCTCTTAACAACTTTAATATCTATATATTTAATTACAAGAAGAGAAACAGAGTATTTATATTACAAGGAGAGAAAACATAAATTAACTAGTTTGCTTCCCTTTAACTAATTCAATAACAAACTCTATAACAGAATTTGAGAACTTCAGCTGGATCCAAGTCATCATGATGAGCTGGCTATGACTCACATGCTGACTTGTCATTTGTAGAAACTTCTTCTAAGCTCTTATGGCTTTCATTGATATTGACACTGAGATTGGCGTTAAAAATGGTGTCGAGAAGGCGGTGGGCTATGAAAGTAAGTGACAGCTTATGATAGAATGAATACTCAGTCAGGTAGGGTTTGGCAATTTGGGAATGTGATGTGAATGCCTCTCAGCTAGCTGAGACAACAAATCAAAGGCTCAAGTGAAGTGAAGACAACAGAAGCCGGGTTGAAATTACTTGGCCCACTTCCCCGTATTTGACTCCCAAAAAAGGATTTTTTCATACAATTTTTAGGGCAAAGTGCACTCACACCCCCTGAGATTTGCATTAAATACACTCATACAAAGTTTGCTTAAATCTACACTCACACCCCTGAACAAAATTGCATTAGTAATTTGCATGGAAAATTACAATTTTATCCATCAATATAATAACTATATTATATTTAAAAAATCTATTAAAATAAAATGACTAAATTAACCCTTCAACCGATATATTACTATATTAGTGTTCCCTGAATTCAGTGAAGGGGCAACAAAATTCTTTGAATTCTTTTGTTTTGTTTTGTTTTTTATTTATAAAAAGAATTGTGAAATAAAGAAATGAGTCTAATGTGTTTTAGTGATTCAATTTAGCAAATAATTTATATTATTTCTCTATTATGTGTATGACCCAATATTAGTTGTCACTGAAAAATAAAATTCAATCTAAAGAAATTCAAAATTTGAGGCTAAAATTTACTTTATTATTAATCTTTGATGATATTTTTCTTTTCTTTTTTCCAGTACTTACTTTTCAATTTTATCAGTGCCATCACTACTTTTCTTTTTTTTTTTGAAATAAATGTATGCATACTTTGTAATAAAAGACAAAATGCAAAATATCCTCTTTTAACTTTCTCATATTTGCAAATAAGCTCCTGTACTCTTGTAACACTTTTCATATAGGTCTCCTCTATTGTCATCTCTCTACTATTGCCGAGATACCACCGCCACCACCAAAAGAGTTGGGAGCAATATGATATTTTAACGTGAAAAGTAAGGTTAAAAATGTCTTTTCAGTTAGTGAAGGTTAAAACAGACATTTCAAATAATTTTTTGACCGATGGATTTCAATTGGGGGTTGTGTGCGATCAAACTCCAAATCTCAGGGGTGTGAGTGTAAGTTTAAGCAAACTTTGTATATGAGTGTGTTTAGGGCAAACCTCAAGGGGTGTGAGTACATTTTACCCTAATTTTTATTACATAGAGTCATTCGGTCCACAAAATAATGACATAACAAAATTATATTTGGTGAGACCCAAACCAATTCTTTGGACTTTTCTAATGTCAAGAAATTGATGGGGGTAATTTCTAGAGTTTCACAAAAAGAGGGTTATTTGCTAAATTAATTGTGGAATTTAAATTTGAAAAAGTTCAAGAGTTTTTTTTTTAATAAAAAAATAATATTAATTACACGCCAACATTTTATAGAACTTGGAATATTACACCCTCAAAATTTTATACAACAAATGAATTTTAAATAGTATTCCCACTAAATTACTAAACTAATAAATAGTAGTTATTTCACATAACAATGAATCAATAACTTCCCAAGTATGCTTCCCCAATTGTATCTTTCTCTTGAAACCACATCATGAAAACTTTTGTTTTTTAGAGCAAGAATATATATTATATCAATTGAATTAGGATAATACAATATCAATTTTTTCAAACATAAATTCATTCCTAGATCTTAAAATCATTTTGTCAAGGTGATTAGTGTTAGAGAGTCTTGTTCCATATCGGATTCAGATGAAAAAGTGATTGTGTATAAATGAACAGATAGTCAACACTATCCAATAACTTAAACTTTTGAATCATTAGTAAGTGTCTCGTTAGTTACAAGTATTTTTTATCCAAATTTCAACATTTACTACCGGAGATTTTGAAGCTCTAGCCCAAGTTTGATTTTCTTGCCCAGATTGGCAAAGAAGCCAATCATTATGCTGTAATAAAAGAATGTTTACAAGTGGATTAGAAACAAAATACTCTCTCCTCAACCAAAAAGATCATATATATGTTTTTTCATCCTTTTTTTTTCTAATTATCTCGACTATGTCAATTGTTGAGACATAAAATTATAGGTCTGACCCTTTGAAAGAAAACAATATTTGAGTTGTGTAGTCAAAATATAGTTCCAAATTACATTTATTCTTTTTCTTTTGATCAACCTAGACTTTCATCTATGACTAGTTCGGATGATCGTATTTCCCTTTCAAAATATTTTTACATTATTTTTTATGACAAGATCATTTAATGCAAGTCACCCCTCGAGTTCTTTTATGAAGTATCCAACTCCGTCATGTTTGTCAAATGTCAGGCAAGACCTAGTAGGACCTCCTTACACCTATAAAATTATTTTTTATGAAATACTTGGAAGGAATTTGGATTGGAGGATGAGAAATAGAGAAAGCCCGATGTCTAATTAATGGGGGATAGTGAACACATGCCACAACAGAGATCCTTACCATTACATTAATACTCCGATAAATGTCATTAAAGCTCTCAACTACTGCTGCTGCGATTTAGTCGATTGCATTTAATGAATACAATGGTTAAACATGCTACCTAAGCTAAAAGGCAAGGCGAAGTGGATGACTTGACTGCTCAAGTGTTTAGGAAATCATTACCTAAACACTCTAGGTACCGGATAATATTCGGATCAGGTCAAGACCCCACAAATATTATTCGAGGAGGTCTAACTCTATAAATACAAAGCCTTAGTAAATAGGAGGCAGAACAATAAGAACAACAACATTTTTTCCTTTATTATAACTCTCATTAATTAGCTTTACATCTTTTTCTTTGTCATAACTACTTCATTGAATCTATCAGTTGTATTGAATACATCATTTATTACTTATATTATTGTTTATTGACAAAGAACTCCTGCAACTATCAAATATTAAATTCTACAACTGTCAAATATAAATGTGGTGTGTAATTAAATCAAATTTGAAGAAAAATCTGTCCATTTTACACTCCAGTAAATATGGATAAAGTTGAGGCCCTTGGGCCTTTGAGATATTAATGCATGATGATGCAATTTACAGCATCTGGATTGGTAGGGTCCATTGTCAATTAGAGTTTAGCACTAGTTTGTGAGATATGAACACACTAAAAATACATGATGCCAAAAGAAAAATGGTGTCAATGCAATAACTATTCAATCCAAAGAATAAAGAGTTGTTTGTAGCTTTTACCCGGCCTACCTGCTCCGGCATCCCTACCATCCCAATGTCTCTATCTGGTAGTTGAGTCTCCTAACCATTATATATACAGCCAGTGTAGTTATATATGTGTAATGACCAATTTTGATATAATAATTGACCATGTGATTAACAACAACCACATGTTTCAACAGTTTAGTGGAACTTTGGTTGCTTTCTCTTGCTCAATTGATAAAAAGGGGTTCATCTGAATGTATAATTTATGCTTTAGAGCCTTTTCTCTTTTAGAGTTTTACAAAATGATTATGAGCACTGGTAGGCCTATAGAATTTATCAATTTAACCCTATCTCTGACATCGTGGAACTTAAGGTTGAATAAATCAAACGGGCCTCCAAATATCTCTTCTTTTTTTTTAAATCCGGTAAGTCCCCAAATATTTCATATTCCATTCTACCTTTTGTGTTTTTCATGTTGGTATTTCGTCGTGATCTGAAATTTAAGTACAAGATCACTAATTTTTTTTTTGACAAAAACTCCCAATCACTTGAAGAAAAATGATAGACATCACAAATTTAATTTCGTGATGCTTATCTCGAAAGACATGACAACTGATTTGTTAGTCCTGTCTATCTCTATTTCCTTAAAATTCTTTTCTTATTTATTGCCTGCGATGATAGAAACTATTAAGATACAAACTTCCTTAACTTTTTTTTTTCTTATTTATTGCTTACGATGATAGAAACTACTCATATACAAACTTTCTTTTCTTATTTATTGTCTGCGACGATAGAAACTATTGAGATAGAAACTCCTCTATACGTCTCCTGGACTTTGGATGCATCTACTTTCTAGTCACAAGGTTACCTTTTTTATGCTCAACTTTGTAGATGGCAAAAATTGAACAGATGCATAGTTGATCAGAGAATGGTAAACTTGAGCAAGAGAAATTCGGTTTAAAAGAATGGAATAAGACCAAGTTGTATTTTGTTTCGTGATAGGTATCTAAATTACTTCATTGTCATAGGGCACAACACAACAGTCATTTCTTAATTGGTTGTTGATCCCAGCAACATGGTATTCATTTGTTATAAATATACGAGGGTATTTTAGTATTTTTATCGTTAGTTAAATTAACTTTCTTCGACTCTGACAAGGACCTAAGAGTAATTTTCTTAAAAGTTTAATTGAATGATAATTTAAATAAAGTTGAAGAGGTCTCAGACTAATTTATCCTAATAAAAAACAGTTAGAAACTAACAATAATTCAAGAAATTTATAAATCCCTTAATGGTAGAAGCCTAGATCAAAGATTATTCAGGATTTTATATTTACTCGGCCCACAGCCCAAAGGCAAAATCAAAAGAGAAATCAAAAGAGAGTTGGCCTGTGTAAGTTTGTAACGGCTATCAATTCTCAACTGCATCCGGCAACCACTTAGGAGGGCTATACACACACACAGCTTTCAAATCCTAATCTGGGGTCTCGGAGGCAAATATTATACAAAGTTCACAATAATAGACTTCTTGATTCTTGTAACTAGAAGAAAATCCTTAAATGAAAATTAAAATATTAGAATAACCATATGGTAATAACTTGGAGTATGCTTGTGAGAGGAGATCCTGTGCTATGTCTTTTGCCATAAAACGCTACCGTTTTGTAACTTTTAAATAACCGTGTTTTAAAATGCCAAACTACCTATTTTGTATGAATAAAATAATACTTTTTATGCCAAGTAAGTGTTTCAAAAATTGTAGGCAAATAGAGACCAAATCTCTCACGTTTCTGTAAACTAAGAGTCCACTTAACTTGAGTCCTAAATTCATGAAAAATTCTCTATTAAATGAATTTGTAATTCCCTTTATTATATAGAGCCATCAAATATGCAACAATTTCACACCAAACATGCAAAAGTACACTTTAAAATAAAAAAATGCAAGCCCTTGACCAACAATTCTTACATGAAAATCTTATTAATACTCTTGTTAAACATAAATTAAATTATTATTTCTTATTTCTTATATGTAATAAATATTTTTATTTTTTATATTATGTTAAGTTTTCTTAATTAATGTACAATTAATTAATAATTTAAGTCATAATCTATTTAATACTTGGGAGCAATATATATGTGCAATTTCTTTACTTCTTCTCATTCCTTTAATTTAATGTTATTATTTATAATTATATGTTATTATTTGTAAATATTTAATGTTAATTAATTATATAATATTATTTATATATATATATATATTATGTTATTTGTTATATATTATTTATAGAGATAGAAAGTAATATTATATTTAACAAATATATATTTCTTTCTAGTGTTCAATTGAAGACGGTGTTTAACAAATATATTCTAGTGTCTTTTTTGGACATTTTGCATTTTTATATTTTTTAATTCTAATGTAAGGGTATTTTAGACATTTTAGACTTTCAAATTGCCAAAATGTTTCAATTTGACCTTATTTATCCAATTAAAAAAATGTAAGAGGTTAATCAAATGTTAGGGGACATTTGTATATTCAGTGTATAATAGGAGTGTTTCTTGTACTTTTATCTTTCTTTTTAAGTAAGATGTCAATCTTTTAGGAATTACATGATTTGTCTCTTTTTCTAGAAAGAGGTTGAGTGCTCAAAACAGTTATAGATAATATTTTGGGAGTGAGCTTTTGCTTGAATTTTCTATAAAAAAAAATGATACGGAGTGCTTTTATTTTAAAATTATTCTGAAAAAGAAAAATCAAATTACTGATTTGGGATTCATAAAAAATAGTAACCACAATAATACAAAAATATTTATTATGGGAACAAATATTCACGCTTTACTAATATTCTTAGACGCTCCATTTTTTTTCCAGTACAAAAGAGTCCATACACTATAGAATACTTGATTCTTAAATGTTAGTGTTAACATATTAGAATAAAAAGTATGTGAATAGAATAAAAATAATTTGAGTTGGAAGCAAATTTGATATCAATGAATAAAACAACCTATCTCATTGTACCAAAAAAAAATTAACTCCTTTTTTTTTTTTCTCCAGGAAAATATTTTTAATTGAATTGAAAATAAAAGAAAAACATAGTTTTATTTAAATAGAAATTATCTTATATAGTTCAATAAATAAGTCAAGGAAAGCTTGTTTGATTTAAAGAGAAAACTTTTAAAATTATATTATTATGTGATTAAATTAATTATGTTTAACATATATTTCCAGTGTTTATATATAGGGTTAAGTCAATAAAACACCATCGCTATATACAGAATATGTAAAAATACGCCCTGATGTTCAACTAACTCTTTATAGTTTCAAAATTGTTCAAATAAGGACAAATGGTTAATTTTTCTGTACCGAAAATAGGAAATGACAAAAATACTTTTATGGTATGAATTTTTTTTTACACGGCTCTCTCCTCGTTCTTTCTCTTAGATTTCACTCTCTCTCTCTCTCTCTCTCTCTCTCTTTGATTAAATAGTATGTGTTTATAGAAGGGTGTGTGTATATGATGATATAACAGTTTGTGCATATATATATATATATATATATATATATATATATATATAATATGGATTCTCTCTCTTTGATTATTTCTCTCTCATTCATTTTTCTTTTCATAACAATATGTGTGTGTGTATATATGCACACACACACACACACACACACACACATATATATATATATATATGGAATTGTTTTGATTGGTTTAATTCATAGAAGTTTTATTTTATATGAAATTATATGTATCTTGAGTTTCGAGAAAGTATACAATACTACAAGGATACTGCTAATGTGATATTCTTGGCAAGTGCAAGCTTTTCATTTATCCTTGATTGTAGATAAATTAGTAATTTTCAAAAGAGACGAGGGATTACATTTGTCGGGGATGCCACATTAGTACCCCTGAAGTATTGTTATAATTTTTTGTTTTGAGTAGAGATTTAGTTTACTTAATAGTCTCTTGAAAATTATATGTTTAGTAAATTTAGTTTTCTAATTAATTTTATGGTTATGGTTATGGTTATGGTAGACAAGAGAGAACCAAACAAGGTCTTAACTAGAGGGGTAATTTTAGAATTTTAAAAGAAATTTAAGTCAAATATGTCGGTCAACGATTGTGATTGAACGAAATCTAGCTGGAGGAGAGTATTTGCACATCAGAAACAATCGGGGGTAATATGAGCATACTAAATTGGAGGGATATTTTTTTGCACATTTTTGTATATAGCGAGGGTATTTTATGCACTTAACCCTTATATATATTATATAAATTTGTGAAGGCCTTACTTAAAAAATGAAAATTTCCTTTTCCAAAATTTTTTCTTCATCTATAGAGCAAGAAATTGTGTTGTCACGAGTTGAAAGCTTTAGCAATAAACAAAAATATAGAAAGAAAAAACTATAATCTAAACTAAAACGATGCATTAGAATCAAGGAAACACGGACACAGGATACGGGTATGACATGATATGGACACGGCAATACGGTAAATTTCAAAAAAATAGGATACGAACACGGCAATGATATGTCAAATAAATAAATAAATAAAAATATAATATTATACATAAAATATTAAGTTTTATTCTTCAATCATACAATAAATATACTTAAAACAATTATACAAAATATAAGAAGTTAAAATCTAGAAATCGTTATCTTTTCTAATATTCTTTACAATGACACACTTTCTTAGGGTTTTAAAAATATTTTTGTTTTATTATAAAATGACCCTTATTTTCTAACCTATAAAGTTTTTAATATTACAATCTCAACCCCACTTTATAGAACAAAAAATTATAATTTTTTCCGAAAAAGTATCCTAAACGCATCCAAAATGTTTCTCGGCGAATCCCAAATGTATCCTAAGACGTATCTTTGCGTATCTCAGACGTATCCGACATTCAAAAAATAATTTAAAAAAAATAGAATACTTTTTCGGAGTATCGGACACGTATCGGACCGTATCCATATCGGATACATGTTCGATACGGCCACGAGAAGTTTTTTGAAATATCCATGCTTTCTAGATTATAACTAAAGAGAAATTTATTTTTTTCTTCAATACACTAATTTTACTTATAAAAAAAATGTTAGAGAAGACAAATGAATTGGAATGGAAGAATTCCTACTTTCACAGGGAATGACGGTTATGACATTAAAAATGTAAGAATCAAATCCTATGTTATTTAAGAGTTATTTTGTAATTGGGTAATATTACTCAGGCAGAATTCATAGGCAGAAACTTTTACATCTGCCTAACAATTCTGCCTGAGTAACATTATCCTTTGTAATTTCATTTTAAACAAGGGAGAAAGAGAGTGGATTTTCTAGGATAACTTTCGACAAATAACTCGAACTCGGCTTGAGTTGTGTTCGGTTCATGTTCGTTTATTTAATAAATAAACTGAGTTCAAACAAAATATATATGTTTCATAAATAAACAAACCAATCTCAAGCAGCCTTCTACTCAGCTCGTTAGTTTATAAACGTGTTCTTGAACAAGCTCGTTAAATAGGCTCGATTATAGTTCGTAAATATATATATATGTGTGTATGTACATATATATTAAATATATTCATAAGACTAGGCCATGCATTTTCTTTTAAACTTATAAGTTTAGTCCAGCCCAACCCAAACATGGCTAACCATTTTTTAAATAAAATACACCGAAGTCCAAGAAAATTAAAACAGCCCGAAGCCCATGTTCTGAAAGCCCACCTATATATAATCTTTAACCACTCTTCTACTCGCAAACCCTAGCCGCACTCCTCTCCTTACATTCCAATTAACGTCTGCCGATCTACTCTCTCTCTCTCTCTCTCTCGTTGCATTGGAGGATCAAGGATGGTGACGGTGGCTTTGGTGAGATCAGAGTGCTAGCTTTGGCGAGATCGGTGACTTTCCAGGTATTTCTACTTCTTATAATTTTGTATGAGATTTCTTTTGATGGATATTTAGTTTTAGACAGATCCGTGCATGTGTGTGTTTTGTGTGGAAAATGTGTGTGTTTTGATCTGTGTTGCTGTGCATATGTGTGTATTTTGTGTGTAATATGTGCATCACTATACGAGTTTCGAGCCGAGCTTGAAAAGCTCGTGAACAAGACCAAGCCGAGCTCGAACACTTGAGGTGGGAGCTCGAGCCCCCTGCTGCACTGCCGAGCCGAGCTCAAACATGCTACTACTCGGCTCGGCTAGGTCGATTGGAGTCCCTGAGAAGAGCGCTAATATCATAACCCTTTATTATATATTTTATATTTTAATTTCAATTTTTTCTTCGACAAGAAATTTATACATTGAATCCTTATCTTTCACTAATCTATAACCTTTGCTAGTTTGTACTTTTAACATCAGATGTTACGGGGATTGAGAATCAAATGTTACGGGGATTGAGAGTGAACAAATTTTAAACATCATTTATTCATTTTCGAACCCGATTAAAATAAAATTAAACCCGTTCTCACGGATCTGGTTGGGCGGGTAAAGTAATGAGTAGTTCTGATGTGAATATATGATGATTTTCTCATACTCGACAAGGTCATATATCTCGTTCTCTTTTTTCAGTAGAATCTAATCGCTAAGACCAAATAACTCGCAAGAAAACAATGGCGGCGGCGAAGATCGCACCGTCGATGCTATCGTCTGACTTCGCCAATTTGGCCTCTGAAGCCGATTGCATGCTCCAGTGCGGCGCCGATTGGCTCCACATGGACATCATGGTACGCCTCTACTTTGCTTCCTGCTTAATCCCCCAATAACCTGTAAGCATATATCTATCCATCTATATATACACACACTCATTTATGTTCTTATGTCCATATCTATTTCTGATGTCTAATTGTTGCTTATAGAGAGTTTTAACATTATATTCATTAAAAAATTAAATTTCTATAAAAGTTTCATACTAAAAGTTCTGTTTCTTAACGTGATATAATCATCATTAATTTCTATCTCCTATCGGGTAAGGGAAAGTTAGCTGTGCCTTAAGAATTGGTTGACCCTTGTTTGCAGTAGGTCAAAATTGAGGTCAAACTTTTTACAATGACGGTCTCCAGAGAGTATGGGTCCGGGTGGGAATCCAAACTATTCTTTGTGGATTCCTGGAAGAGTAAGAGGGAGTTTCAAATTTTATATGTTGAAAAACACTTTATATTAAAAAGGTTTCTTCCCATCAACTGTCGAAGTTTTGATATAGTAAATATCTACGAAACAAGGAGTTGAGATAACATGGTTAAAAGAGGTTCGCTCATCACACACAAGTTCTCTTCTTTCCTTTGTGAGAGGCCAATTAATAGCGTAAGGACCCCATCCTAGCTAGAAATGGTTTAGCGTACCCTAGACTCTAGCCACCGAACCCAAACCCTTGGTTCTCATAAGGCATTGATCCGAGCTCTTACTCCCCATAGGAACTCGGAATGCTGCGAAGTTTATTCATAGAAAGGAACTCCTCGTTTTAAGGAGGTTAATCAGAGGACCTCCGCGAGGTTTTATCCGTAGAGAGGACTTCCTGTGATGTTTATCCGTAAAGATGATCTTATCACCATCCGATGCTTATCCAAGTGAAGGGAAAACGACTCGTTTGAGGTTTATCAGTAGAGAGGAACTTTTCGCAAGGCTTTATCCGTAGAGAGGAATGCCTCTTTGCATTATGGAGGTTGATCCGTAGAGAGGACTTTCGCAGCGTTTTATCCGTAGAGAGGAGCTCGTCGCAAATCGAAGTTTATCCGTAAGGAGGAACTCTTCGCAAGAAGAGGCGACTCTGTACCCTTCTGCTAGCCACATGGGACTAGGGTTCCGATTTGAATCCCCTTATCCTTGGAGGGGCCCACGAGCCCCCTTTGGTACTCGTTACGTCATTTTCAGGACTGAAGTGGATTGAGGTCCCTATTTCGGTGAGGGCCCCAGTTGCCACGTCCTCACGATTTTGTGGAAAAGTCAAATTAGTATAATGTCAAGTAGACACACGTGGCGAGCCCTAGGTGGCCCATACCAACAACCCTAAGTGTCCTAATCCACCTGAGTGGAGTGGGGTCATGCTCTTGCCTTCAAACGGCAGATTTACAGATTTGGACCAAATTCATTGCCAATCTGCGCATTGCATGATTTGTATATTGGAAGCTTGGGGCAAGGATCCTAAATGATTACTTCTCCAACGTACAAGACTCGTTTATATAATTAAAGTACTCCACTCTCAATTAGAGAAATTATACAATACCCCAGGGTACTGATGATGTGGCACCCCCAACAATTGTAAGCCCTCCATCTCTTTTGCAACCAACATTAAATAACTCCTGTATAAAGAAGGCTATCAATGTCGCTGGATTGGTAGGGATCATTTTTTCGGCATTATTTGCAGAGTGGTTATCCTAAAACTAAGTAATGGGCTATAATTTAATTGTATAGGATGTTTTGAGGAATTTCTGAAAATTTTAAATCTATCAGTGTGAGCTTACTTATGCTTGTGTTACTTTGCTACTAGCCTGCTAGTGATGCTTTTGGTAGTTAAACTCTGCTAGTGATGGTATTAGTATTTAGTGGTTAACTCAACCCGAGATATAAAATTCTCAGTCCAAGCAACCCAACCTCCAAGCGGCGCTTATCTTTTTTAGTTTGTTTTTCCCCCTAATCAAACTTCATTCAAACAACAACACAAGCTACAATCCCATAGGAGGAAAACCTCCATAGACAACTGCATTCTGAAAAAACCATTTCCAGATTACAACAGAATAGTTTGGGTTTCAATATGATTGGTCAACTTAGGCTTGGGTTAAGTTCAGGTTAGGTCACATTAGACTTGAGTTACCAATATTTTGGTAATTACACCGACAATAATGATATAGGCTGGTCTAAGATTTGGCTCAGGTTGCTAACACCTCTATCCACGCCCAACAGAGTTGAGGTCTGGTGGAAGAACTTCCAACTCAAGCCCATCCCAAGCAACAAAAAGAGTTGCCCAAATCCGTACAAAAACCCGATTTGGCTCATGTTGGGTTCAGGTGGCTTCATCTCAGTATCCACCCTATATGGTATGTGGTGTGTAAGATCCTAATGATCTCCATGAATGGAGCATTATGTTCCTCCTTTAGCTGCCTTTTTTTATTTGCAAATTGGGATTTCTATATGATAGATTTGCATTTGTTATTACTTATTACATTGCCGGCCAATATTCTACACTAAATTCTGATTGCTACTGCTATATGTTAGTCATTTAAAAAACTAAATGATTTTTCTATGTTGGTTTGTATGCAGGATGGGTAGGTTGGACACTTGGTTTCTACCATATTATCTTTGCCCCTGTCGTTATGGGTTATCAGCTGATTGGAAGCTAGTATTATTTATTTATGCTATTTACCTATATGTTGCTCTAAATCATGGTTTGTGAGTTGTTTGCAATTTTATCCAATTTCATATTTCTGTAGGCACTTTGTCCCAAATCTTACTATTGGTGCTCCAGTCATTCAAAGTCTGAGAAAGCACACCAAGTAATACATTCTTATTATTCCTCAACTTCCAAATTTTAAACATCGACGTTACGTCTTTTATAATGTTTCTAATGTAAAGAAGTATCATTTTACATCTCTTCCAGGGCATATTTGGACTGTCACCTTATGGTCACAAATCCGGTTGATTATGTGGAACCGTTTGGAAAAGCTGGTGCTTCAGGTTTTACATTTCATGTTGAGGTATCCAAAGGTGGGCTATGATGTCCAGATTGTTTTTTACTGTTTGGTTTAGCATCTGCTGCATTGTATCAAGTCTTTTTTTTTGCTTTTTAATGATGGAAGAGTAACACGTTGCCTTACTACAGATAACTGGCAAGAACTTGTTCAACAAATTAAGTCAAAGGGCATGAGGCCTGGTGTGGCATTAAAGCCTGGAACACCCATCGAGGAAGTGTATCCGCTGGTAGAAATTTTCTCCTTTTCTCAATTTTCAAGTTTTTGCATCTTCTGCTTCCTTGTACTATCAAATACATGACGTTTTCATAAGTTATCAACATCAAGATTAATTGGAAATTGTGTTATTGAGTAGAAGTAAAATGCTCTAACTCAATATACTGGAAAAAGATGCTTCTTTAACTGACCCCAAAAAAAAATGCTTCTCTAGAGAATCAATGCCATTGGTAATAATTGTTGCATAGCTTGAAGGTGAAAATCCTGTGGAATTGGTTCTTGTTATGACTGTGGAACCTGGATTTGGTGGACAAAAGTTTATGCCAGAAACAATGGATAAGGTGCATGAACTCTTCTTCTGCATTCACATTGTTATCACTTATTACTGTCATTGTTATGCCTTTGACCCGTCAATTTGGATTCAGGTACGTGCATTGAGGAAGAAGTACCCATCACTTGATATAGAGGCAAGTCTATCTCTTATCTTAATGCTTTAATTTTGTATATGTGATTTTCATGCTGTATGCATGCTTTTTTTAATCTGGTCCCTACCAAGTTAGTTGGAACTCTCTTGACAGAGAGGACCCTCTTTCAGGATTTATTACCTGAACTGAAAATTGTTGCCAAATATCTTGGGAAATCTGGTGAAACACTGGAAGCTTTTGAAATTAATCATTTCTATCTTTTTATTAATTTCATCTATTTATTTATGCATGTTTCTCTGGACTCCACGAGTTATTTGGAAATATTTCCAAACAGGGAAACCTGTATCAGGATTTGTTATCTGAATATTGATGGTAATCTTGGGAATTTTAGGAAAGGATGCTGGAAATTTTTGATATCAATTGTTCCTATCTTTTTATTCTCTTCATCTGCCTTTATGCATTTTTGAATAATGCTTGTCATTATGTTTGGTGTAGCATGGAGTGAAGTTTTTCTTAAGTTTTGCCATATGGGATAAAAGCTTTTCAAAGATTGGGATTTTAAATTTATAAAATGAGGATATTTGAAATAACTCTTTATTTATTTATCGTATGGTAAAAGAGATGTAAATTGTTGCCAATAATGTGAATTTAGAATTATATCATGGAAGTGCTTATGACAGAGTCGGCTTACTAAGTGAAGTTTTAGCTATTTATTCTTTTTTTGTTGATTACTCATCGCAACTCGACAAAGCTTGTTCCCAACTATTTGGGATCGGCTATACAAGTCTTGTTTCACCCATTTGATCTATGTAATGTCATAGTGTTATATAAACCACATGCTATATGTTGAATGAATTGGGTAATTTTATCCTTACATTTATTCTGATTCAATGTGAATAATATAGCTTACATGTGAACTACCCAAAGAAAACACCCCATTGCCTGATTGATATTCAACAACTGGACACTTTGGCACCTTTATCTATAATGACAATAACAGTAACCATAAACTCAAAAATGAAATTGACTTCTGAACCACTCCTGATTTTTCTTTTTATGAACCGAGAATCATATGAATCATTTTCAACTTTGTTATGCAGGTGGATGGTGGTTTAGGGCCTTCAACCATAGACGTGGCAGCTTCAGCAGGAGCAAACTGCATTGTTGCAGGAAGTTCAGTGTTTGGAGCTTCTGAGCCCACTCAAGTTATATCCCTTATGAGAAAGAGTGTGGAGGAAGCCCAGCGACTCAATTGATCAAGACACAGGCAAGAAACTTAATGATCGAGACTTGTCATTTCCTTTACTGTATGTACATTAATGATCTGTCTGATGTTTAAAAATCATAAAAATAAAGCAAAATGGTATGAGCTATCAGTGTTATTGCTCTACCATGTTATATCTGTACTTTGACAAGCATATGTCAATTGGCTTACATGAGCAAAGGTCTAAATTGAACTATAATGTTTGGAACATGGCTTCTTAATAAGTTACATTACTTGTGATTTTAAGCTATCTTTTCCAGCTTCCAACAATTTTGTTTTATTTTGCAATAGTACATGCTTCACTTTGGATATTGCAAATGCCTTGGGTTATCAATGGTCAGATTAGTTATACAATATGCCCACTTTCTGGAGGAAAAAGAAAATAAAAAACAAGGGGAGATTGGAATCTTTGATGTAATTATTTATTTTTCTTGCATCTTTTTGGAAGAATTATCAATTCTGAAAGATGCAGCTTAACAAGCCCTTGTAGCTATTGGGTTTAGCCGTTTAGGTACACAGATTTTATTTTACCTACCGCAGCAATCATTTATTGCAGATCTCAAAGTAACAATTGGGCAAACTATCAGGGGAATCTGTGATAATTATTTTGCTGGATTAAAGAATCCCCACCATTGCGAAGGTTTATGACTTGGATTGAGGACTTGTTTGACTTGATAAAACTTGAATTGCTCTTATTCATCTAGCTTTGTTTCGTCATACATGTATTGCTTTTCTGGATAACATGACTCGTAAAATTAAAGATGTATTGGGTGGAAATGCCTAACCGGAATTATGGTCGAGTAAATTGAACCAGTGGCAAGGTTAATTTGGTTTCTTTTGCCCTGGACTTAGCCCTGAGTCGACTCCTAATCTTTCCCAAATCCCTTGAGTTGCAACCTTGTGCCCTTTGCCGCTTTTCTCCTCAACAAAATGCTAAGAGATTAGGAACATTCTCTGCGCGTAGCCAATTATATGAACTTGGAACATCTTTTTAGTGTCAAATGATTGGTTCAAGAATATTTGCTAACCAATATTGTCCTGCCACAGAACCTTGCCTTGGTTTTACTTGTTCACAGTGAATTATTTTAATCTTCTGATGCGTAATGCATTGACGCATGGTGGTTCAAAGTTCAATCCCGTGTCAGCAATTTTGATGCAACAATATGGATGTGTTACATAAAATCATCAATGTGTATACCATATTTGTGGGTGTATCAGTTTTTGAGAACATATGTGGCAGATTTCCCTATCGCATATATATCAGTTAAGGATCAGCAAATATATGTTATTAGTAATCAATCTACTTGACAGGTGCAAGGCATTTTATTACTTGGAAAAATCTATCTGACGGGTACTTGAAATGGGATGGGTCCCAGGGTCTAGTTGGTTGCTGTAGAATAATCTTTTAAATTCATATTTTTCAGAGCTTGTAATGGCACCAGAGGTTCTTTTTCATGAACCACCTGAGAATGTTTATCATAATTAGGGGTGCACACGGTACGGTTTCTCACGGTTCTTGGTGGAACCGGAACCGAAACCGTTATCAACGGTTCTTGATTTTCGGAACCGGAACCGGAACCGTTAAGGGTTGGAACCGTGAGGAACCGTACCGCGGTTCTCGGTACGGTTCCGGTTCCGAACAGCGGTTCTTTAGGATTTTTTTTTTTTTTTTTAATGAAGCTTGAAAATACAAAATATATATATATATATATATTCATTAAATAAATGTGAGACCTACAATCTAAAAATGGCACCCTATATATATATAATTATTATATTATATTATAGATATATATACATTACATATAATGTATATATATTATGTATAGTAATTATATTATAATATAATTATTATATATAATATATGATAATATAATTATTATACATAATATATATACATTATATATAATTATTATAGGTAATGTATATATATATATATATATTATATATAGTTATTATATTATATATATATATACACATATTTAATATAAAACGGTTCCGGTTCCGGTTCCGGTTCCAAGGAACCGTTACCCCCAATGGTTCCGGTACGGTTCTGGAACCGGAACCGGAACCGTTGGTAACGGTTCCTAATTTTAGGAACCGGAACCGGAACCGTAGCCACGGTTCGGTACGATTCCGGTACGGTTCCCCTCGGTTCCGGTTCCGGTTCCGACGGTTCTTTGTGCACCCCTAATCATAATATATACACGTGGGAGACACAGTCGACAAAAGAAACCTTTCTTGTCTAAGAAAAGCTTTATCCGTGACCTCAAGTTTGTACTTCATATTATATATATGTATATATATGTATTATATCTGCATAACATATTAAATATAGATGCACACGATTGAGTATATTGGCAAGCACGTGATATCACGTGCATCTTCACACCCTCTGCTGGATATTTGTCCATTGGTACCTGGATCCTCGGGTAGTCCGTCCTTTTCAAAAAAGTGCTTTTATCCCACCATCCAAGCAAAGGTGCAAAATATAACATGATCCAATTATCATGGCAGGCCTTTTTCTTTTCTTTTCTTTTCTTTTTTTTTTGGGGTCAAATTCAATGAATTCAACACCGCCCTTTGGCTCCGAGGTAAAGATAATACTAACAAATGAATTGCAAGTAAGTTCACCTATCTAATTGTCAGATAGAGCACAAACCTCCTCAAATGTTGGCTTTCCCCCGGTAGTAGATAGAGCACAAACCTCCTCAAATGTTGGCTTTCCCCCGGTAGTTTTTTCCTGGACTTTGTTTCTCAGTGTAGGAGTAACACCCATATTTTTTTTAACATATATATATATATAGCTTTAGAAAGTATGAGTTTACCCTAGTATGAGAACTTGGATTTTGAGCTTTTCCCTTTTTCCCCTTTCTGAGAAATAAATACCATTATCCAATATAATCCTCTTTGTTGAAAGTGATGTGAGGACATGTAGAGTACATGACTAGATCTTTTATATTATTTGAATGTTCTCATATTTGAATCCACATTGTCATGCTTAATGGTTCAAACTTTTACCATTATAAAAATCTTGACAGCGTTGTATGAGACTTTTGATTCTTTTTACTCCAACTCAAAACTCTAATTCGAAAATATATATGAACTTTAGCTTGATAGCTCATTATATTAAATCACTTGTTAGGATTCGTGATATATTATCCGAAAGTCGAACATATCTGACCATATTTATGTGTGTGGGAGGTGACATAAAACACCGATAATAATCCTACATATTATTATTCATTTGTTAATAATCGCTATAATATATAATATAAATATGTTGTTAAATCATTTGATTGAAAGAGGGGACATTTTTACGTGGATGAGTGACACGATTTGTGATAGGTGAGGACAAAGGATGGTAGGTTTTACTTTTGTAGCATTGGTGCTTGTCAACATAGGCTATTTGATTTTACCGAAGAAAAAAAAAAAAAAACATAGGCCATTTGATGGGCATTCTGACCTAACCATCTTCTAGCCTCATTTTGATGCCTCAACTTTACCATGCATGGAGGTCTCATCAATGGGAAATGGATATCATCCTTTCTTTTCTAAGTGCACTTACGTTACCTTCCAAATCTGTATCACTTTCTGTGCTGCCAAGCACAAAATACACACACACATTTATTCATCCTTGAAAGCTTGTACACCAGTATGTGCATGAACATTTGATTGTATCCGAATAATATCATTTATATTCCATCTGTGCAGCTTTATGTCTTCATGTGCTTTTCATGCTGTCTATGAGTCCATTTATGAGGCTATTGAATGAACTGAGACCCTGTATATATTGCGTATTACTATTACTGTGTGAGTACAAAATACAAACCTAATCTTTGATATAGATATAGGAAACTGTAAAATCGAGTTGTCTTATCTAAGCACATGTATTTATGGACTTTGAGGTCCAAGGTAGGGGGTTGCCAAAACAACCTGAAGATCAGAGTAAAAATATACAGTAGTTGTCACCCCCAAGAATCCTGTCCATGAATGCTCTCTTTTCATATACCATTTTGTATAGATCCAAAATACTCACCCACTCAGATTGAGAAAGCTATTCTATTTTACTAGTTGGTAGTTTGTCCATGTGGAATTGAGTAGTAGTACTCCTAGACCTGGGCACAACAACTATGACCACTAAGATCCAACTAAAAGCTTGGGTTTTCTTCATTTTGGTAACTGTCTCTGCACTTGGACAGAACTTGCTGAGCTGTGAAAATACCTCTCCTGATGCTTCTGGCTACAGTTGCAGTGGAAATGGATCTCAGAATCAATGTGGGACATTTGTAGTTCTTCGCACCAATTCATACTACTCATCTCTTTTCAATTTGAGCTTTTATTTGGGGATCAACCGGTTTGTGCTTGCAGAAGCAAACGGCTTCTCTGCTGACATAGAGTTTCTTCCCAAAGGCCAGCCTTTGTTGATCCCAATTGATTGTCAATGCAATGGTGGTTTCTTTAAGGCAGAATTGAGGAAAACTACCATTAAAGGCGATAGCTTTTATGGTATTGCTGAGTCACTGGAGGGCTTAACGACTTGCAAAGCCATCCGAGAGAGAAACCCAAGTGTCTCACCATGGGGCCTCAGAGAGAAGCTCCAGTTACTGATCCCACTGAGATGTGCCTGTCCGTCTTCATCTGAACTCGGCCAACATGCAAAACTTCTGCTGTCTTATCCTATCAGTGAAGGTGACACACTTCCCATCTTGGCCCTTAAGTTCAATACTACTCCAGAAACTATAATCTCTACTAATAATAGATCAGCTGAAAGTTTCAAACCACAAAGCTTAGTACCGTTTTCAACACTTTTGATTCCACTTAACGGTAAGCCTGTCCTTCGTTCGCTAGCCAAACCTAGTGAACCCAGTTTGGGATTTCCATCAACTAGTGTCCCAATAATTAATCCACACAAGAAGAAGTCGAAAATGTGGAAGATTGGAATTTGTATTGCACTTAGTGGGGTCACATTAGGAGCTGTCGTTGCAATTGCAGCAGCCTTTTTGGTGATTAAATGGAAGAGGAAGAAGCAGAGTTCTTGCAAATTGGCAGATGTGGAGCTACAGCAGCTGAATCTAAGTGTAAGAACCACAGGTGATAAGAAAGTCTCGTTTGAGGGATCCCAAGATACTCTCGATGGCCAAATCATCGACGCCCCACCACATAAGATGTTGTTGGAGATGTATTCCCTTGAGGATCTGAGGAAGGCAACAGAGGACTTCAATTCAACTAGTCTCATTGAGGAATGCGTATTTCATGGTCGTCTCAACGGGAAGAATTTGGCAATAAAGCGCACACAGACTGACACTATCTCAAAGATTGAGTTTGGGCTTTTCCATGATGCAACTCACCATCATCCAAACATACTTGGGCTGATAGGGACATGTTCAACTGAAGGTCCTGACTCTTTCTTGGTTTTTGAGTATGCCAAGAATGGGTCCTTGAAGGACTGGCTTCATGGTGGGTTGGCAATGAAGAGCCAATTCATTGCCTCCTGCTATTGTTTCTTGACATGGAATCAGAGGCTGAGGATCTGTCTCGATGTAGCCACTGCCTTGCAGTACCTGCACCAGATAATGAGCCCATCTTATGTTCACAGAAACATAAAGAGCCGGAACATCTTTTTAGATGAAGAATTCAATGCAAAGATTGGGAATTTTGGCATGGCAAGATGTGTTGAAGTTGAAGAACAACCCAAGGAATCACAATCCTATTCAAGTCATCATGCCTCTTGGAGTAAAGGGTACTTAGCACCAGAGTATCTTCACCAGGGTATAATTGCCCCGAGCATCGATATCTTTGCTTATGGTGTGGTTTTGCTGGAGGTTCTGTCTGGGCAAACACCCACAAGCAGCAGCTATGAGAAAGGAGAAGAGAGTGTTAAGCTGTCCTATAAAATCAAGCTCATACTTCAATCAGAAAACGCGGAGGAGCTGAGGCAATGGATGGACAATGCATTGGGCGACAACTATTCATTTGATGCAGCTATCACATTAGCCAATCTTGCAAGAGCCTGCGTAGAGGATGACCCGTCTTTGAGACCTAGTGCCGGAGAAATTGTCGAGAAGTTGTCCAGATTGGTGGAAGAATTGCCAGAGGCAGAGCAATTCTCAATCTGTGAAAGCTCTTGTAAGCCTCTAGTCAAGGCTGCTGCAAATAGTATGTGAATAAACTGTCCACTGTAAGGATTCCATGAATCCATTAATAATTCTAGCTCTTGTACTATTTAGAAAGATCAAGCCTTTGGCTTTTAGCATCTTGATATGAATAGTGGACCCTGTATATATATATATATATATAATTAAGAAACCAAATACTAGAACACAAATAGTAGGTTTCTACTTACTTTGTATTAAGTCTGTGTTTAATTCCTGATATACTAATAAATTTCATGGTACCAAGTTTGTTGCGGTATAGTAGTTTGTGTTGGTACGTAGAAATGGTAGTACCATTGTCACCCAGTGGGGCATTTGTCGAACATGTCATCATGTTCTGCGTCATTGAAGCCCGTGTTGGTTCTGAAAATTCTAGAGTTACGCTCATCCCAAATTTTGTAGGCACGGCTGAGAAAGCAATTTTGTTAATTGAGTTCTTCCCAAATTTCGCCTTCCAATGGTGGGATAGAGGAAACATTGAAACGTCTTTTTTAATTAAGAGTTATTGTTCAGTGAGTCGTATCATTGCGTGTTAGTATTTAATCAGTCGATTTTAAAAGCATTAAACTCAATACAAAAGTTGTTTTAAGAACTGATTATAGTGACTTTCACATGGATAAAGGACTAAGTCGGAAAAAGATAATAAAGAAAATGTATGATGGGTAGTGATTATAGTAGTTAAAAGTAATTATAAGAGAAAAAAACACATGTTTCATCACCCAATGTCATCTTTTATCTTTAATTATAAATGAACTAATTGGACAAATTTCAGGATGAAGTGTCACTGTTGTAGTTTTTAATGCATTGCTTCAATAAATGAACAATTTAAGCACCTGTAAAGCTGAAAGGAAAATTAAATAAAATAAATTTTAAATAGCATGTTCATGAAACCTGCAGTGATTGAATTGTGAATGTTGATGAAAATATGAAATGATGAATTTAGTTAGGATTAATCGTATTTCTGAGACGACATGCAAATACAAAACCTAAAAGAGGTAAATATATTTAAAACATAAATGGATGTGAAACATAAAAATGTTCAAATGGATAAGTAACTAATATTTATGCTATATTTGTTTGTTTTATAGTTGATAAAACTTTAATAGTGATGCTTTTTAGGGACATATTTACTTTCTGTTTCAATTTCAGAACTAAAAAAAATTCAACTTTCTAATTTCTCTTGATACTTTATGAACCTTGATTGTCTTGAAAATAAATTGCCTTTGCATATTGTTTTTCTTCTAAATGAACACCATGGAAATAAATTGCCTTTTGCGTATTGCTAGATGGAATTAATCTCATGTTTGTGTAATCTGACTTAAAGGCTGCATGCATGATATGCTCTGGACATGTAGAGTTGCTTTCATGTGCTATGTTGGTTTGCTTTAGTTTGGTGAATTGGAGGTGGTGAGTAGTTTATATACTTTGAAAGGATGTAGGCATGTTTAGAGGGTTCACTATTAAAGCTAGGCTTCAACGCACAATTATTATAGAGTTGAACACTTTCAGTTTAATGTCTTGGATTATTGGGTGGGGTTCAGTTTCATTTTCCTTTCATGTTTTGAGGTTCACTGTTTTGTTACGGGGATAAAACCTTGATAGATAATTCATAGTTTTTTTCATTCGCAACATCTACCAAAGTCTTATCATTCCAAAACTTTGTATAAAATAAAATTAACGCTTTGTGCGTCTTTGGTATACACTCAAATTCTATATATACGGCCAACTCTGTCATCTTTGGTAGACAAACACTTTGTATTTTACGATGAACTAGGAAGAGTTGAGATCAACCCAACAGTGGGTCACGTGCTATTCAGTTGATCTCATGCATATAGATTTATATGTATATAAGGAAAATAACTAAGAAGAGAAGGAAAGAGAGAGTCACTATTAGAGGTGGTGGAGAATCCTTTTACAGGGTTAACAAAGTAATTTAATTTTGGTAATGTTGACTACTATAAATATGCCAACCATAAATAATTATTTATTATTTTTATTAAAATATGTCAAACAATCCTAACCTATTTTAATATTGGGCCAACGTAATAGTTAGGATAAGACCAAGTCCAAAGCTCACCTCATGCTTCACAAAATAGAGCACACCCATGACATGTAACAGGTTGTCTCAGCACTCAAGGCAATGCCAAATTCAGCATGCACGTGGCAATCCATCATCACCAAAACCTACCTCATGCATGCTTGATAGGTATGGCCCATCAGAAGCCCAAAGAACATCTGGAGATGATTTTGACTCTATGTAGACTAACATGCATTGGAAATTTAGGGATTCTACCGTGTTCTAAACTTCACCAATCAATCCCAATAGCCCAGGCATGAACACAGTTCTAAATTTCACCCACCAATAAACAATTTAAATCAGCATTATTTTTTCCAGTCAAATTGTAACCTCCATAAATGTAACAAATCCCTAAAAAAAAGGCATTCAAATAAAAGTTCACGTAAAATTTGATAAAATCAGATTCACACACTCAAATTAGAGAAATGAAAACACAAAATAGAAAGAAAAAAATCAGAAGTTTGAAGTATTTTGCTGAATTTTAGAAACAAATGGATTAGAAAGTTGATAATAAATACAAAAGTTTTTAATTTATCATTTAACTGGTATGGTTGGTTTGGTCATAAAATTTGAAAAATAAAGATTTTAACTTTTTCAAATTCAATTGGAAAACAAAAGTCTCAAAGAAAATAGAGTTTTTATATCATTTGCAACTTGTTTTTGACACCTTCATGAAATGACACTGTTTTTCCTTTTTATAATTAACATCCTTTTCATACATGACTGAAGCAAAGCGGGGTTTTGAAATATGAAAACTCCATTTCTTGTTTCTAAACTGAAGCAAAGCTTCAAAAACTGCTTGAAAACTCTTTCAATTTAAATTGTTAACAGGAAAGAAAATGACTTGGTTTTAAAATTACCAAGTCTTTGATGGTGATGAAGTTCTTCCTTGTCTACAAGGGGCATGCCTCTAGCATATACCTTTGTATTGGGATAAAAGTTGGTGCATTTTAGTTCTACATTATATGAGTCCAGGCTCAGGATTATCTTAAAATTTAAGTCATGTCTGCCTTTAGTATCATTTGTCTCAAGTGTTTATTTTGTTGAAATCTCTGTTGCATATAATTTTTTTTAGTAATGATTATTTGTTAAAACTGAAGGCCTCAATCATCTCAGTCGGAGCTTGCTAACATTTTTTTGCACAAAAACAATCAGACATGGTCTCTTGCTTGTTTCTCTCTCTCATCATTGTGGTGAAGTGAAAGGCTTCGATTTTTTCTGACAATTGAAAAATGTTAGTACACATGAAAGGCTAGAATGGAGGCTCGTAGAGCCTTGCAGACGAGCAAACACTCTAATGTCTCGGTCAAGGTTATGTTCTTTTACATATTTAGAGTGAAATGGAAATATATGATTCATGTAGCCGACCACACTCCAAGTAATTGGGTGACCTTAAATACAGCGGAATGGAAACATAGGATTCATGTAGTTGACCCCAAGTAATTGGGTGACCTTAAATAGAGCGGAATGAAAAGATAGGATTCATGTAGCCGAATTGAGAAAAGGCTTGGTGGGTGTTATATTACAAGCTTCCTACTTTCTTTAAATTATTGTTACCATTCATCATCATTATCATTGGCCTGGAATTCCATATGAAACATTGCCTTATTCCTATATGAATGGTGGCGTCGGTCACATAAATTTTCTTTTCCTATTGTCTTATGTTACAAACCATGTCTCGAATATTATCTAAGTTTGTTATTAATGATTTCATCTCAGCTACTTTGATAAAATTATTTTTATCACTAGAATTCTTATATTTCTGTATCTGTATAGTCTATTGGAGAGAAGAGAGGCACTATCATTCTTCAACTCCGTGAAAAATCTCCCAAGTAAGAAATTTATAATTTAATGTGTATTTTACTAGAGATTGGTGATTGTTTGAAGTAGTTCAACTGCAACAATCATTTTGTTACAGTTCGGTATGGCATGATGATGGAGTTTGGGGAGAAAATTTTGAAGTAGTTCAATTTTTGTTACAGTTGGTTACTCTAGTTTCAGTGTAAAATTAAAAAGACAATGATGGTGTCATGTGAGCTTGTGTGTCTATGCCTTGTAATAATAAGACCTCCAAGTTCATTTTTATCATAAAACCTCTTTTTAGAAATATTTTTTATAGTCTCTGCTTGATCATACATATGGTTCCACAGATTCTAGTACTTACTTTTCATTTACAATAACATTTCTCATACATCCCACTTAGCAAGCAAAATGGGATGCATGTATTAAACTTTGACAAAAATATACTTAGTAAAAAAGAACAAACCAGGAAGAAAAGGGGTGTCACTGTTGTAGTTTTTAATGCATTTCTTCAATAATTGAACAATTTAAGCACCTGTAATGCTAAAAGGAAAATTAAATAAAATAAATTTTAAATAGCATGTTCATGAAACCTGCAATGATTAAATTGAATTGTACCATATGAAATGCTAAGAGGTCATCAGTTGATGATCACACACACACACACATATATAGAAACCTGGCACTGGCCTCTAATCTAATTGAAATTAAAGGCAACCGGCCCCAAATATTTAATAGGGAGCTAGGTTCCCCAAGTCAAAACCATATATAGGCTCCAACCATGGAACTTTGAACATTAGTGGGAACACAAGAAGTGAAAATGAGACTTTTAGAATGGATGGGAACGGAACCGAGTCTGACAATGAAGAGAAGATATTGAATGCTTTGATGAGTACATCTAAAGAATGATGATCACTATGAGAAAACATCGTGACATCAATCATCAACAACAATCAAATGGGGCAATCTACTCTGTTTGCATCTCCAATGAAACTGAAATTGAGGGTCATCATGAATGGATTTCTGTATAATAGATGAGATCGAACACATCCATAACAATAACAAAGAGAAAAGAAGATAAAAGGATCTCCTTGCCTCAGGCTCTTAATTGGAACCCTTAAAGAAGCCAAAAAGCTCACCATTAAGAGAAATAGAGAAGACTGGACTAGTACTACAAGCTTTTATCCGGCCAACGAAGATGTGAGGGCAATTGAGGATAATCAAAGTCGTATCAAGGAGGAACAACCAATTGACAGAGATCACTTTGTAGTTTATTAATTGGCTAACAACTTAAACATCACTTTGTAAATGATATTATTACAACATGAAATGGGTCACAACTCATTCATGTTAAAAGGATTTGGAACTTTTGGAATGAGGGAAAGATAAAATTAATTGATTAATTCCTTAACAAGCTTTGATGTCATCCAAATAATGAATTGCAGCAAGAGACTCCAAGCAATGAGTAGGAACAGCTAGACTTAATAAGCATATAATAAGAGGACAACATCATGTAATAGGATCTTATTTTTCTTTCTTTTTATTTTTTTTTTATAAAAAAAATTAGTTTTTGTTAGTTCAGTGAATTTGGTAAAATTAACCACCCTCAAAACATTGCATCTAAAAAAAATGGAAATTAAAAAATTAAAAAATTAAATATATAAACTGCAAAGACATAAATAGCTGTGAAATTCAATGAAAAAATCTGGAAGTATATACATATACATGATTTGTCTCCATCATATATAAATAATAAAAAAATAGAGAATACAATCAATGGGTGATCAAACACGTATACACACAAAATATCCTGGAAAACTCATGATGATCGATCATATCATCATGAACTTGAATTCATCAAAATTGAGCACTCCATCACCATTGAGATCAAATTGAGCTATCATCACTTTACATTCATCAATGGACCTGGACTGACCTAGCCTACTAAGCATCCTCTTCAAGCTCTTAGCTGTAATACAGCCACTCCCATCCATCTCATACATCTTAAAGGCCTCTCTCAAATCATTCATCTTCTCTTCCTCTTCACCTCCTTCCATTAACCTAACAAAGTCCTCCAACCCCAGCAATCCGTCGCCGTCGGAGTCCATCAACAACAACGCTGCCTCTGCCTCCGGCAGCGAAAGCTCCCCACCTATTGACCCAACACAAAGCTGCAGTTCTGACGCCGATATCTTCCCGTCCCCGTTGTCGTCGAAGTGATTAAAAACACACTCATATTGATCTTGTTTCTCCATTATAAATCTAACTTTATATATATATATATATATATATAGAGAGAGAGAGAGAGAGAGAGAGAGAGAGTTTGTGTGTCTTGGCAATGAACTATATATATGCTGAAGAAGGATGAGAATATCTTCAAGTGAAATCACTTCTATGTATACACCAAGATCGTGTACAAGAATGCCTTGGCAATGAGCTAGCTTATATGTATATATGTATGAAATAAAAGAGATGAAAATATATACTACAGAGAGAGATATATTGCTCAGGTTTGAGTTGCAAAAGAGTTCATCGATTGAGTTTTTATTGTGTTGGAGTAGATATATATATATATAGACAGTTATGTAACCGCGTGAAGCGATTGACGAAGCAAAAATTTGTACGTGGCGGTACGTTTGTTTTCGTAAGTAAGAAGAAGGTTGACCATTTATTTATGCGTCACGTAAGTGTTGTCGTCAAATAATTCAAAGAAATGAATCAACGAGGAAGTGACCGGAGATTGGAATATTCGAGAAGGAGAATAATATATACATGAAACGACATATATAGTTAACCGTCAAAACCGCTATAACCACTAATAAAAATCAAAAGTAGGTATAACGCACCGCCTTGGTCCTCCCATGCGGAGGAGGTGATCCGATCCGAGTGTCTTATTATTGTAGTAAGTTTATTAGAAGTCAATGCTGGTCCCAATTAATTAAAACCATCCATCATGCACCGTCCATGGTCGTGTATATATATATATATATATTCATGTGAAGCTAGCATTCAATATTTTAATTTAATTAGTAGTCTATTATTACCTACAAAACATTTTTCATGTGATTAGCCATGGCATATATATATATATATTTGTTCCAAAGAGCGTGTAATTTGACTATTAATTTCATTCACTTCTAAATTATCATCGTGGAACTCCAGTACTCCTTTTTAAAGTCAACACTTTATAGATGGGTGCGTTTGTTTGATAAAGTTACTTTTTCCTCTTTAGTTAAAGGTCTCGTATTCTTTCAAAGAATGTACTATCTTTTTATCTCTCAAAATGAAAAAGCAGCATGTGAGTTTAGTTCCAAAGAAAAAAAATCTTTCAAAATAATAAGATTACAAAACATCTAATATGTAATAATGAAAAGTCTATAAATAGTATTTTCTTTTTTCTTAAATTTTAAAATTAGTTTACTTTGACTTTAAAAAAAATAGAATTATGATATCTTCCATCAATTAAATTAGAAAGAAATGTGTCTAATTTCAATTTCATTACTACAAGTTATGATTAATTCTCGTAAGAGCATAACCGAAATTTAGTTAGTAGCAGCCTGATGTTTTAGATGTTTTACATTATTTGAGCAAATTACAAAAACTTCAACAAGCCCGTCTAGCTCAGTTGGTAGAGCGCAAGGCTCTTAACCTTGTGGTCGTGGGTTCGAGCTCGCCCCACGGTGGGCGAATTCAATATTTTTTAATCTTGTTTTTGATTTCGATTCTGGGCCTGGGATTCTATCAAAAGCAGGCCCAACTTAGGAGGCTAAATGAAAAAATTGGTCCAATGATAGAAGCGCTCGTCTTGGGATTTCTGGCCCAGTATCCTAATTACAGTTTTGCATATTATTTCTCTAAATTTTACCATTTTTCTGAATATTAGTGTTGTTTAGTGATCAAAACACATTTTTTTCTATACTTATTTCACATTCAATCCCTTTCATACATTTTTTAGCTAGAGTTACCTATGGAAAATAAATAAATAAACAAAGCATAAATATAAGGCATACAAGAATGAGAAAAATATCACTAAAATACAGGTTTAATTTTTTTTTTCCTTCTTAGTTGACTTAGTTATTTTTTTATTTCTAAGTCACTAGTTTAATCACAACAAATATGCGCTATTATTTATTTATTTATTTTTTACTTTTTTGGTTAAAATTAGGGTAAAATGCTCTAACACCCCATCAGGTTTGGATTTATTACTCACATATTAAACTTGTGTCAAAAAATTACTCTAACACCCCCTCAGGTTTGGTTAAACTAGCCCTAACACCCCCTGTTGCCAAAAATACCCTCTGATTCTCTCTCTTAATTATATATTTGTTGAATAAATTATTATTTATGCTACATAGTTCATTATTAGTTAAATTAATTTTTAATTACATAGTTTGTTAAATTAATTATTATTTATGTTACATATTTTATAATTCAAGACAAATTATTATTTATGTAACATAGTTTATTGTTAATTAGATATTTGTTGAATAAATTGTTATTTATGATACATAGTTTATTTTTAGTTTTATTATTAATTATATATTTATTAAATAAATTGTTATTTATGCTACATAGTTTATTATTAAATATATTATTTTTTAAATAAATTATTATCTATGATACATAGTTTATATTTAATAAAATTATAATTATTTAAACTACATAGTTTATAAGAAAAGAATCTAAGGGTATTTTTGGTTACAGAGGGTGTTAAGACTAGTTTAACTAAACTTGAGGGGGTGTTAGAGTTTTTCTTTGACACAAGTTTAATATGTGAGCAATAAATTCAAACCTAAAGAAAGTGTTTGAGTATTTTACCCTTAAAATTAAGATACAATTTGTATGTACCTGTATAACGCCGGTGGACACGGTCATATGAGTAGGCAGGAGCTTGTCTATTGTGATGATTCCACGTGTCTTTCATCCATCCACAACCTCTCCACGACGTGTGGAGGCCGCAAACTCCAACCGTTCAACCGCACAATTTGCTTACCCTCCAAATTCTTTACTACTATTTCACCACTGTGTACTTCACAGAGAATCAATCCCTTCTGGGTCCCACGACTCTTGATCATCGAGATATTTTATGATATCCAATAACAGCCGACCATCTGGCAATCAAACAATGGCATCAACGTAATTAAGAAACCAAATAGTGTCCATTCCAAATCGTTCTCTTCTCTTAAACCTCAATTCCATACATTCAAACCCTCTTGAAGTCTCGCTTTTCTCTCTCTAACTAAAACCCCCTCATTCTCTCGCGCTCTCTCTCTACGCCGCCATGGCCGGATTCTGCCGCTTCAGAGTGGCAGCGCAACCGGAGACGCGACGTCGTCTCAGACTCCTCGCGAGCCGAGCCTATGGATCGGCGGCTGCGGCTCAGCTCCACTACGACTCTGACTACGACGATGAGCACGAGAGCGAACTGTACCGGAAGATGGAAGAGTCGGAAGGATCGGTATCGGGAAGGGGAGTGCAGTGGCTGATCATGGGAGACCCACTCGCCAAGAAGCACTTCTACGCCGAGAGGCTCTCGAAGCTTCTAGAAGTTCCCTACATTTCCATGGGCACCCTCGTTCGTCAAGAACTCCACCCCCTCTCTTCTCTCTACAAACAGGTCTCACACCTTTCTTCTCTTTCTTTTGCTTGTTTTGTCTCTGTTTCTCTTTTGCCCCATGTTTGGTTGCCAAGAAAATAAAAGAATTTTATCGTTCACGTTTCCATAAAATGAATACTGTTCTTGTTCATGACGATATGGTTTGTCTTGAATTCTTAGCTCTAACTAACTAAATTAAGAGTGTGTAGACCGTCATAGATGTTTATACATATATGTGTGTATCTTTATATATTCCATTATGTTTATGGTGAATAGTTATCATCATAATTCTCATTGTTAATCTTCTTTTAAAATTGTGGCCAAGATGCCATGAATTTATTACTTATGAGTTGTAACTTACTCATTAAAATTGTATTATGGTAGTGATACTTGAAGACACAAAGCGTAGGGAAAGTTAATTTTTTTTTTTTTGTTGTTGCTGGGACATATGAACTTTTAGTTATTGGACAACATATAATTTTTTTTGTTGTTGCTGGGACATATGAATTTTTAGTTATTGGACAACATATAATTGTGTGTGTGTTTGACACTTCTGCATTGATAAATAATTATCATCATACCTCTAATTGTCAATCCTCTGTTGTCGGTGCGAGCTAGATGCCATAAACCCGTAACTTTATTACTTCAGTGTTAATGTGTGATTAGCATAACTGAGGAAAGCCTTAATTCCAAGTACTTGGGTTTGGCTGCATTAATTTTTCATTTAAAAAAACTGGAATTATGTACATAATTATTAGCTGCATTTTTCTGTTTCTTCTACAATAGCTTATCTTGCAATTCTTCTTATTTATTTAATTTTCTTCAATTTAGATTGCGAATGCTGTGAACCAAGGGAAGCTTGTTCCTGAGGATATAATTTTTGGTCTACTCTCAAAGAGGCTGGAGGACGGTTACCGCAGAGGTGAAACTGGGTTTATATTGGATGGAATTCCTCGAACAAGGATCCAAGCTGTAAGTTAAAGCATTTATGTTTCTTTCCTTTGCCACTTCTTGTTTCCTTTTTGTTTGTACATGTGTGTGTTTGTGTGTGTAAAGTGGACTGAAGCAGGATAGAATCATTGAGAGAGTGAGCTCCCATGGTCCTCTTTTGGGATACACCATTCGGCTCACCCTCATGGATATAGTTTTTGGGCAATTGCAGCTAGTTTCATAATGAAAGATACACATACCCTGCAAACTGTAGTCCCAAAAGCAAAAAAGTCATATGTTTTTAGGTCGCTCAAGTTTATGTAATCCATTGTCATTAATTATAGAAAATTGAATGAATAATTGAAGTGACATAAGTAGTTGTTGTAATGCTAAGATATTGATAATACAAATAAGATAAATTTCAATATTTTCTTGAAATTATGTTTAACAAGATTTGGTTGTGTTGATTACACATGGTAGCAGATTTCAGAAGAAATACTAAAATTTTGCTCTTCTAATTGTTTGGTTGCTACAGGAGATACTGGACCAAATTGCTGACATAGATTTAGTAGTGAATTTCAAATGTACAGAGCCCTGCTTGATGAAAAAACATCTGGATCGTGGAATTTATTCTCCTTGCCAAGAATTTCTTAGCACTGGAAAATCTGGGCAGATAAATTCTTCCTCCGCTGATGCAGAAGGTGCCTGGAAAGAGCAACTTCGTAAATATGCAGAGAAGGTAACCCTCATATTTCTCTCTACTAGAAAGTATATGACTGTGAATTTGAAATAGTTGTTTATGATTTTAGTTGGTTTGAGTACCTATAGCAATAATGTTCTCCTGAACTTGTTATCTATGTTTCCTTTGTTTTTGTTTTGAACTCCTGTTTCTAGTGCCATCTTCTTAGGCAGGAAAGGCATGGTGTCTGGGACCTATTACTTCTAGTCTTTTGTGGATTTTATGTGCCATCTTTTGCTGGGTCTTGAGGACATTTTTATCAGGATGTGACTTTTTGTTTAAGTTGAGAAATGTTCATTCAAGTTGAGAAATGTAAATCTTTAGATGATTTTTAGAATCACCCTGCATGACTGGCTAGGAAGTACGGACACACCTAAAAGGTCGAAGAATCCGTGTCGAACACGTATCGGACACCGACACGCGTCGGACACGCGCCCGACACGTGTCGGACACACCAAAATACATGTCCTAATTTTTTTATTTTTGGACACACCACGGACACGGCATAGACACACCATGGACACGTGTCCGACACGCGTGTCATATCGTTAGAGAGTTTTTAGAAAGTTTTAAAAAGAAAGATAGTTTAAAATGTAAATATGATGACTTCTTTGAATTTTTTTAATAAAATATAGCAGTCATACCATATAATATTTCATTTTTTTTTAGAAAACAACTATTATCATTATTGTGGAGTAGATTCAATTGTGTAGTTCTTTAAACGATAAACTAATTGTTTTTATAGCTCATTAATTATTATGATTTGTGAATTTTCATTGTTAGGTTGATCTCATATATATTAAAAGATATAATTATTAGTCGCGTGTCCCCGCCGTGTCTGTATCCTAGTTTTTTAGAATCTGCCGTGTCGCTGTGTCCGTGTCGTATCGTATCTGTGTCCTGTATCCGTATCTGTGCTTCTTAGATGACTGGCATGCTTCTTTTGTTATTTTCTTGAGAAGTTCTTTTCTGATTTTTGTAAGTATGCTGAAAGGAGTCAGTTTTTTCAGTTCGAATGTAGCTTAAAATGAATTTTCGCTAATAGAATATTCTGTTTTTCTTTTAAATCAGAGCAAGCCTTTAGAAGACTACTACAGGAAGCAGAAGAAGCTTCTTGATTTTCAAGTGGCTGGTGCACCTGGAGAAACCTGGCAAGGTCTCTTGGCTGCATTACATCTTCAGCATATGAATGCCGTCAGTTCTTCACAGAAGTTGACTGCGTAATCTGTCAGACTTAATCATCTGTTACTTCGTTGTTTTTGTTTTTCTTTTTTTTCCCCCAATCTGGCATTATAGTAAATAGAAACCACACAGAGTGTTGTAACCTGGTCAGCTGGGGATCTTCAGCAGATCTTGAGGAATTTTGATTTTCCATTTTTGTTTACCAAGTGCGGTGCATTTTGGTGATGTGAGAGTTTGTAATGCAGGAAGCTGAAAACATAAATATATTGGCGTTTTGAGCATTATATGAGTTCGTTTTTAGTACAACTTCAATGTTCATTCTCAACTTCCCTGGGAAGGTTTGTTTTGTTCATACAGATTCTGAGTCCGCCTTCAAATAGAATCTGTTAGATCTTTTGATTTGGTAATGGGTGCGCGCAGGACATGTATCTTTTTTCGTTCTGTTTCTGTTTTCAGTTCCTGCATTTAGCAAACAGCCGTGAATCCTAACTTTTTATTCATTACAGGGTAGTATGTAGACCGTATGTGATCCACATTTTGATGCATGATAGACGTTACTTACCAAAGAAGATCATAAACTGATAAAAGTAATGCTTTGCATATTGATTTAAAATGGCAACATTCTCCCCTTAGAGCATTAAACAACCATTGTAAACCAGGTGCTAAATCTTACTACAATGGGAGGAATGAGGTACTACAAAAGAAAGCCAGAAAATCAGAGCATCCAACTAAAAACAACTGAAATCATCAGTCCATTAGAAGATGAGCAGTTTGACAAAAAGCAACTGATGTTACACAGCTTAGCCTGGCTCATAAATCAGTTACCAACTACACTAACTTAATTACCAAGAAAAAAGCATTGTTTTACCAAGACTAAAGCAAATCTTGCATAGCATTGCTAGCAGAGCATCCTTTCATTTGACTTCTTAATTCAAATGTATGTTACTAGTTAGCTCAAGCCACCAAAAGTTTTTTAAAAAAAAAAACAACAATCTGTTTGTAGTTGCTGGATCTGAAGGACCATTCATGCTACCTTCTTCCGAAGGAAAATATCAGTCAGGACTGTGGTGGACTTAAAGGAGGCCTCCACCAGCTCCAAACCCTGACAAAACAACAAGAAGGCTGAATTAGTTAATTACACAATCATTCAGAGACAAGTAACACAATCGATACACGAGACAACAATTAGAAAGAAGCAAATTGAAAGAAGAGAAGATTCCAACAAGACCTTGCCCATGTCAACCTTCACTATCTTCTCTTGGAGACAACCAACATCTTTAACATCAAAAGTGTTGAGGACAGTGATAATAGATATGTTGGACACAGGTTTCACCTCCAGATCATCCATCACCATGTAAGTCACCACTCCTTTAACATACCCCTCAGGATCAGTATTCCCACAATTAGTAGTGTGGCCATTGTATAAGCTGGGAATTGGATTATCACAATAAATAGTAGTAGTAGTAGTAGTAGTAGTAGTAGTAGTAGTGTGTCCATGGAATGAAGAGGTTTTTCTTTTTCATTCTTTTTTTCCTTTTTTACTTATTTGATGACTTGAAACCGTTCCAACCATGCGTCCTTTGCATGTGTGGCCACAAAGGCCTGAGAGAGGGAATTTTATTCCCATAAGTAACACTAGCAGCAGTAGTAGTAGTAGTGCTTTGTCCATCAAAAAGGTATGCGAATTGCTGAAATAGAGGGTTATGCCTGCTGCTTGATGAGGCTGACTTGGGCCTCAAGAGGGAGTCCTTGGTCAGCTGGTTTTGTTGCAGATATGTGTTATTAAGGTTTTGCACACTATGATATATTTTACCAAAGGACGACCCATTCCTTGCCATGCCATACTCAACCACAAGGAACATAATGGAACCAAGTGGCAGCTCAAGGAGTCCAAATAAGAAGTCCACGAAGTCCTTTCCAGCCTCTGCAAAGAGCACCTTCCCAGTATACTTGTTTACAAGTAGCTTCATACTCTTCTTGTTGTTGTGGTGGTGGCGGCCATCTAGACTGTTGTGGTATAGCAATGACTGAGAATGGAATGTGACGATGGTTGCGGTGGTGAGTGTTTTTTTTTTGTTGCTGATTTGCTTGTACGAAATGGCTTGGCATAAATCCTTTTTAAAGGCCTTTCCGAGATAGTTGCGGTTATTACTACATTAATTACCACTGTAATCTACTTTCTACCACCTACGGCTACTCTGTTCTTGCATTAAATTATACTTTTTATTTCCAAGTACATGGAATCCCTAAACTTAGGACAATTATAGGTGAATAGTTTCTAAACCATAATAATGAACTATAATATCAAGTAGGTAGGAGGATGACTTTTTAGCTAAATACAATTATTATACTAGGAGGCTTGTAACTTTTTAACTTTAATAAATTTTGCTGGCTTGTATATATATATATATAAAGTGGAAGTAACAAAAAAAGTAATTTTACTCTGTTAATATTAAAATGAAAAAAAAAAAAAAAACCATAACGGGATAATGACATTGTAATATAGAAATTTCGTTTTGAAACAATGACAATTTTGTGTTTGTTCCACAGCGATATCTTCAACTAGTCATCTATGTTTCCTTGTTTTTGTTTTGGTCTCCTTCTGTATCTAGTTCCATCTTTCTTAGGTAGGAAAGGCATGGTGTTTTCGACCTGTTACTTCTGGTCTTTTGTGGATCTTTATGTGCTATATCTTTTGTTGTGTCATGAGGACATTTTTCTCAGGATGTGACTTTATGTTTTAGTTGAGCTAGAAATGTACATTCAAGTTGATAATGTACAACTTTAGATGATTTTTAGAATCTTATGTGCTTATCTTTTGTTGTTTCTTTCTCATTTTTGAGTCAGTACTTTTTTCAGTTCCAATGTAGCTTAAAAGGAATTTTCGCTAATAGAATATTCTAATTTTCTTTTAAATCAGAGCAAGCCTTTCGAAGATTACTACAGGAAGCAGAAAACAGAAGTATACCGTTAGAGCCTAGATTTCAAAAGGAAAATATGGGAAAAGCCTTAGAGAAGTTTATTCTCTGAAAATAACTCAAAATATATTGATAAGATTGCTGTCCCTACCATTAATTATTTATTATTTGCATCAGACCCTCATTCTTGAAGAAAACTCGCCCTCGAGTTTGAAGCAATTTTTCGAGATCTATTGAAAACCCAAACAAGCCCTTCCAACCTTTCTTTCTTCCTTTCCTTGGTTGAAGAAAACAAACAAATCTGTTGTTATTGACAAAGAATACCTTTCAAATCTCTTTTTTGAAATTTAGTAGATTTTTAAATTCTGCTTGAACACAAATTAGTAACCACTACCTGAATTAATCTGATTTTTGCATCGGAACAACATTTGGCTGTGTTTTGCCAAGAACCCATCCCATATCAGATCATGCATATGGAATCCATTATTTGTCAAATCCATGCACGAAGAAACTTCAGATCAAATTATTCAAAAAACTTAAATCTGTTGTCATATTTACCGCAACACGTACAACTGGAAGTTTAGTGTTTTTATCTTCAGCTTGCCCACCATGACTAGATTTTGCTAAATCAGATTTCTTATTTGTACTCACAAATCCATGAGTCACAAGTTGAACAATGAGTTCAACTTTAGACAAGTTTCTGACTGTGATTGTTTCTTTAGATTTCTCCTCTTTTGCCTTATTTGTTCCATTTCTCTCTCCACTCTCAAATTCACTATCCTCCAATTGAACTTCAATTGTTGAATATTTTGATTCATGTAGATCACTTGAACGGCTTATATCCTTATGTAAATCAATATCTTTACTCAATAATGATTTTTCTTCATGTTTCCCTTCATTGTTGTCAAATTCTGGAAGCGAGAATGTTGAATTTTCATCCAGTGTCTCACCTTCTTCATCCACCCATCCAGTGAGTTCAACCCAGACTGAAGGGGCATCCACAAAATCAACATAATTTCCAAAGATGCAATTATCTAAAGCTTTTGAACTCCTAGACTTGTATACCAACTCCTTGCGTGCGACGTACCAAAATTCAAACTATTATGGCTCACTATTGATGGTTTAACTATGTCAGCACTCCATTTTGCACTTCTAGGCTTCATATGGCACTGATATCTCTCTTGCAGGCTGTTTTACCCATTTTTTACATTGATATGCCTTTGTTTGCTACACTCTGTGTCTTCTAATAGAAAAATGAATAGGAGAAATGGCTCCAGGTTGTTCTAATAGAGTGCTCAGTTGAGAGAAATTTGATGTTGCAAATTCTCGAAGTCTTCTTTTGAGGCTATCTTGGTTCCTTGCCTAGCCATAGATCTGCAATAATCACAAATCTGAAGAAAAGGAAAAGCTCTAATACTACTTGAAGCAAATAGAAAAGAAAAATAGTCTCAAATACTCCAATCACCGTTGGAGCCTAGATTTCAAAAGGGAAATCTAGGAAAAGCCTTAGAGAAGTTTATACTCTAAAAATAACTCAAAATATATTGATAAAAACTTGATTTCAGAAAATAGAATTGTTGTCCCTTGTATATGGAGATATTAATGACACTTCCTTTTCCTAGACTGACTTTTCAACTTTCTAGAAAGCACTAATAAAATTTCTGTTACTTTTACTACATTTTTCAAGACACTACCATTAATTATTTGCATCATATTCTCGCAATAATTTTGTATTAGTAACCTTAAAGTGGCGGACAATATCATATTAATCCTTGTCTATTAAGGGGGAAGGTTCACTTTTTTTTTTCTTTTTTTGGGTTCTGTTTCTGTCTTCTGTTTCTGTTTTCATTCTCAACTTTTTATTCATTACATTTACAGGGTGGTATCAGGTATGTATAAGCCACTCTTTGACTGTATATGATCATCCCCATTTAATTTGGTGTATATAATATATATATATATATAAACATTACTTACCAAAGAAAGATCATAAAATTAATACTTTATATATTGATTTAATGGAAACATTCTCCCCTTAAAGCCAGAAAATCATCAGTCCATGTTACACTGCTTAGCCGGGCTCATAAACCAAGTCACCAACTACTAATATATATATATATATACATATATTATGAAAACAAAATCAAATCTTGCATAGCATTACTAGCACTGGATGTGAAGGACCATTCACACTACTTTCTTGGCTTCTTCCCAAGGAAAAGATCAGTCAGGATTGTGGTGGACTCAAAGGAGGCCTTGAGCAGCTCCAAACCCTGACAAAACAAGAAGAAGAAGGGCTCAATTAATTAATTAACACAATTTTTCAGAGACAAGAATTGATACGTACTCAAGACAACAATTGGAAAGAAGAATATTCCAACAAGACAGACCTTGCCCATGTCAAACTCCACTGTCTTCTCTTGGAGACACCCAACATTTTGAACATCAAAAGTGTTGAGGACAGTGACACTAGATATAGTGGACATAGGTTTCACCTCCAGATCATCCATCACCATGTAAGTCACCACTTCTTTAACGTACCCCTCAGTATTATTATTATTATGCCCATAAAAACCATTATTACTAGTAGTAGTAGTGTGTCCATCGTATGCCAACTGCTTCAATAGAGGGGTGTGCCTTGAAGTTGAGGCTGACATTGGCCTCAAGAGGGAGTCCTTGGTCTGCTGGTTTTTTTGCAGATAGGTATTACTAAGATTCTGCACACTTTGGTAGATTTTATCAAAGCACCCACTCCTAGGAACCATGCCATGCTCCACCATAAGGGCTACAATGGAGCCAAATGGCAGCTCAAGAAGTCCAAACAAGAAGTCCACAAACTCCTTTCCAGCCTCAGCAAAAAGCACCTTCCCACTATCCTTGTTTACAAGTAGCTTCAAGCTTATTGTTGTTTTTGTTGCTTTTTCCATCTACAGTACTGTTATGGGATAGCAAATGATAAGTGGGGCAGAGTAGAAGATAGATAGTTATATCTGTGCTGATTTACTTGTACTAAATGGCTTTGCATAATAAACCCTTTTTATAGCTTGGCCTTTTTTATAGCTACATTAATTACCACTGTAATCTACTTTGTACCACCTACTTTATCCTTGCATTAAATTATACTTTTTATTTCCAAGTACATTGGAACCCTAAACTTGTGACAATTCTAGTCAATAGTTTCTAAACCATAATAATGAACAATAATATCAAGTAGGTAGGAGAATGACTTTTTAGCTAATACAATTATTATGCTCCTGGCCTGTAAAATTCCAATAATAATTTTACTTTCTTACAAAATCAATTTTACTTTTCAACATTCTTTAAACTTGATTTTGTTACTCCAAATAAATCTCTTAGCTTATTGGAACAATATTTCATCCTTGAGTAACTCTATGAATATGTCAATGTATTGATTCATTATGAGAGCCTATGATTGACTGAAGAACACCAAAATGTTATCCAATACATATATATATATGTGTGTGTGTGTGTGTGTGTGTGTGTGTGTGTGTGTGTGTGTGTGTAAAGTGGAGCTAACAAAAAAGTATTTTACTCTGTTAATAAATCACTTTAATAAAGTTTAAAAAGGGCCATAAGTGCTTGCTTATTGTCATTTGTTTCTATCTATTTCTGAGGTATGATTTGTCTAATTAAGCATCCCTGTGGTCTTGTTGTAAGTTCTGAATACGCATCTCACACCAACAGTCAGTCATCAACAGAAGACAATTGTCTTTGTAACCAACCGACCAATAAACTGAGCTTTTATGAGGCTCATGGCAAGTGATAACAACTCCTTTCAAATGGTGTCCTCAGACCACATTGCAAATAATTTGAAAGGGTTATAATGAAGCTCCCATTGACACAATTTATAAGCTCATGTAAAACTAGTCAATTTCTTCACATTTGCTTTCCCTACTGTCTTCAAACATATTGGGGGTGAAATGTATTTGAGGAAGCTCTAATCTATAACGTCACCTACATCCATGGTAAAGTGATTAAAATGAAAAAAATGACATTTACAATTGTACACAAGCAGTACAAAATGATCAGGACAGGCTGCTGAAAGCTAAATTATGGGCACGTCAAGAAATTTCATGGCTGCAATAAGAAGGAATGTTGTTGTAGCTAAAAAGTCATTCTGTCGTGTGAAGTTATGACTGCGATGCAGAATCTGATTTTTGATCAGCATCAGCCGTGGCCTGCACTTGAGCAGCATATTGCAAGTTCCAAAGGACATCCTCGAAAGAGGGACGAGAAGATGACTCCGGCAATATGCATTTGTTGGTGATGGATATCACAATTGACAAGGACTCTTGCGAACTAGTCGTTAGCACAACAGGATCCACAATTCGTTGACGACCATCCTGGCTACCGAACGATGTCTGTGATTCATAAAAGCAGTTCTCAGAAATCTACCATCTAAAGCAAAATAATTCTCTGAAAATTTCTCATTCAATTCACTTTTTAACTGATGACATATCAATAAAATGACCTTTTCCTTTTTCTTAGTAGAAAAAGCTCAATAATCTAGCTCAATTTTCAAGACAAATTAAGTTCATGATTTAAATTTTACATCCACTAAGACAAAATATTAAAGTTGAGCCACAATACATCGAGTTTAATATTGGCATAAAAACTCAATTAATCACAAAGCTATATGAATTTCACTTTTAATTTTGGGAATGAAAGATTAATTCTAAACCTTACTTATCATATTGTGAGAATTTACGGGGAAAATTTCAAGGACCAAAATTAAAAAGGAATATCTAGATTGTGTTGATTAAGATGAAAATGCATTTAATAATAGCTTTAGCATACCATTTCATTTAGCAAAAATGCTTCTCCTTTTCCACTTACTGTAGGCCCCACAAGTGATTCAAGTAATATGAAACCAAAGTTATAAACATCATCCTCTAACTTCGTCATATGCCTGCAAAAAAGCATGCCAAAGAATCAAACATGCAAATATATATTGGAATATTCGTTGCAGTAGTGACCTGTTTAAAACTAGAAACGGGCAAAAACAATAAACCATAAAACCAATTATCAGTGTCAAAGAATACTACAATAACCAGAGCTTATGATCCTTAACCGTAGAAGAATAAAGTGAATCCTTAAAAAGTGGTAAGGAAATAATAGCAGGGGCAAAAGGGAAGAGGTATAGACATGTTACTTATTCAGGCCTCTTGTATACTAGTAAACTAACATTTTCCACTTTGAATGTGTCAATTCCATCTCATCCAACCACGTCAAACATATATCTGTGAATATGTGTGTGAAAAAAAGGCAGGATAAGCCCATTTAGTAGCGAAAAAAGGCAATCTCAACATTGACCCCATTAAGCGATGTGCTGGGAGGGGTGGGTTGAACACAGACCTAACTTGTAGCATTTCTTTGCACAAAGGAGCTATGGACTCAACGAGCTCAACCCCAACATGCATTTGGATTTGTTGTAGAAGATAACATATCAACAATAAGATGGAATACAATTGGTAAATCATGCACCCTAGTTCTGAAGTTCTGTATTTTTAATCTGCAGGCTCTATCAAAGATTGTCCATTGATGGTTATTTCAGAAACCAAACCTTGTTTACATGAAAATAAAATTAAATAGAATTCCCTGTGCACCCAACTAAGAACATTTCTCTCAAGAAAAGTTTTTTTCAGAAGGATATTTACCTCGATTTAGGACCATCTCCCTTTGCCTACAAAATGAATAATACTTACATAAGATATACCACTTGAAAAAAAAAATGCAATATGAATAAAGGTAATCCAAATAATCAGGAAATATACCTCAAGCTTTTCACTTTCTTCTGTGATGATGGACATTCCATAGTCGCTCAGCTTAGGAATCCGATGCTCATCAAGCAATATGTTATTTGTCTTCAATCGGTTGCTGAAAGAAGCAGGAATTACCCCAGTATGTAAAAAGTGCACAGCCTTGGCAACACCAATTAGAACCGCCAATCTATCCGACCATTTTAGAATCTTATCTGGACAATTTTCTGCAGCCATAAATATAGTTAGACTAAAGCTCTACAGCTTCTAATAAATAAAGTTGCCATGTATTGAAGATTATTGAACCTAAAGTTTTGAATGGCAAAATCGTCTATTACAATAAATAAACAAAATATGAATTATATGTGGCTTACTTTCAAATAACTACTTTGAGTGCCTACAAGGATATCATCTTGAGGCCAAAATTTGGTGAAATCAAAACTTGGACTAGTTGATCTATATGCGTCCTCCTAAACTATCCTTGTTTCCCTCAATTTTTCGCCAACATTTTTTGTGTAGGAGGGAGGTGGGTTTATTGAGAAAATTCAAGACCACATTACAACTTTATCCACCACCCCAAGGTTCCCCTATGGTGTTTTCCAGAGCCAGAACAGGGATAATTACGAACTTGAAAACATCCCGAGGTTTAATAATGGGGCCTAAGAGTCCAGCTGGAACCTCCATCTCCCTAGATTTTATATGGTAAAACTTTATAAAGCTCTGTCCAACTATTTAAGTCTGGATAAACAAATCCTGCCATCCCCATTTGGCCTTCTCCATCTATACATCTTCATATATACTTGTGGTATATGAGTGACGTATATCTATGTATCCCAACCACTAAAAGCCCAAGAAATCATGTCATGCCATTCCACTTGAGCTCTCATTATGTATGCATACGGTTCCTGCATGTGCATGTATGCATTCATGTACGACAACTAGTTTGATAAAGTGTATTATCAATTATGTTAAACTGACCTGAGAGGTGAGTACGAAAATTCCCATTGGGCATATATTCATGTATAAGGAAGACCCTATTGGCAGTAGAATCTTGTCCACCACCATCAATGCAATGACCCAAAAGGCTAACCAGATGTGGATGGCGAAGCTTTGAGAGCAAATCCAACCGCTGTTTCAGGTTTTGAATTGAATATTTTCTAAACAAAGTCAGAGATCGTATGGCAACATAGGTCCCATTCTCTAATCTTCCCTTGTAAAGCTGAAAAGATGAATACGAAATGTTAAAGAGGACCCTGAGCAATAAATTTAAATGCTTAATTATTTGCATTAAAAAGCAATGAGATGATATAGCATCAAATAGCAACGATATATATCATCTCACTATCTCTACATGAAGGCAAAACAGTTAAGAAGGGCTTTTAAATGTCTTCTTAGTTCACAAGCATTTGTTTGGCCTATTGCCAAGTGATCTTAATTGCATGTAAGAGCTATCCAACTTGCATAGATGCGCAGTCTTCGCCGTATGAGAAACACTTTGTGTGGTGATTTATTGCAACTAATGGTCCATGATTTCCGTGAATCAGTGTGTCGGGTTGAATCAAATCATGTAGAGGAAGCAATTCTAGAGAATCAGCATGCTCTATTTCACATAATTTTTTGGTCTTTCGGCAACCAGGGCATGTTAAGTTGTATTTTATCTTCATGTAACTGAAGTAAACAAGTATACCTCCAGGAAATAACTTGCTACTTTCTGTACCTAATGTCTAGAAGAGGAATCCACAATGCTAAAAATGATCATACCACCAGAACTTCGCATTGAAATTTAGTAAAAATTAAACAAAAGTCAATCAGCAGCTGCCGAAATGAGTTGCAGAAACTAGGTTTTCAAAATAATCAAGTGGTATTGTAGTTATACTTGCTTGTACAGTATAATCCTTTCCATGTGTGCTATGAAGATAATTAAAAAAACACCATTGGAGTTATATAAGCCAATATGAAATGTTCAATACCTCGGCAGATTCAACCTTCATGTTAAGTTCTCCATGCTTCATGCTTTTCATTTAGATTTTAAAACAAAAATTGGTACTTCTGCCTCGTAAGGCATTCATCTATGTTCACAAAAAGCTAGAGAAAGAAGGAATAGAAGTTCTTCCATATCGAATTCTAGAATGAGAAATATGGGTGCTAATCAAAAGACTCAGCTAACCCACTTCTCCTCAGTCACAAAAACTATTTCTGAACTCCTCTGTGTCCTTTGATATCACCGCATAGAAAAATAACAAGAAATGTTCAAAATCATAATTTGATGAAAATGAGAAGAGATGCAAGAAATTAAAAATGCAGTGACACATTGGACTTGATGGTTGGCAATTGCCCCCTGCCTATCTCTAGTTAAAGATTTTCCATATTTAAATAGTTTAGTTGCCACATCCCTCAAAAACAAACACAATTGGTTGAAAAATATTCACAAGAGGTGCTTAATGTCACCAGTTTCTCTGCCAAGGCATCTTTAGGCTCACAAGAAGGATTTTCATCTCTCGGTACGTGTCCATATCAGCATTATAGGATTTCAAGATTGAGATTGGGACGTTAATTACATGTGTGGGAAGTTTCTTTAAGAATGTGCCTTAAATAGGACAAGTAGCTTATGATTCATTCATCTTATTGTATTTTGTTCCTATTATATCAAGCACTTGAATTCGTCCATTCCAAATATAAAAGTCATTCTCTTCCTATGAAAGCATTATGTTCATATCTAAAATTTGTACCCATATCTGTTGTAAGGCTTAAAGATTCTGAGGGTAAAACACAATGCTCACCGTCCCCACATCCTGCCAAAAGAAGAACTACATAACAAATAGAAGAGCATATGTAATTTTTTTATTGCACAAACCTTATGGCTTATGCAGTCTCTTACTACTAGCTTGGTGATGCTGCCACTGTCTATAACATGGTGGACCATATAACTTCCTCTGCTTTTTGTTCTTTTATTTGGTGCAATTCTTTCTCTACATGTTTTCTTTCTTTCATTATGCTAAAATTCCCACCCATCTAAAGAGCTAAACAATTTTGGAGTAGGTTTAAATGACTAAAAACACAAAACCTACATTAGCCTTCCCAATATTGAGAGAATATTTTGCATTGCAGTAATTTCACAGTTTCCTAGTTTTTGTTTTGAATAAAGAATTCTTACTGTTACAGTTAAGAAAGAACCGTGGTATAACCGTATAACAATTAAAAACTACAAGTAAGCTCACCACAATGTATATCCCTATAGGAGATTCACAATCCAACCTACTATGGGCCTGTTTGGTTCAGTTTTCTAAAAACAGTTCTCAATTACTCATAAAATAGAAAACCGTTCTCTTTCTGTTTTTCTTTATTTTTCATCCAACTCCAATCCTCTTTGGAAAATCAATGTCACACTCATTGTAGCATTATGAATGTAATTATCGTGATTCATGGTAAAACAAGAGAATCACCATTTTAAAATAATTTGATCTTCATCAACAGCCAAAGCATATTGAAGTTATTCAGATGTACCTTGCCAGTGGATCCTTCACCCAAGAATGTTGATTGATCGAAATTGTTTGTGGCTTCTCGCAACTCTTCTAAGGAAAACAATCGGTATACCAGAGCACTTTGTGCCCCTAGTTTCACTGCCTGAGAAATGAGCCCTGAAGCAAATGAAAAAACAAAGGAAGTTTTTATGAAATCCCACAAACAGTTGTGTGAATCTGTAATGAAGCTTCTTTTAGATATTCTGAGATGTGAAACTGAAGTCATATGGGGCACATAAATAGCTTCCTTTCAAACAATAATCTACAGAATAACGTTAGATTCTAACAGATATACAACTTACTGGCATTTGCAAGGAGCTCGGAAGAAATCCCTGTTTGTGAATTATCTTGAACAACCTTTTGCGATGTATGCTGCTCCAATGTTCCTCGAGAAAAAAAATTTCTATACAAAATGAGAAGCCCAAGTGCCAAGAGTATCATTAGAATAACAGTTCCCCCAATGACACCAACTAAGACCCCTATATCTTTTCCCCTGGACTGTTTCCTTGTATTGCCTTCTTTGCAATATGATTCCTGATGTTGATGTTGAGTATCAATGGACAAGCAATTCCCACCAAACTTAACAACTCTATTATCCAGAGAACTAAGCAAGCAAGGAGGAAGTGCACCAATCAACCTGTTAGAAGAAATATCGACATACCCAAGTTCGGCCCCACAGTTCAGATGGTTGGAAAGTTTCCCACTCAGCCTATTGGATGCTAAATTCAAATAACTGATGTTTGGCAAAGAGAATAATGCAGAAGGCGGTGTTTCACTCAGGAGATTGAATGACAGATCAAGGTGTTGAAGCTGGTTTAGTTTGCCAAATTGTTCAGGAATTTTACCCGAGAATGAGTTCTTGCTCAAAAGAACTGTAGCCAATCCTTCGGGCATGAGTGGTAGCTCAGAATCCAAATGGTTTTCTCTTAAATCCAATAAATGTAGACTCGTTAAGGTACTCAAATCAGGTAATTTACCAGAAAGCTTGTTATGAGACAAAACAATATCAGTGAGTTTTGTAATTTTGCATATCGAAGAAGGAAACTGACCCTTCAAATGATTGTTCTTGAAGCTCAAAATTGTAAGATTGGACAACGAATCCAACCAGTTAGGGACAGTGTCATTGAAAAAATTGCTATCTAATGTCAAAGTGTGAAGCTTCACCAGTCTAGATAACTGAGGTGGAATAGAACCAAAAATAAAATTTGAACTTATATCCAGAAGTTCAAGTGAAGATAACCGATGAATTTTATCAGGAAGTGGTCCCCAAATACCCAAAGACACTAAACTAAGAACCCTTAAGCTAGGTAACCTTGTCAATGTAGTAACAAAAGAATCAATAGAGAAACTCTGAGATAAAGTCTGATTGGGAACTGCAAATCCATTGAATTCACTAACCTTGGCAAGCTTATCTCCCATAATTTTGAGCTCTGTAATAAAGTTGTCCTGGCATGTGATGCTCAAACGTGGAGTTGGCAACAAATTACACAAATCTCCAGTGTAATTTTCCCAAATTTCCAACTGCAAAGGGTACTCCAAATGCTTCCTTAGTTGCAGAAGAACTTGAGTTTGATAGGTCTGTAATTGATGGGTACTTGAAATAAAGAAAACCCATGAAAGAAACACTATAGCAAAGAACTTCGAATACCCCATTAGACAAGTTCCAAGTAAAGGCTTCAGATTTCACAATGGTGAACAAAACCCTAGAGTGATAGCAAATTCTGTAGAGTTCACGACAAACAGAGACAGAACGGTCAAAGTTCCTTAACCAGAATCAGCAAAAAAACAACCCCATGAGAGATTTCACCTTGAAATTTTGGTAATTTTCATGAACTAGGACAGACCCAAGTAAGTATTTGTCTTTTGTGAAGAATTCGAAGTCATAGCTCAGATGTTCATAGGACACATAAGGTAACTAATTCATTCTTAACTTCCAAATTAAAGAAAACCCAGTAAGCATCAAAAGCCCAAATCTGAGTAGACGACAGAAAATGGAAGAAAAAGGCACATGAAACGATTAACAAGGCTTACAACTTGGTCAGAAACACATTGGCCATTAAAGGAAAACAAATGGACATGAACGAACAACCTATATTCCTCATGCAAATATGTTCAGTTGAGAATGTCCAGATTTTCCGGCAAAATAGAGAACAGCAGACGAAGGAAAATTGAAAGATAGCTACAGAGGAGGCATGAGACAAACCTTGGGAAGAGAAGAAAATGTGTATATGAATGTGTCTTGAATGAAAAGAATTGATTAAAGTGAAGCTAATGGAGGTTGTTGATAAGCCAGAACAGATGCTGATAAGGCATTTACTATTGCTAACATTGAAGAAGATGAGTTTGTGAGGTCTCTGACATTAATGGGTTGGTGGTATTTCCACACAAAGGACAAGGAGTTTTGCAGTGTCTGTGAGAGTTGTAATAGATAAAATGAGAGAATAGAAGGGACGAAGTGGCAAGTCAGTGCGTATGGTTCTAGAGAGAGAAAGAAATGCATATGCGTCTGGTTTTTGCATTATTGTTTAATGTCCGAAAAATCCAAAGATTATCTCATAATATCTGAAATACCATTTCTTATATTACTTCAAAAGAAAAAGCAACTGCAAAGTAAAAAAAAAAAACCTATTTTCTTCTAAAAGAATTCTGCAGTGAAAAAACAAAATATAATTCGAAAACTTTGATTGATTGAGTTTTTCTAACTATTATCTAAAAATTAAAAATAATGATATACTTAATTAAAATAAGATATATATAAAAAAAAACTTTTTTTTATATGTATGTTATATATTTTTTTCCTTTTTTCAAATACCATTAAATTTATCTTTAAAATCTGGTGACCGTTTGAAGTACGATATCCTCATTGAGTGTCATTTCCTACCAGCAACTTTATAGTTATTTTGTTTGCTTAGCTGAGGATCTCAAATCAGTCCAAATGGAAGGGCGATCGGTGGACAGCGGGACTTGGGCTGACTGACACGGGCCCTGAAGCTTCCGAAAACTGGGCCCACTGGTGACTGCACAGCCTGTACTGAATACGAGACCACGTTGCGCAAGGAACCAACCCTAATTAGCATCACATGAAATCGTTATAAACATGAGCCCACGCGCATCTACGTTGCGTGAGAAAGTAAAACGACAAAACACAAAGGCAAAAATGCCTCTCTAGCCACTGTTCGTATGCAACACTGTTCCTTTTTAGGTTTTTTTTTTTTTTTTTCAAATATTTACAAACACACATCAAATAATTATAAATATACTGGGTCATAATTTTTGTTGAAACAAAAATAAATATAAAAATTTAAACAAGTGTTGACATTATATTTTTTAATTGTATATACTTAGTTTGTTGATTCTTTTTGAGAATAAAACTTGAATAAGTTTCATTTCTACTTAGTATGAACCTTTATATATTTTTTTAATAGGATTTTTTTCACGAGCCAGAAAAGAAGCGTAAATAAGCTTGAAATTTATTTGAACAATAATTTCAGAAAAGAGAAATTATTTGACCAAGCAACGTATGGACCAAACGAAATAAAAAAACAATGTGTTGTCTTAACCCAGACAAAATGGCATGTTATGTTTGCTTTGGACGTTATTGTAAGAAAGATTGTCATGTCCTTGTTCAAGTGACACCACTACTATTTATAATTATAAGCATCTCACATAAGTGACAATGAAAAAAACATATTACCATAAGAGCTTTTAGTTCAAGTTATATAGATTACCAAATATATATATATATATAAGGCTAGAAAAAGAAAATATTTAATATTTTATTTGAATTTGACATCTTACAATTACAAGAAAGAATTATATATACTTGCATGAAATGAACCCTTCTGCACAAAGAACTCCTAGATCAAAAAGATACAAGTTACCCTTTCAAAGTTAGCCAGATGGTTGATGGGAGGGTATAAGGGTAAATTGAATTCGTCGAATGTATGGGATGAAATAATTAAGAAAGTGAGTCAAAAAGATGCATTGATATCGGTGTAATTTCCTCTTTTTAAAAGAAGAATCCTCCTCAAATTCAAAAAGACATTCAATCTAAGTATCATGTAAGGTTGAGCCTAGCTTTAGATTTAATATGATTAGAGGGACCCACATTATCATAAGGCAACAATGGGGTGGGGTTAGTTATAGATGATAAATATAAAAAGAAAAGGTAAACCATATATATATATATATATATAGATATATATAGATGAACTCAATCCTCTCAAGGACCTGTGTTGGGGCAGTAAGGTTTGGTCAGTCTAGCCGGATTGGGGGTGACATGGGCCATGTGAAGAGCTTGCCGAATTGTCACCATAGGCTCCAATATTAATTGTTGGGTCAATTCAACCGAAATGTGACCATAGGCTCCAATATTGTTGGGTCAATTCAACATGTTATTTGCACATGAAGCTTTGCCATTGGTTTCATGATGAGTGGATCTGTTGGACCAGCCTTGTGGGTCACCATTTTCGCTATTGATTGGTATGTACATTTTGGTGAAGTTGCACTAATCGAACAATTTCCTCACGAACTTCTTGTTTTATCTGTAAAAGAATTAAAGAAGAAAAACAGTGAATTGTTATTGAAATTAAATAATTATTACACTAGTAAAGAATTGGACAAAATTAAACAATAATTAAACAATGGGTAAGCGAAGATTGAATAACTATACCAGCTTCGATCTCTTCAATGTCAATCAATCTTCTTCAAGTCATCGGGCTCCAAAACAGAAGGCTTTAGCCATGGCTAATAATCACAATCTCCAGTAAAATACACCTACATTAAATTACAAAATTCTTACTTACTTCCATCAGAGGGCATTCTTGACTAAAGTTTAAGAATATTGTCACCAGCTCTATTAATCTCTCCAAAACCCTATACACATACATAACAAAATATTTTATGCACCGAAATAACTTATTCAAAAATTTTATTCTATTTCCACAAATATCTATGTACCGAAAAAATATTATTAAAATAAGAATAATTTTTATATAAATATTATTAACTAATATTTGATATTAAAATATTACATGTTAAAAGGTTATTTTTATATTTTTCGTCTAACACTTCAAATTATGTTAAGCTGGTGCGAAAATGAGTAAATACTTAGTTTAATGCCTGAGAGAAAATAATAATGCTTAACTGAGCATCAAAGTCCAGTCGTGATTGTACCATCAATTATAATTCTGACTTACAACTCAAAGTCCAGTCATGCTATATTCTATTATTATTATGGTAAGTCGATATCTGGGTTTCTCTTTATTTTTATTTTCCGATAATTTTCCTGAAAAATTGGATTTAAAACCTCATAATTCGTTAGTGTGTTTTTCAGAAGAAAAACGATAAGAAAAATGTGATATTCACATTGTAAAATAAACTTGCAATTCAATAGTCTCTGCTACAAAAAAAGAAAGTTCATCATAAGAATTAAAAATCCTAAAAGAATTAAGAGGACAAGCAAAACCTATTCAAAAGATTTTTTTATTTGTACTGCAATTGCAAATTCACTTTGAAAGGAAAATAATACTATAAAAGTAAAAAGTAGCTCAGAAGAACCAGATATGAGTGCAGCATGAAATTCAAATTATTCAAAAAAGTCATCGGCTTTTTCGAATTCATTCATTAACAAAACTTCATACTTGTAAGTTCAACCCTAGGAAAAGAAAGGAAGGAAAAACAGGTATCATTGCCATAGAGAGCCAGCCCATAAGGAATGAGAGATTTTCCTCTGGCATCTTATCTTGTCAACTAGAGAATAATCTAAATATGAGATTAGGAGATCAGCGCCTCTGCACCGGGAGGCTATTGCCTTGCCAATGGACAGTCCATCCTTCTGCTTACCTAACAATTTAATGAATCATATCAAATACAAGAAAAATAAAGAAATAATATGAATTCAACATCTTGTAACCAATGGAAGTAGCCACTCCTACCCAAAAAAAAAAAAAAAAAAACGCAACAAGATTATGATGACTTGTTGAGTTAGATGAGTTCTGCTTAGTCTATGTTAGGTTTTCATCGATTGCCATGACAAGTGATTATTCCTAACTAGGACAATAAATCAGAAGGATAATAAATGCACACGTGTTAAAAAACAAATATTGCTCAGTTTTCTTTAGCTTGCATCCATTGAGATAGGGACTAAGGGCACCTGCATGTATACAAAAGAAAGTATGTTTTGTTTCTAATTGTTTTCTAAATTATGCCTACAAAACAGAAGAGGGAAGAGCCACCGAACTTCAAAAGTATGTACAACCATGATTCGAAACCTCATGTATTTACCATGACACTAACATCTGGAAGATTATTGTCTAGGTTGAACAAGTCATTAACTCTTATGAGATGTTATTAAAGCATACAACTATAAACTATCCCAATTTTTGGAGTTTGCAATATCTGCAAGGCTTTCTCCCAGCTAAAGGTCGATGAATGCCATTACAGTGACAATTTATCTTATCAAAAACTTAGTGCCAATAAGAAGCTAAAAGAAGTTGAAAAAGTTACCAGCAAAAAAAAAAAAAAATCCAGGAAGGTTCTCTTCCATCTTCTCGATGGCTCTTAGAACTGAGTCCTAATTTTGGCCATACAGAGGAAATGTTTCACTCCAGTAGAAGTGACTGCAATCAAGCAGGCAACCTCAAGAGAATAGAACCAAAATAACATAATTGACAACATTAGTTTTAAGTAGGTTCCTTCACGATCTTAACCAGTAAAAGGAGAAAAATAAGTAAATAAATAATCAAAATTTTAAATATATAAAGCTCTAATGATGTCCATACTTCACAAATGTCAGCTCTCCCTCAGCACCTAACAACTGTCTAAGGTCAGAAAGTTACTATACACTTCAACTTATCCCTATGCCACCATTAATGTGAGAATGCATAAATTATTAGGGAAAGGACATACTGACAACATAAGAGTGAGAGCATAATAAAGGATGAAAAACAGAACTGTTTCGACTCCCCCAATAAAGGAGGCATAAAGATATAAATCAATGGGTGCAAGATCTGGAAACAACATAGAAGAAAAGATGGTCCCTGCATGGCAGAAAATGAATAGTGGCAATACTAGGATGAGAAACATTAGTTATTTTATTGGATCAAGGCCACAAACAACATTACCAAAGCTTTTTAAACCTTTTTGTTGCTCCTTGGAAGGAATATGAACGCTCAAACGCTAAATATATGAAGTTTAGCACAATGATTGGACTTAAAATGTACATTAATCAGTCATAGCCTAAGAAGCACGGATACGGATACGGAACACAGATACGACACGACACGGACACAGCAACACGGCAAATCCTAAAAAACTAGGATACGGACACGGCGGGGACACGCGACTAATAAATATATCGTTTTATATATATGAAATCAACCTAACAATGAAAAATTCACAAATCATAATAATTAATGAGCTATAAAAATAATTAGTTTATCGTTTAAAGAACTACACAATTGAATCTACTCCACAATAATGATAATAGTTGTTTTCTAAAAAAAAATTGAAATATTATATGGTATGACTACTATATTTTATGAAAAAAATTCAAATGAGTCATCATATTTACATTTTAAACTATCTTTCTTTTTAAAACTTTCTAAAAACTCTCTAACGATATGACACGCGTGTCGGACACGTGTCGATGGTGTGTCTATGCCGTGTCCGTGGTGTGTCCAAAAATAAAAAAATTAGGACACGTATTTTGTCGTGTCCGACACGTGTCGGGGCGTGTCCGACGCGTGTCGGTGTCCGATACGTGTCCGACACGGATTCTTCAACCTTTTAGGTGTGTCCGTGCTTCCTAGGTCATAGCCCTTCACCACAGTAATCTTTAGATGGTTACATACATGTTGGCTTTTACGGATGTAAATATGCAAAGAAGTATGTTTTTGTACTATGTCCAAGGGTACGTGTCTATATATGAATACAACATAAAACTTTTTAGGTTCAGGGGATTAATAGTTAATATTAAAACAAACTGATAAGAGTGAGTGGTACATACCACTCGAGAAGAAAGTTGAGCAGAAATGGATCTCTTTCTATAATCTTTATTTCCTTACCATTACATGGTGGAATCTAATACAAACTGGTTCTTTATTAATAAACAATTATGTTCCTTCAAGTAGCATATAAATCTGAAGAAGGAAGGGATTTAGAATGTCTGAGCTCTGAATGGTAGTACCTCTCTGTGTGTGTGTGCACATGTGTTTGAGTTTGAGCGCACGCGCACGCGCGTGTTGTGGGTGGGTTGGGGGGGGGGGGGGGGGGGGATGAGAGAGAGAGAGAAGGTATAATCAGTATCAAGTCAAGCTGTGTCAGTTCATCCGCAAAATAAAATATCAACATCTAATGTCATAGGCTCTGCAATTTAGGTACAACTTTTGTGAGCTAGAAAATTACAACAAGAACAATCAAATAACATCATAATCAAAACTGAATGTAAAATAATAAGTGCTGAGTTAAAAGTGTTTTACCCAAAAGAACTGATCACGATTCATATTTAGAGATGAAAACAGATATTGTGGGGGTCATTATTAGGTGAGTTAGCGTCATGGTAAAAGTTAGGACCAATAAGTGTGAACTAACAAGCTTGTGTAAGTGGGAGATACACTGGGTAATGCCCTTAGGAATTTATGGATAAAGAATGAATTTGACGTCTTTGAAACCAAATCATAATTGATCCATGAGACTCTTTTCCACTTCTTCTCAATTCAAATATCCCATACCTAATTAAGCTATTTCTGGTCGGTAGCATGCTGCATATAACTTCAAAGTATGCTAATCCGAAAATGTGAGCCGAGAGTTATTCTTCTATTGAACAATTGCATATTAATAGATCTCTCATATGCAAAAGTTAAACCCAGAGATAAAGGTTTTACATAAAATATGAACGAACAAACGTGTTAGGATACCTAGCCGTAATGAAATCACTCAAAAGTTAAATCCAGAGATAAAGGTTTTACATCATATATGAATGAATAGACAGGTTAGGACACATAGGACTAACTAGCCGTAATGAAATCTAACACACATGGAAATGACCACTAGCCCTTCATAAGTAATAAGTCCCGTTATTAGTAAAACAAGACAATCCACCAAACCAGTGTAAATACACACCAACCATCACAATCACCACATGAGCATTCTGCAGACCTAGAAAATAACTAATAATTGAAGGATACAGCCACTCAGATGGAACTATGAAGCAAATCTGCCGGTTGTCAACATTTAAAAAAGTATAGCATATGTTAAAACATTACAGATGAGAAACATAATCATGAAATTTTCCAAGATGTGACAAAATAGATAGAAAAAGCTGATGTGATCTTCATAATATACAAGACAATCTTACCTCAACTTATACTGTATCAGCAACCAAAGAACCTCATTGAAGTGATTAGAGGATCACTTCTTAGATGGCAGACCTTATATGCAGCCAAATCATTTTGATAGAAACTCATACACACCATATTGTAAGTCCTTCGCTGTTGCTAGCATATCTATCAGTTGCTCGCTTCTCTGATTCCACATTGTCCTATAATCTAGTATTGAATCCTTGAAATCCTATCTCACCCCCATATGCTTTGATTACATCTGGAGCTATCTCCTTATACTTGTTTAGAAACCTGGTCTCAAAATTCTTTATGCCACAAACTATCACTGAAGCCACATTTACATCCTTCCCAATCAAACCCTTTGACATCAGAACTTGCAGAACTGAGCATCTTGGAATGATTCTCTTTTCCAAACTAGTTAGAAAAAGATTTGGGTATTTAGCAATCGCTGATGCTCTTAACCCCGCCTTGTTCACGAAGAAATCCATCAGTTCCCTGATCTTCTTCTCTGAGCAAAGCATACACATCGGTTGCAATTTGAATGCTGAATTAAATGCGCTTTCAGACCAACCAAAGCTCATATAAACTTCCTTTTTCTTTTCCCATTTGATTTTGCTAATTATCGACATTGAACAGACAGCCATTAAGTATGATCGACTTTTGGGATCAAAACCCATTTCCTTAACTGCAACATTAACCTCTTTAAACACATCAACTCTCAACAATAATGCTCTAGGATTCATCATGATTAGTTTTCCAACATGGGATTCAGGAACACCATGAGTCCGCAAGGTGGAGATATTTGGCACCATAACTTTTTCAAGATTACAACAAACCACACGGTTATATTTCTTAAGAGCATAAATTAAATTCTCATTAGTCCCTATGTATCGTTTAAGGAAATCAAATGTGGGTTTGATTTCGTTTTCCAAACTGGTACGTAACATGTTACATGAACAAAGAATCCTAGGCAAGTCAGGTCCGACAAGACCCAAAGATTCAAAATACTCAATTTTGGGTCTCAAAGTTCTCTCTGGGTCAGCCAAAATTACAGTTGGGAGCATGGAAATTAGGGCTGAAATGTGAGTTTCAGTGAACCCATGCGACCTTAGGAGCTCAAGAACCGAGTCCGATTTCTGTCTGCTCTTAATGTTGACCTTCTTAGAAGCTGAGACAGCAGATTTTAAAGACAACCCACATGACTTTGTGAGGTAAGAGACCGTGAGCGCTTGTCTTTCAATTAAATTTGAGTTGTTTGCGATTGATTGGGTTCCAAAAAAACGAAAATTTGTGGGTGTAGAATGATTAGTTCTGTGATGTATCAGAGTGTCGCATAGAAAATGGAACATCGGTGATATAAACTTACAGGATTTGAAAGCCATAGGGTTGACTGATTTGAATGTTAGCCTCTCTCTCTGTCCTTAGCTCAATCTTCCTCAAGCTTCAGGGGAAGCCAAAAAGCTCATGGAGGGAGAGTGATTCAGAAAACCTATTCCAGGTAGTTCATCCTAAACATTGAGGCTGTTCGTCAGGCCATGTCATGGCCCAATAGTCAACATTTCAGAATATAAAAGTTTTGGGCCTTTATAAGAGCCAGAGGCCTCTCCTTATATTAAAACGCACATTGATATAACAATCTATTTTGATCTGTTGGACTTAAACGACGATTTGGAGAATTTATTATTGTTGTTGTTAATTTGATTTGGGGACCTTTTTTATAATCCGATCTAGTTTTTTTTTTTTTTTTCCAAGAGAAAAAAATACGAAGTTATAGATAGATAGATAATAGAGATAGATTTTTCCTGTTACAACAATATTTGCATTTTCTGCTGGTGTCTTCCTCTATTTTGGTGACTGGTTTTTGTGATTTATCCTGATGCTTCAATTTTTTGAATGGGAATTTTGTACTCTCTCTCTCTAATATTGCTTTGAATCCATGGATAAAAAAGTTTCAAACAAGAAGACACGTTGTTCAAGGAAGAAATTGCTTTTTTCTTTCTTTTCTATTATTTTTTATTTTTTTCATTTTTAATTTCTTTTATCATTATCTTGCCTTTTATAGGTACCACATGAATTGTTTCTTTTTTAACTCTTTCATATCTACAAGTAGAAAGTAGCTGCATGTATACAGGTAGAAAGTAGCTCAGAAGAACCAAATATGAGTGTAGCCCATTCATTAACAATATTTGTAATTTCAACCCTACCAAATGAGGAAGGGAGAACAGGATACATATCATACGTCTTCAATGAGAGATGTTGTCAACTAGAGAAGAATCAAAATATGAGATTATGAGATCAGCAGCTCTGCACCCAGAGGCTATTCCTTGCCAACGGACAGGTGGTTACCTAACAGTTTCATGGATCATATCATATAAAAGAGAAATAAATCAAGAATATGAACTGAGCGCATAGTCTATGTTACATGAAATTGATTGCCATGACGAGTGGATATGCCTAACTGATGCACGTGTCACAAAAACAAATATAACTTCAGTTTCCTGCTACTTGCATCCATTGGGATACGAACTGACAGCACCTGCATGTATACAAAGGAAAATATGATTTTTGTCTGAATTGAACAAATCATTATAAATCTTATTAGATGTTGTTAAAGCATACAACTATCCCAATTTAGGAGTCTGAAAGATCTACTAGGCTTTGCCCGGCTAAAAGTTGATGAATGTCATTTCATTGACAGCTTATGTTATCAGTGTCAATAAGAAGCTAGAAGAAGTTACCGGCATAGAACAGTCCTGGAAGGTTCTCTTCCATCTTCTCAATGGCTTTTATAACTGAGTCATAATTTCGCCTAAACAGAGGAAATGCTTTACTCCAGTGTAGAAGTGACTGCAATCAAGCATGCAGCCTTAAGAGAATAGAACCAAAATAACATTAATGATCTTAACGACTAGGAGGAGAAAAATAATTAAATCATAAATAATGAAATTTTTAATTACATTAAGCACTAATGATAGAAGTCAGACCTTGGTGCAATGGCAAGTGTCTTCGCCCAAAAGCGATAGGTCTCTGGTTCGAGGGGGGTTAAGGCTAGCGACATCTACCTCTCCCAGACCCCACTCAAGCGGAAGTCTTGTACATTGGATACGACCTTTTTATTAAGCATTGATGATATCCATACTTCACAAATGTCGGCTCTCCCTCAGCACTCAACAACTGTATAAGGTCAGAAGTTCCTACACGCTTCAACTCATCCCTATATCATCATTAATGTCAGAATGCATAAATTATTAGTGGAAGTACATACTGACAATGTAACAACTGAGAGCAGAATGAAGGATGCAAGACACAGCTAACAGAGTGAAAAACATTGAAGCTTCCCATACATCGAAGCTTTTCCCAGTTCTCTATTTCGACTTCCACCAATAACGGTAGTATAGAGATCTAAATCACTGGGTGCACGATCTGGAAACATCATAGAAGAAAAAAGGGTACCTACACAAACTTGGTAACAAGCCTCAATGAGTTCCTGAGATTGGCCTTCACACATCTTGCCGAGGACACCTGCACACTGATTGCTCTCTAGGAAAGTATTGCCAAGGTGACACACTATGACTTAATCGCCGAAATGGTCTTAAAGTCAGAAATGGGAGCTCTGTGAGATGAATCCATGTTGTCATTGTCTTCAAGAATGGCAGAACTTTGGCTGGCCATTGTCCAGTGAAGACATAGAACCAATCAGAATAAAACATCTTCCTCTCTAGACAAGAAGATTCTCATACCACCACTCGTTGGAGAGAAAATATAGAAGTTAAAATCACCCAAAGAGATCTTTCTAGGTTTAATCGTTGATTAGAGTTTTCTTATCTTTACCTTTCCTAACCATGGCTTCAATGAACCCAGAAAATTAAAAAATATCTTCATAAAAAATGGATTTGCACAAAATAACTACTCTTGGACTAGATCATGTATTCACACTGAATCAAATATGGATGGTATGGACACTGTCACATCTAACAATGGGCCTCCTAAACATTGGATCTAACAATTGTTACAATATTACACCATGCAAGCCCAGTAATCAACTCCAGACTAACTAAAAACATGATAACAGGACCAATATCACAATTGGAACAAACAAAAATAGCCAGTGCATGGAATCCATTTTCAGTAAGCAATAGAAAATTCCTTGAGAGGGTTTCCTTTCCAGAACAGCTCTAATCGAACAAAGCTTCCTCTGCCAAGGACTACATGTCTCCTTTGAAATAGCAGCCATTTACCTCAAAATTCCCCTACCATCCTTAATCACATAGACAGAGTTAGACCAGTGATAGGACTTCTTCCGAGCTGCATTAAAATAGACCGTCCAACAATCATTACCTCCAAGAAAGAATTTGGCCTCATAAAATTACATCTCACAGCATAGGAGAAGAAGATAGATCACTGACACCAAAAGTAAACTCTGGACCAAAGTTACTCAAAATCAATCAATAATCGCTTTTTCTGCATTTAAAGCTAATTGTAACTTCTATAAATTTAAGAAATAAGTACAAATTGTCTAAGAAAATATCTAAACCAATAATAACCTATAATGATTAAAATCTTAGAAAAAAAAAGGCACAAACAAGAAAATCTTGAAGTTGCTGGATTTTGTTAGCAGCTTCATGATGGCCAAGGCAGGTGGACCAAAAATATTGTTTCCATTTTGGATTAGTTTGTGGGAGCAGAATAATGGGCAAAACAAAAGGGATGATCTCAGATCCTGGAGTGTAAACCAGGAATCTCATATTCTGGAATGTTGTATAAATAAAGGTATGCTAATTGTTCAACTTGTCCGAATGAACATCCTTGTATAACTTGTTCTGCGCCCACAAATAATTAAATAAATAAGAGACTCCAAATGAACAAGACAAGGGAGATTGCAAAATTAAGGATGCTTTTTGTTTTAGTCCTCTAACATTATGGTATAATTCATTCTAATCAACCCTTAACAATAAACTCCAATAATGAAGAAAAAGGATTTTTCTGCCTTACTATTTAGTCATGCATACATGCACTTCTATGAAAACTGTCATCGTGTCTTTATTACCATTCTATACCATTTGCAAGCTAGAGTATAAAAGAGTATTACTACAAAAATAAGATAGTTCACCATAATCACATTTTCTTCCCAGCCAAATATCATCATAATCAAAACTGGAGGTAGAATTATAAGTGTTGAATTACAAGGGTCGTACCCAAAGGAACTGATCATATTTAGAGATGGAAAACAGATATTACGGGTGGGTTCATTACTTGGTGAGTTGGTGTAATGGAAAAAGTTTGGACTATAGTGCGAAAACCAACAAGCATGTGTAAGCAGGGATACACTGGGTAATGCCCTGTAGATATATATATAAAGAATGAATTTGACATCTTTGAAACCAAATCGTAAATGATACATGAGACTGTTTTCCACTTCTCGTCAACTCAAATATCCAATACCCAATTAAGTTATTTCTGGTTGGTAGCATGCTGCATATAACTTCAAAATATACTAATCAGAAAATGTGAGTCCGAGTTCTTCTATTGAGCAATTGCATATTAATAGATCTCTCATTCTCATATGCGAAAGTCAAATCCAGAGATAAAGGTTTTACATAATATATGAATGAATAGACAGGTTAGGACACATAGGATTAACTAGCCGTAATGACATCGAACACACATGGAAATGACCACTAGCCCTTCATCAATAAGAAGTCCTCTTGTTCGTAAAACAAGGGAATCCACCAAATCAGTGTAAATACTATATAAATACACACACCAACCATCGCAATCACCACTTGAGTATTCTGCGGACCTAGAAAAGAAAAAATAATTGAAAGATGCAGCCACTCAAATGGAACTATGAAGCAAATCTGCCGGTTGTCAAAATGTAAAAAATTAGAGCATATGTTACAGCATTACAAATGAGAAACATAATCACGAAATTTTCCAAGATGTGGCAAAGTCGACAGAAAAAGCAAATGCGATCTTCATAACATACAAGGTGATCTTACCTCTTCTTATACTGTATCAGCCATAAAAAAATCCTCACTGAAGTGATTAGAGGATTACTTCTTAGATGGCAGACCTTGTATGTAGCCAAATCATTTTGATAGAAACTCATACCACATTGTTAGTCCTCTGCCGTTGCCATGTCTAGCAGTTGCCCGCTTCTCTGATTCCCCATTGTCCTACAATCTAGTACTGAATCCTTGAAATCCTATCTTACCCTTATACGCTTTGATTACCTCAGGAGCTACCTCCTTATACTTGGTCAAAAACCTGGTCTCAAAATTCTTTTTGCTACAATTTAACACCCAAACCACATCTACATCCTTCCCAAGAAAACCTTTTGACATCAGAACTTGCAGAATTGCACATCTTGGAATGATTCTTCTCTCCAAGCTAGTTAGAAAAAGATTTGGACATTTAGCAATCTCTGATGCTCTTAACCCCGCCTTGTTCACGAAGAAATCCATCAGTTCCCTGATCTTCTTCTCTGAGCAAAGCATACACATCGGTTGCAATTTGAATGCCGAATTAAATGTGCTTTCAGACCAACCAAAGCTCATATAAGCTTCCTTTTTCTTTTCCCAATTGAGTTTGCTATTCATTGACATTGACCGGGCAGCCAATAAGTATGATAGACTTTTGGGATCAAAACCCATTTCCTTAACTGCATCAGTAACTTCTTTAAACACATCAACTCTCAACATTAGTGCTCTAGGCTGCAACATGATTAGTTTTCCAATATGGGATTTAGGCACACCATGAGCCCGCAAGGTGTAGATATTTGGCACCATAACTTTTTCAACGTTGCACAGAATCACACGGCTAGATTGCTTAAGAGCATAAAATAAATTCTCATTGGTCCCTATGTATTGTTTAAGGAAATTAAATGTGGGTTTGATTTGGTTCTTCAAACTGCGAAGCAATATGGACTTTAATGAACAAAGAATCCTAGACAAGTCAGGTCCTACAATACCCAAAGATTCAAAATACTCAATTTTGGGTCTTAAAGTTCTCTCTGGATCAGCCAAAATCAGAGGTGGGTGCTAGGAAATTAGGCCTGAAATATGATTTTCAGTGAACCCATGCGACCTTAAGAGCTCAAGAACCGAGTTCGGTTTCTCTGTGCTATTAATGTTGACCTTTTTAGAAGCTGCGATAGCAGATTCTAAAGACAATCCACATGACTTCGTGAGGTAAGACACCGTGAGAGCTTGTTTTTCCGTGAAAATTGATTTGTTTGCGATTGATTGAGTTTCAAAAAAACGAATATTTGTGGCTGTCGAATGATTGGTTTTGTGATGTATCAGAGTATCATATCTGAAATGAAACGTCGGTGACATAGACTTACAGGATCTGAAAGCCATGGGGTTGAGCGATTTGAATGTTAGCCTCTGTCCGGTGCTCGATCTTCCATGAGTTTCATGGAAAAGCCCTGCGGAGAGCGATTCAGAAAAGCCTGTTCAAAGTTTTGAGTGAGCCAAATCTTCTTCAATTAAAACCTGCTTGATCTAGATCTTAAAAATCGTGCATTGTTACTTTGTTAGGGCTCGAATCGTGAGTGAGGAAACGAGTCATAACCTGAGATAGTGTACTTGTACACGAACTCGCAAGCACACCACGTCGGCAATTACTATTATTTTTTTATTTCATAAATCCATAAAGAGAGATAATTGGATGGTCCTTAAAGGTGCAGTTGGATGGAAAGAAATAAAAAGAAAAGAAAGGGAAAAAAAAATAGAGGAATATATATATAATTTTTTTTTGTCATTTTCTTTCTTTTTTTCAAATATGTTAATTATTATTTTCTTTATTAATCAACCAAACACAATAAAAATTTAACATTATCATTCTCTTTCCTTTCCTTTCTTTTCTTTTATCTCGTTACTAATTTTATTCTTTCTTTTCTTTTTCATTGTACCAAACATAAGTTTTTCCTTAGTCCTTAATCTTCCATTCGGATGGAGGGAAGGAATGAAGAGGAAAAGTAGTGAATTACGTTGTTTGATTGGAAGGAAAGGAAGAGAGGGAGGGATGAAGCATTCCTCCTAACCGCTGATAACCGTTAATTTTTTATCCGTTCAAAATCGAGCGACAGAGAAGGAAAGAGTGAAAGATTAACCTATAAATTTGCAATACCTATTTTAACCTTCATCTATTTACAAAATGACTTATTTTAACCTTCATGTATTTCAACCCTACTGCAATTCTCTCTCATAAACAACTTTCATGTATTTACAAAATTACTATTTTAGCCTTTATGTATTTTATCCATACCATAATTCACTAATTTTTTCTAATATGTAAACAGTTAGTCACAATTTTTTTTAATACATGGACAATGCATAATTGATCAACTTAATTAATGAGGGTATATCAGTAAAAGTGATATAAAACGTCTCATTTCCTTCCTTCCAATCTGTAAAGACCGTGTCCAATTTTGACTGATTTTCATTTTATTCATCATTTTTGTTATAAATGTATTTTAAATGATATTTAGCATGTTTTAATTATTGAAAACATGTTTGAGAATTTGTTTAGAGGTTCAAGAAAGTTTTGGAAGCATTTGGCAAAATTTGAAAATTTTGGGTTGGCAGGACCCAGGAGGTGTGTCGAGTAGGCCCGGGAATTTGAAAAAATGTTGAAACATATTTATTTTTGGTTTTACACAAAATGAAATTTTTAAAGATTTAAGGAAGCAATTTCGGAGCCGTAGCCGCTTTCGAAATCAAAAATGGAGGTCGGGAGGGTACGTTAAGTGGCATGGGAGCATTTTAGTCATTTCATGCCTTAGATATTATATCTATCAAATGGCTGGGAGAATCTTTGCATTTTTCATAGACCAAAGACCGGTCATCTCTCTCTTTCTATCCCATTTCATCTCTCTTCTTTCTCTCTTCATTTTGGAACCCTAGATCTCAGATTCGGAAGTTCTCGAAGGAGGACAACTTACTCTATGGGTCAAAGGCTTCAGTTTGAATCGAACAAACGTGAATTTCGGCAAGGTAGAACTTGGAGGAATTCTTGAGAATTTGCTAGAAAGTCTTCAAATTTGAGGTAGGGGTGTTCCTTCCTTCTTATTCATCGATTATAAAGTTTTGGTGAGTTTGGAAAGGTATTAGTTGAGTTTTGGTATGTTTGGGAGAGTGTTGGGGTTGTATATTATATTTTTCTCCCCCTTATATGGTTATACATGTTATCTTGATTCATATTATGATATATATGATGTATAGAATATATGCATGCAATGTGTATGAAATGAGAATATATTTAGCTATGTTGTGTATTGTATGCATATGTGAATAATATGTATGAATTGAAGCATATATATGACTATATGGGAAATGTGTAGATGAAATACATGCTAGAGTTAATCATAGCAAGAATATGCATTGAAGAGCATGAGAAATATATGTTATATGATATGTATGTGCCTTATGAGCATGCATATGTGTATATCGGAGTATTGCCCAAGTGTGCCGTACATAAAAGTCGGAGATGCCCAACTATGTATTTGAATTGGTGAGAATATCCACAATGGGATGATCATTGGAGTTGCCCAATCACAAGTGTAAGGCTTATATATGCCCATAAATATATGATCATCGTAGTTGCCCAATCATACGAGTGTCGTCGAAATTAACTAACACTTTGGGCGTCATCAGAATTGTCCAACACCACATGATCGTCGGAGTTGACCAATCATGTCTATGTATTGGATTATGACTGAATAGATGTAAACATCTTGATATTTATGTGTTTTAACTGTTAAGCATGTTGTATGAATTAAATGTGTACTTATTATATTGCATTTGCGTTGATTGACATAAGAACTTGATGTATGTCATGTAGTGTAGCGACATCATGTTGCATATCATGTAGGTTGATGTCGGGTCGATGCCTAGGTGCATGGGTTGGGACATTTCTTTGAGCTCGTTGAACCTTTTTACAGATAAGGCATCGATAGCGGACGTGAATTGAACATCCAAGTGAAGTTCCTTTTTGGCTTTGTTTTTGGACATTGTATCTAATGATATCTATACCGACTTGTGGCATGTGACATTTGATTTTGGAATCACGTTTTAAATACTTGTATTTTGAGATTTCGTATATAACTCATATGGACAAATGTATGAATTTTGGGATAATGTAGGAATGGAACTTATGTTTATGATTCAATAATCAATTGTATGGAATGTATGATGTTTTAACATTTCAATTTTGTTACCATGTTGTATAGATGCATCTAAGGCTTAGAATGTATTTTGGTGGATGAAGGAGATTCAAAATTAACCAAGTATGAAATAGCAAGATTTCTATTGAAATGTTCTTCGATTAATCGAGTTTTCGATTAAGCGAACTTCTATCGAAAAATGTTTGATGAATGGACTTCAAATTCCAACATAATTTCGATAGTACTTCGATAAATCATCGATTAATCAACACTAATCGAAAGTCCAAGTACGATTAATCAAAATACCTAGTTCAATTAATCGAAAAGTAGATTTCGATCAATCGAAACTGCAGTCCTCAGCTAGACTAAGGATAGGAAGGATGTGTTGAATGTGCATGAGTGATCACGTGTGGGGTCCATTGAAATTAGTTAATGCTGAATTATACATTTATATGTGTAAGCATAAGATTTGAAAGTCCATCAAAAGTTCAAAACCCTTCAATTAAGAAAATTATAAATCCATAAAGATTTAATAAAATATTATAAAAAAACTTGAACATAAATTTTAAATGGACTCAACTAGGAGCGTGGCGAGGAATTTGATTTAGAGAACGTATTAAGACATAATAAAATAAATTTTAAGAATTGTTTTTTAACAAAAACAAGAAGAAAATGAAAAAAAAAAAATGAGGGAACTTCGAAAGAAAAAAAAATTAAGATTTGATTGAATAAAAGAAATGCAAATTTCTTTGAAGAGAATTAAAAAAAAAATTGAAGAAAAAGAGTTAGAAGGAAAAGTAAGAAAGAATTAGAGAGGTTTTTTGACAAAATATTTTTAAAGAGGGTATTTTGTGTAATTTTATAAACCATATGCATAAAGTTTACATGCAAAGTGGGATGGGCCAGCGGGACAGCCCACCCTTGAACTGGACTACCAAGTGATATATGATCCAATATCATCTAATAACTTTTTAGATTAAATGATGTAACGACACTATTTGGACTATTGATACAATGATGTTGCCAAATAATGGTGTTTGCATTCTCAAAATAATTGTGTTACAACCTCCCTTGCAAGACAATCGAAATGCAATATTTTTATTTAGATCAAAATAATGGTACCTTAAGTTTAATGTTTTCATCAAAACAATTGTATTACATATCAATTTAACGCGTAACTTGTGTACAAAGCATACTACAAAACCAAAAAGAATACAACAGAGATACAAATATAATATATGGTATTAGCGTTCATCTTCGACGTTAAGCCTGAATCGTCAGCCCAATGGTCAGCATGCCAACACCAAAAAAAAATTGGCCCTGTAAATGGGCTCATCAAGAATCTAGATGCCCACTGCTTATATTATATTAAGACCCACGTTTATATAAAAATCGTATATATATATGAGCAATGCTACACATCATGAAATTATTTCATGAATTTTTATCATGAATGATGTGGCAATTAAATGGTAAGTTAGTATTGGTGGATTTCTCCCATACACGGAATCTCAATGGTATTATCACCTGCCATATTATTCATGATAGCAATTCATGATAAATTTTCATGAAGTTTAGCATTTCCCTATATATATATATATATATATGGTAAGTCAATTTGGAGACCTTTTTTCAACTGGATATTTAGATTTTTTTTCATGAAAAATAGAATTTAAAACCACATCATTCATTCCTCATTGGTTCATGAATTTTGTAGCGTGCTCTTTTAGAAGAACGAAGAAGAACAAATGTGATATTCACATTCTAAAATAAACTTCTGCAATTCAAGAATCACAGCAACAATAAAAGAAAGTTTATCATAACTTGCAATAAAAATTCCTTAAAGATTAACAGGTTAAGCAAAAGCAGTAATGACAGCTCTCAGAGAATTTGATTAATAACCTATGATACGAGCTATTTTTTCTTTCTTTCTATCATATACAAATCCTACACGCATACTCATGCATGCTTAAAGATCATATACTGAGCAAAAATGTACTGCCTCAATTCCAAATTCTGCTCTGAAAGAGATAGTATACTATACGAGTAGCTCTGAAGAATCAGATATCAATGTAGCATTCATTAACAATATTTGTAATTTCAACCCTAGGAAAAAAGAGGAAGGGAATACAGATAGCATTGTCATAGAGAGCTAGTCATAATGATACATATCATACATCTTCAATGAAAGATTTTCCTTTTCCATCTTGTCAACTAGAGACTAATCTAAATATGAGACTAGGAGATCAGCGGCTCTGCACCAGAAGGCTATTGCCTTGCCAGCAGATAGTCCACCCTTGTGGTTACCTAAAAATTTAATGGATCATATCATATACAAGAAAAATAAAGAAAGAATATGAAGAACAATATGAATTGAACATCTTCTAAACCGAATGAAAGTAGCCATCTACAAGTATAAAAATGAAAGTATGATTTGTTTCTGGAATAATTGTTTTCTCAAGTATGTCTACAAAATAGAAGGGTGATGAACAACCACTAAACTTCAAAAGATATACAATCATGATCTGAAACCTCGTATCTTTACCATAACATTAACATCTGGAAGATTTTTGTCTGAGTCGAACAAGTCATTAACTCTTATGAGATGTTATTAAAGCATACAACTATCCCAATTTAAGGAGTCTGCAAGATCTGCTAAGTTTTAGCCAAGCTAAAGGTTGATCAATACCATTACAATAATAGTTTATTGTTACTCAATCTTCTAAACCGATTGAGTGGCAATAAGAAGCTAAAAAAAATAGAAGAAGTTACTGGTAAAGAAAAATTCAGGAAGGTTATCTTCTATCTTCTCAATGGCTTTTACATCTGAGTCATTAGAGGAAATGCTTTACTCCAGTACAAATGACTGCAATCAAGCAGACAACCTTAAGAGAATAGAACCAAAATAACATGTGATGTTGTGGCCGAATTTTGTTTTGGTCCGAGTTGCAACATTTTGGTCCAAACGCGATCCAGTTTCAATCCAAAAATGGAATTTTTTAACCCATTTTTCTTTTGCCGGTCGTGAACTCTGTTTTAGAACTCTTTTAAGGGAGCTTAGGGTTTGGGGTGTGATAAGATAGAACACTGAAAATCACAGGAAAGAGAGTGAGAGAGAGTGAGCTAGGGTTTGGGAAATGAAACTTATAATCTTCTTAATTTCACAGAGTGAAGTCTTTCGCCGGATCTTTACCATAGACGTAGGCTTTACACCGAATCACGTAAATTACTGTGTTATGTGTGTGGTGCATGTTTATTGTTATATCAAGTTCTTGATTTGTTTTTTATTCGTAGCGTTTGTCGCAACATAACATAAATGACAACATTGGTTTTAAGTAGGCTCATTCGCGATCTTAACCACTAAAAGGAGAAAAATAAGTAAATAAATAATAAAAATTTTACAAATATTAAGCACTAAAATATCCATACTTCACAAATGTTGGCTCTCCCTCAGCACCTAACAACTATCTAAAGTCAGAAGTTAATATCCACTTCAACTCATCCCTATACCATCATTAATGTGAGAATGAATCAATTACAAAGGGAAGTACATATTGATATTGTAAAGGTGAAAGCAGAATGAAGAATACAAGACACAGTTAACATGGTTCTCTGTTTCGACTAGGGGTGCACAAAAAATTCACGAATCCGTGAATCCAATCCGATCCGATCCGTTAGCTAATGGATTGGTGGCGGATTAAAAAATTAGAATCCGTTAGCCACGGATTGGAGGGTCAGAAATTCAATCCGATCCGTAATTCGATCTATGGCAATCCGTGGCTATATATATATATATATATATATATATATATAATTAGTAATTATATGTATAATAATATAATATGCTACATACTTACATGGGTAAACCTAAAAACTCAATATATATTATATTTGTTTATTTAACAATTGTGTTCATTTGAGATATGAATTAAAAAGTGTTGTGAATTTTTGAAGTAAACAAAAAAAAATTCAAATAGGAGTACAAGCCCAATCCGTCAATCCGATCCGATTCGATCCTTTCAATCACGGATCGGATTGGCGGATTGCCACGAATCGGATCAAATTGGATTTTAGCCAATCCGTAATCCGCAGATTGGATTAGAATTATGCATAATCCGATCCGTGGTCACCCCTAGTTTCAACTTCCCCCATAAAAGAAAAGAGGGTCCCTTCATGGCAGAAAATGAATAGTGGCAATATTAGGATGAGAAACATTAGTTATTTTATTAGATCAAGGCCACGGCACATAACTCATAGTGGCAAATAACTCACATGCATTATGTAAAGGAAAACTCCATCAATGCTACTGAAGGAGCTGAAAGAGACTATAAAAGAGTTGATTAGCAAATATGAAGAAAAAAAAAGTTATTTGAAAACTCCAAAATATCCTTTTAAATGTCCACAATGGCTCTCACAGATTTATACATATTTTAAAACAATAATTGCCCTGTTTAGATGCCTGAAAGTATCTTACTCTCTCAACAGCATCTCTCTCTCTCTCTCAATTTTTTTTTCTTTTTATATCTCACTTTTTTTTTCTCCTCTCAAAATTTTTTCTCTTTTCTCACATATTTTTTCTCTTTCCTTTTCTTTCTCTCACATATATTTTTTTCTCTCTATCTATCTATCTCTCATTTTATATCTACATACTGCCAATGAGATCTGTAATAAAGAGAATTTTAGACATTTAGATACTTTAGTCTTCCATTAACGACAAATTGATGAAATGTACTTATTTGCACACTTTGAAAAATGTAGGGGGCTAATTAAACTTCATGGAGGATTCGCATATTCTACATATAACATTGAGCTTTCTTGCACTTTACCCTTTTTAAGTTTTGTCATAAAGGTATTTCGGACATTTCAATCTTTCGTTAATGGCAAAGTGACTAAATATTCTTATTTGCACCATTTAAAAATGTAAGGGGTTAATTATATGCAGTAAGTATTCGCACAATTTGTATATAGCATGAGAGTTTTATGCACTTTGCCTAAAAAATGACATTAAAAAAGAATAGTTTGTTAGCAACAAAGTACTTAGAGAATCCTTTAAATATAAGAAAATGATAAAAGATTCGAATTGGTATTACTACCGACTAATGTGTCCATTGTTCATTTAAACACTTTGGAGGAAAAAGACATTATTCTTATCCATTACTTATTAAGAATTCTTGTTAGACAATAGTAATTGGAGTGAGAAAAAAAATAGATTTCGTAAGTATATTGTTACTCTTACATATAAGATCTCCAACCTATGCATGCAGATAAACTAAGAAACTGTAAGATTAAGTGTCAGTTTCCTGACTAAATCTCCCAGTACCACTGCTTGAATAAATTCTCTTCAAACCAGTCCATCATTAGATATTCATATTCCCTAAGAGGGTTGACTTCAATACTCTTATCACCACCACCAGATATATTAGCCAAGTCTGAAGCACAAGTTGGTGGAGCAGTCTCTTTGGTAAATTCTAGAGTAGTCGTAACAACTTCATTAAATAATTGGTCGAATTCTGATTTAATTAAAACTAAATATTGTGAATCGTTACACTCACCATCTTTCTCTCATGGTTTTACTTCTACTCTCCGCTCCATTAAATTATGATCAAAATAATTAAATTCAGATTCCATATCGGTCATAAATGAGGGAAATTCAAAATCAAATTCGTCACATCCACCATAAAATTGGTTGTTGTTAATGTGAGTAGGAGTGGAAGAAAAAGAAGAACAAGCACACTTGAAAGAAACAATATATTGTTCAATCGATTTATCACATTTTCTTTTAATTTGTCTAACGCCGCCATACAAGATTCAAGCTCCTCCAATGAATTGCAGCCTTTAAAGTCTTCATTTTGCCACCAAAAACCACTCATTCCTTCTCTCGTCTGCTTGGCTTTCTCTTTTACGAGGTTTTGCTCTAGTTTTTGTGAGCACATACATAAATTGTTTTGCCTTTGTTGTAGAGGCTTTTGCATCGCTTTGAGACTTCAATGAACCTCGTAACCTTGTCCGACAATGGCTTTATTTCAATCTTTTCCCTGCTCATTAGTATAATATAATAAAAAAACTCTAATAAAATGAGGCTGAATGAAAAAAAATTATAGTGGTTCTCATTTTATAAGTTCTTTAAATTTTAATTAGAAAATTAGCTATTTGTTGCAAGTGGGTTCACTTATAACCCATGTGAGACTACCTAAAGTCTATCCAAAAGAGGAGATCTTTTCCACCTCCTTCCTCTGCCTATATATAAGGCAACTGTCATATGTAATTTTGGTCTTCTTTTGAATACAAGAACAACACACACACTCTCTCTCTATCTCGCTTACCTTCTCTCTTACTGTTACTATATAATACGTAAGTAGTTAATAATATACTACTACTTATATAGATAGAACATATACATATATATATTATACAACACGTTATTAGCACGAGGTTCTGATCATCCGAGAAGACAAGTAAAAGGTGCGAAAATGTTTATATCATTTCAATAGATAAACATATCTATACATATATCTATATATATACATATATCATATATCTATATATATATAGATATACCCATACATATAATCTATATATTTATATAAATATATCTATATATATATATATAAATATAGAATATATCTATAAAGATATTTATATATATAATATATGTATATATAATATCCTTCCCGATTGAAAAATCGGCATGCTTGTGTCATTTCGTTTATGTTATTTATCGACCTGCTTGTGTCATTTCAATATACTTATATATAAAGTCCTTCCTGATTGCGAAGTGACATGTTCATATTTATATTATTTTATTCTGTCAATATAAAATTCTAACAATATTTCTCTTCCAATATATAGTATACTGATAATGTCAAATCTTGCAAAGCTCGACTTTATTGCCCTTGATATTTCGGGCAGAAATTATCTATCATGGATCCTCGATGCTGAGATCCATTTAGATGCTAAAAATTTGAGAGAGACGATCAAAGAAGGAAATAAAGCATCAATGCAAGAATGGGCAATGGCAATGACAATGATTTTCATTCGCCACCACATACATGCGGATTTAAAATTCGAGTATCTTATCATCAAAGACCCGTCCGTACTATGGAAAAATTTGAAGGATAGATTCGAACATCAAAGAACTATAACCCTTCCAAGAGCTCGAGACAACTGGTCAAAATTGAAATTGTCTGATTATAAATCGGTAATAGAATATAATTCAACTCTATTCTGAATTAGCTCCAAAATGAACTTATGTGGAAAGCCTAAAAATGATGTGGATATGTTAGAAAAAATATTTACCACATTTTATCCCTCGAACTTGCTCCTCCAGCAGCAGTATCGAGAGAGACATTTTATAAGATATTCTGAGTTGATATCTTGGTTATTAGTGGTTTAACAAAATAATGAGCTCTTATTAGAAAATCACACATCCTGTCCGACCGGATCAGCTTCATTAACTGAAGCACATTCAGCATCTTTTAATGGTCGTAGTCGTGGACGTGGAAGTGGTCGAGGACGTGGTCGAGGTCGTGGCCGCGGCAGAAATAATAATTATGGTGGTTATCCTTTATTTTAGTTTCCTAGTAGGAACTACATATCATATTATCATGAAGGAAATGCAAGTGGGGCTAAGCAAGAAAAACTGAAAGGTGTGTCGAATGCACCCTCCAAACAATATGAAAATACTTGTTTTCGCTGTGGAATGAAAGGGCATTAGTCACAGACCTGCCGAGCGCCCAAACACTTCATTAAGCTATATCAAGCTTCAATCAAAGGAAAAGGGAAGAAAAAAGAGATTGAAACAAATGTTATCAAAAATTATGAACCGGTAGCCATCAATCATCTTGATATTTCAAATTTCTATGAAGACCTCTCTGAAATAAATAATCAATGGACTAATGATGGAAATGTCCACATCAATTAGATATCGTTTCTTTTGATTTTTATTAGTGTGTTATTTTCAGTTTTGTTTATAATTACACTTTTATTAATATAACGAAATTTGTTTCTTTTTAGAAAATGAATTTGATCAATGCATTGTCCACATCCAAGATAAATGATGAAGATATATGTTTGGTAGACAGTGTCACGACACATACTATCCTGAGAGATAGAAAATATTTTTTCCACATAACATTTGTTGAAGCTAATGTTAATATCATATCAGGTTCCATAGACCTGATTGATGGTTCTAGAAGGGCTAATATTGTGCTACCACGTGGAACACAATTGCATATTGATGATGCTCTCTACTCAACCAGATCCAAGAGAAATATGTTGAGTTTTAAAGATATACGTCATAACGGATATCATATTGAAACAATAAATAAAGGGAGTATGGAATATCTATGCATTACATCAACTGTTTCATGCCAGAAGCATGTTTTAGAAAAAATCCCTACTTTCTCTTCTGGGTTATATTTTATGAAGATAAGAGCAATTGTATCACATGTAATGATGCACCAAAAATGCTCTGACCCAAAGAATTTTATATTATGGCATAATCGACTTGGTCATCCTGGATCAACAATGATGCGCCGAATTATTGAAAATTCAAATGGACATCCATTAAAGAATAAGAAAATTCTTTTAACAAGTGATTATACATGCACTGCATGCTCACAAGGAAAGTTAATTATAAGGCCAACTCCTTCAAAAGTTGTTGTTGTTGAATCCCCTGAGTTCTTACAAAGGATCCACAGAGATATATGTGGGCATATTCAACCATCATATGGACCATTTCGTTATTTTATAGTTTTAATTGATGCCTCAACTCGATGGTCCTATGTCTGTTTACTTTCTACTCGAAATGTAGTATTTGCTAGACTTTTGGCCCAAACAATTCGTTTATGAGCACAATTTCTGGATTATCCAATCAAGGCAATTTGTCTTGATAATGCCGGAGAATTTACATCAAAAACGTTCAATGACTATTGCATGTCTATTGGCACTGATGTTGAACACCCTGTTGCACACACTCATACTCAAAATGGTTTAGCAGAGTCTTTTATAAAACGTCTTCAATTGATTGCCAGACCATTGCTTATGAAAACAAAACTCCCTGTGTCAGTCTGGAGACATACCATATTGCATGCAGCATCATTAGTTCGTATCAGACCAATTGCTTACCATAGTTTTTCACCTCTACAACTTATGGTTGGTCAATAACCAAATATCTCTCACTTATGAGTTTTTGGTTGTTATATCTTTATGCCTATTGTACTATCGTAATGAACAAAAATGGGCCCTCAGTGTAATACCCCGCTCCAACACATGGTATGATATTGTCCGCTTTGGGCCTGAGCCCGCACGGTTTTGCTCTTGGATTTTACCCCAAAAGGTCTCATACCATTTGAAGAGAACATACTACATATAAGCACATCCCCTTTTCCACACCCAGGCGATGTGGGATTGAGTACCCTGTACCCTGTCAGTGTGGTAGCTCAGCCCAGTGTCTGTCTTCGCACCCGGCCACTCACACCCGTCCACAAGGGTTACTACACTCAGCGTAGACTTGGAATTTATGTATGTTTTGACTCTCCATCTATCATTTGATATCTTGAACCTATGACAGGAGATTTGTTTAAAGTAAGATTTGTTGATTGTTAATATGATGAAGTGGTGTTCCCACCATTAGGGGGAGAAATGACACAGCCTGAACAACAGCATGGAATCACTTGGAACGCCACGACATTATCACATTTTGATCCTCCTACAAATCAAAGAGAATTTGAAGTTAGGAGAATCATTCATTTGCAAGGTATTGCAAATCAATTGCCAGATGCATTTACTGATACAAATAAAGTGATACAATCTCATAGCCCTGCTGCCAATTTCCCAGCAAGAATAGATGTCTCGGTTGGACAATCTATACGTAGTGCAGTAGATGCATCTAAACTACGCCTAAACCGTGGGAGACCCATTGGTGCAAAAGATACTGTTCTTCGAAAGAGAAAAGTACAAAAGAAAGTAGATAAAGAAGATGGCACTCCTGAGGAGGCCATACTTACAAAGGGAGCAATAATAGCCCCTGAAGAAATGATAGCCTTTGATGAGGCACAAAAAGAGGTAGTCGTACCTGAAAATAATGAGATATTAATAAATTATACAAATAGATGGAATAGAAATGAAGTTCTTGTCGACAACATATTTTCTTTTGCAGTTGCTCTTGATATTGCAAGAGATAATGAGGATCCAGAACCTCAATACGTCGACGAATGTCAACGCAAAAATGATTAGCCAAATTGAAAAGCGGCAATACAGGCAGAATTAAATTCACTGGCAAAACGTGAAGTATTTGGACCAGTAATCCAGACACCTGAAGGTGTCAAGCCTGTAGGGTACAAATGGGTATTTGTATGAAAAAGAAATGAGAAAAATGAAATTATGAGATACAAAGCTCGCTTAGTGGCACAAGGTTTCTCACAGAGGCTTGGTATTGATTATGAGGAGACATATTCTCCGGTAATGGATGCAATTACATTCTGATTCCTGATTAATTTGGCAGTCACAGAAAGGCTGAATATACATCTAATGGACGTGGTTACAGCATATTTATATAGATCACTTGATAGTGATATTTATATGAAAATCCCTGAAGGATTTCAAATGCCTAAAACAATAGTTTCAAAACCACGGTCAATGTACTCAATCAAGTTACAACGATCGTTGTACGGATTAAAGCAGTCTGGACGCATGTGGTACAATCACCTTAGCGAGTACTTAATCAAAGAAGGATATGTAAATAATCCAATTTGTCCATGCGTTTTCATTAAAAAATCAGGATCTGGATTTATAATTATAGCAGTATATGTTGATGATTTAAACCTCGTGGGAACTCCTGATGAGCTCACCGCGACTGCTGATTATTTAAAGAAAGAATTCAAAATGAAAGAGCTTGGAAATACGAGATTTTGCCTCGGATTACAAATTGAGCATTTACCAAACGGAATTCTTATCCATCAGTCAACATATATAGAAAAAGTTCTAAAGCGATTTTATATGGATAAAGCTCATCCATTAAGTTATCCAATGGTCGTCCGATCGTTTGATGTGAAGAAATATCTATTTCGTCCTCGAGAAGATAATGAAGTATTGCTTGGTCCTGAAATTCCATATTTGAGTGCTATTGGTGCCCTAATGTACCTCACAAATTACACACAACCGGACATAGCTTTTTCAGTCAACTTATTGGCACGGTACAGTTCTGCACCAACCCGCAGACATTGGAATGGTGTCAAGCATATAATGAGATATCTTCGTGGGACCACTGATATAGGATTGTTTTATTCAAATAAATCAAAATCCCAGTTAGTTGGATATGCAGATGCAGGTTATCTTTCTGATCCACATAAAGCTCGATCACAAGCAGGATATGTATTTACTTGTGGTGACACTGTTATATCATGGAGATCCATGAAACAGACAATGACAGCAACCTCTTTAAATCATTCTGAAATACTCATAATTCATGAAGCGAGCCGAGAGTGTGTCTGGCTAAGATCTATAATACAACATATTCGAGAAAACTGTGGACTCTCCTCAATAAATAATATCCCAACGATATTATATGAAGATAATGATGCATGTCTTGCGCAAATCAAAGGAGACTATATCAAAGGAGATAGAACCAAGCATATCTCACCAAAATTCTTTTATACTCACGAGCTTCAGAAAAATGGTGATATTGATGTTCAGCAAATTCGTTCGTGTGATAATTTGGCAGACCTATTCACTAAAGCTCTGCCTACCACGACATTCAAGAAATTGGTTCACAATATTAGAATGAGGCAACTCAAAAGTTTTTCATGCTGATGAGGGGGAGAATTTGTTTAAAAAGGTATTAGCATACTGCACTCTTTTTCCTTCGATCAGGTTTTATCCCACTAGATTTTCCTGACAAGGTTTTAATGAGGCAGTTCTTGTATATGCAATACCATTTTCAAGTGCACAAAAATCTTGTACTCTTTATAATGTCATGAACCCAAGGGGGAGTGTTGCAAGTGTGTTCATTTTTAACCCACGTGAGACTACCTAAAGTTTATCCAAAAGAGGAGATCTTTTCCACCTCCTTCCTCTGCCTATATATAAGACAACTGTCATATGTAATTTGTGTCTTCTTTTGAATACAAGAACAGCACACACACACACTCTCTCTCTCTCTCTCTCTCTATCTCGCTTAGCTTTCTCTCTTACACTGATTTCTCTCTTACTGTTACTATATAATATGTAAGTAGTTAATAATATACTACTACTTATATAGATAGAACATATACATATATATATTATACAACACTATTTCCTTAAATAGATAAATTTAATTTTGTCCAAAGACCTTGTCAATGCTTATATATAAAAAAATAACAACTCAAAGTCCAGTCACACACCATATCCATTATAAGAACTAGAGGTGCAAAAAAATCGGTAGAACCGAAACTAGAACTGGAACCGTAAGGAACCGTACCTGAACCGAACCGTTCATTACGGTTCCGGCTCCGGTTCCAAATTTTAGGAACCGTTCACTATAATTCCGATTTTAAGTCAAGGAATCGAAACTGGAACCGTTAGAAAATATATATATATATATATATATATATATATATATATATAATAGTAGTTTCTAAGTTCTAGTGTTCTATATAAATATATAATATACAAAGTATAAAATAGATAATATATAAATAAATATTAATACATTCTAAATTCTAGTATTCTATTTATATATAAAGTATAAAATATATAATATATAGATAAATATATTTAGCTTCTAAGTTTTAATGTTCTATATATTTATATAATATAAGATATATAAGTAAATACTAATAGCTTCTAATCTATTGTTATAACTAGGGGTGCACAAATATGAGTGTATATATTGCCAATATTTAAAAAAAAAATTGACAAATTATCCGATTATTGGGTGTTTTTTTTAAAAAAACCAATTATCGGATTGATTGTCCAATTTACATCAAATTTCATTCATTGACAGGTCTACATGTACCGGGTAACTCATCTTAAGCATTGACAGGTCTACCTCTAGTGTTTTTTTCAAAGAGAAAAAATTGTCTACATCTAGTGTTTTCTGGTTCAACCATGTTGACATATTCTAGATCGGGTGATTGATTTGTTTTTCCAGTGATCATTTCTGCTCTTGGTGAGTATTCCACTATTTTGGTGACTGGTTTTTGTGATTTCTCTTGATGGTTCAATTTCTTGAATGGAAATTTTGTGCTCTCTCTAATATTGCTTTGAAGCCATGGATAAGAAGATTTCATCGAAGAAGAAGCAAGCGTCTTTTTTAATTTCCTTAACTAGTAGTCGTAGAAAGTAGCTTCATAGAATTGCAAAATTCCATCTACAAGTAGCTCAGAAGAACCAGATACGCTGACAATCTCCTTCTTAAATGTAGTGATTATAACTGATATTGGCAAATAACTCACCTGCATTATGGAAAGTGAAAAACTGTGAATGCTACGGACAGAGACCATAAAAGAAGATTGTGATCATATTTAGAGATAGAAAACAGATATTATGAGGGCCATTACTAGACTAGGTGAGTTAGTGTCAAGGTAAGAATTTGGACAAATAAGTGCCAAAACCAGCAAGCAAAGCATGTGAGACTGTTTTCAACTTCTCCACAATTCAAATAACCTATACACAATTAACCTATTTCTGGTCGGTACCATGCTGCATAAAACTTCAAAATAGACTAATCATAAAATGTGAGCCCTAAGTTTCTTCTTCTATTGAACAACTCTCATACGCGATAGTTAAATCCAGATATAAAGGTTTTACATAATATATGAACCAACAGACAGATTGGTTTTACACAATATAGCCATAATGAAATCACACAACATCCAGAGAAAAAAGGTTTTACACAATATATATATATATATATATGAATGAATAGACAGGTTCGAAACCAAGGACTAATTAGCCATAATGTAATCAAACACACATGGAGATGGCCACTAGCAGTCTAGCCCTTCATAAATAATAAGTGTGTAAATACTATATATATATACACACACTAGACATTGAGTATGTATTCTGCGGACCTAGAAAAGAACTAATAATTTAAAGATACAGCCACTCAAAAGGAACTATGAAGCAAATCTGCCGGTTGTCAAAATTAAAAGAATTAGAGCATATTTCATAGCATTATAGATGAGGAACATAATTATGAAATTTTCCGAGATGTGACAAAGTCGGAAGAGAGAGCTGATGGGATCTTCATAACATACAAGACGATCTTACCTCTTCTTATACTGTATCAACAACCAAACAACCTCATTGAAGTGATTAGAGGATGACTTCTTAGATGGCAGACCTTGTATGCAGGCAAATCAATCAATAGAAACTCATATACACCATATTACTATACACCGTGTTGCTAGTCCTCTGCTGTTGCCAGCATATCTAGCAGTTGTTCGCTTCTCTGATTCGACAATGTCCTACAATCTAGTATTGAATCCTTGAAATTCTATCTCACCCTCATACGCTTTGATTACCTCCGGAGCTACCTCCTTATACTTGGTCAGAAACCTGGTCTCAAAATCCTTTTTGTTACAAACTAACAGCCAAACCAAATCTACATCCTTCCCAATCAAACCATTTGACATCAGAACTTGCAGAACTGAACATCTTGGAATGATTCTCTTTTCCAAACTAGCTAGAAAAAGATTTGGGCATTTAGCAATCTCCGATGCTCTTAACCCCGCCTTGTTCACCAAGAAATTCATCAGTTCCCTGATCTTCTTCTCTGAGCAAAGCATACACATTGGTTGCAATTTGAATGCCGAATTAAATGTGCTTTCAGACCAACCAAAGCTCATATAAGCTTCCTTTTTCTTTTCCCACTTGAGTTTGCTAATTATCGACATTGAACAGACACCCCATAAGTATGATCGACTTTTGGGATCAAAACCCATTTCCTTAACTGCATCAGTAGCCTCTTTAAACACATTAGCTCTCAACGTTAGTACTCTAGGCCGCCACATGATTAGTTTTCCAATATGGGATTCAGGCACACCATGACTCCGCAAGGTGGAGATATTTGGCACCATAACTTTTTCAACGTTGTACGTAATCACACCGCTATATCGCTTAATAGCAAAAATTATATTCTCACTGGTCCCTAAGTATCGTTTAAGGAAATTAAATGTGGGTTTGATTTTGTTTTCCAAACTGATTTGTAACATTTTACACGAACAAAGAATCCTAGCCAAGTCAGGTCCGATAAGGCCCAAAGATTCAAAATACTCAATTTTGGGTCTCAAAGTTCTCTCTGGATCAGCCAAAATTAGAGTTGGGTACGTGGAAATTAGGGTTGAAATGTGAGTTTCAGTGAACCCATGCGACCTTAGGAGCTCAAGAACCGAGTCCGGTTTCTCTGTGCTCTTAATGTTGACCTTCTTAGAAGCTGAGATAGCAGATTCTAAAGACAACCCACATGACTTTGTGAGGTAAGAGACCGTGAGAGATTGTTTCTCTATTAAATTTGACTTGTCTGCGATTGATTGGGTTTCAAAAAAACGAACAATTGTAGCCGAAGAATGATTGGTTTTGCGATGTATCAGAGTGTCGTATATAAAATGAAACATCGGTGATAGAAACTTACAGGATTTGAAAGCCATAGGGTTGATTGATTTGAAAGTTAGCCTCTCTCTGTCCGGAGCTCGTTCTTCCACAAGTTTCAGGGAAAAGCCCCTGGTAGAGTGATTCAGAAAACCCTACTCCATGTTGCGAGTTAGGACTAGGAATGGCAACCGGCGGGTACGGCACGGAGTTTGCCTAAACCCGTCCCGTCCCGCTGCCTTAAACACTAATTTCAAACGGAACGAAATTTCAAAATCCATCCCCGTCTCGTTGGGAGAAACCCCACCCCGTCCCCGCCCCTGTTTAAATTCAAAATAGTATAACCCCTATTTAAGAAGTAAAATGACAAGATTCCACAATTAAATAGCCTATTACAGAAAATATATTTCACAATTAAATAACTTATTAACAAGTTTGATCAAGTGTTAATACAACAAAAAAATAAAATGAAAACATAAGTCTTAATACAACCAAAAGTAAAATTATAATTTGTATATATATATATATAAATATATTTATAATAATAAAATATATAGGCGGAGCGAATATTGGACGGGTTATTATAGAGTCCCAAACCCATCCCGTACCCGCGGCGGGTTTTGATTTTCTTTCCCAAATTCGCCCCTACGAAAAAAAAATGGCTCTCATACCCGTCCTAAATGGGACGGGACGAGGCGAAAATCCGACAGGGCGGACAAAATTGCCATCCCTAGTTAGGATGCCATGAACTAGGAAAAATTAGAGTGAGACTGTGAGACATCTAACGTGTAGTAATAGCTAGTTCATATCGAACGCTGAGGCTGTATCGTCAGCCCATGTCAAGGCCCAATTGTCAACATTTCAGAATATAAAAGTTTGGGTAAATTACTCTGACCTCCCCTGAGGTTTGATCTAATTACACCCAGCATCAAACTATTGAATTTTGTTACAATAATCTCCCCTGAGGTTTGTTCCGTTATTACACAGACCCCCTCCGTCCAAAATTTCGTTAATTTTGTCAAAAAATTTAGTTGAAAAGACCAAAATGCCCATCAACTTATATATATATATATATATATATATATATATATGCACATATATATATTTCAGATTATAATATATATACACATATATGCACTATTCTGGCCATCTTCTCCGGCGATGTGCACGGTTCCGGTCATCTTCTCCGGCGAATTTCTGGCGATTTGCACGGTTCCGGTCATCTTCTCCGACGAATTTTCGGCGGCCTGTACGGTTCCGGCCATCTTCTCCGGCAAATTTCCACGCGACCTGCATTTTTCCAGCGAACTTTCTGGGAGTCAATTTTGGCCATTTTTTACCAACTCAAACTGGTTCCTAGCTAAATGGACCATTCCGGACGCAACTGTGAAGTCTGTTTTGTAGAATTCAGCTTCGATTTGTCAGATTTAGCTTCCAAGGTCCTGTGATATTAATAAAATATATCAATATAATATTAATAAGGGTATAATAGACATTTCACCCAAAATTTAACATCTGTTAGTCCATTTCTGTTAGAGGGGAGGTCATTGTAACAAATTTTTTTAGTTTAATGCTGAGTGTAATTAGGGCAAACATCAGGGGAGGTCAGTGTAATTTACCCTAAAAGTTTTGGCCTGTAAAATGGTTCATAATGAGGGTCCAGTATTGTGGTTGTTATGGTAATTTGATTTGGAGACTTTTCTCATTCCGATCTAGTCATTTTCAGGCTCTGTTTGAATCGAGGGATTTGGAAGGATAAGAAGAGAAAAGAAAGGAGAGTATAAGTCATGTTGTGTTTGGATAGACTTCATTAAAAAGAAAAGAAAGGATAGTGTTTAAGTAGTACTTTCATAATTCTGAAACTGCTCTTAACAATTAAAAAGAGAGAAAATTATTATTTCACTCATGTCCCATAAATATAAAATGATATGATAGTAATTTATTTGTTATTATTTCTCTCTCCTATCTTATCCAAACAAGAATGCTATCATGTCCTTTCTTTTTTCTCCTATTTATCCAAACATGAATAAAGTTTGTTACTATCCTCTCCTCTCCTTTCTTTTCTCTCTCGTAACTAATGTTATCATCTCCTTTCTTTTCTTTTGTGTCTGTCCAAACGGAGCCTAACGTAAGAGAGAAAAAATAAAATCAGTCACCAGATTTTGAAAACGTGAACATCGGGTGAACCAGAAAAACTCTGGTGACTGATTTACTTTTCCAGTGATCATTTCTGCTCTTGGTGACTATTCTACTATTTTAGTGACTGTTTTTGTGATTTCTAGTGATGCTTCATTTTTTCGAATGGGAATTTTGTATTCTCTCTCTCTCTCTAATATTGCTTTGAAGCCATGGATAAAAAGGTTTCATCCTAGAAGAAGCGCCTTCCAACGGAAAAAAATTGCTTTTTCTTTCTCTTCTTTCCTTTTGTTTTCTATTTTAATTTCTATAACTAACAGAAAGTAGCTGCATGTATACAGGTACAATTGCAAATTCCACTGAATGGGAAAATATAGTCTACAATTAGAAAGTAGCTCAGAATAACCATACAAGTGCTTGCAGCATTCATTAACAAAATTTGTAATTTCAACCCTACCAAATGAGGATGGGAAAACAGGTAGCATTGTAACTTATAGAGAACCATAGGGATACATATCATAGGTCCTCAATGAGAGATGTTGTCAACTAGAGAAGAATCTAAATACGAGATTACGAGATCAGCAGCCCTGCACCCAGAGGCTATTGCCTTGCCAACGGACAGTCCACCCTTGTGGTTACCTAACAGTTCCATGGATCATATCATTTACAAGAGAAATAAATATAGAATATGAACTGAACATCTTGTAAACCAATGGATGGTAGCCAATCCAAAACACGCACGTACACACAAAATATGATCGACTTGTTGAGTTAGATGAGTTCTGCATAGTCTATGTTAGATGAAATTGATTGCCACGACAAGTGGATATGCCTAACTGGGACAATGAATCAGAAGGATTATAAATGCACGTGTTACGAAAACAAATATAACTTCAGTTTTCTTCTACTTGCATCCATTAAGATACGAAGTTACAGCACCTGCATGTATGCAAAGGAAAGTATGATTTGTTTCTAATTGCTTTCTCAAGTATGTCTACAAAACAGAATGGGGAAGAACCACTGAACTTCAAAAGATGTACAATCATGTTTCGAAACAGCATGTATTTACCGTGACATTAACATCTGGAAGATTTTTGTCTGAATTGAACAAATCATTAAATCTTATTAAATGTTGTTAAAGGTTGATGAATACCATTTCATTGACAGTTTATGTTATCCCAAACTTAGTATCAATAAGAAGCTAGAAGAAGTTACCGGCATAGAAAAGTCCAGGAAGGTTCTCTTCCATCTTCTCAATGGCTTTTATAACTGAGTCATAATTTTGCCCATACAGAGGAAATGCTTTACTCCAGTAGAAGTGACTGCAATCAAGCAGGCAGCCTTGAGAGAATAGAACTAAAATAACATAAATGACAACATTCACGATCTTAATTCTTAACGACTAAGAGGCGAAAAATAAGTAAATAATAAATGATGAAAATTTTAAATACATTAAGCACTAATGATATCCATACTTCACAAATGTCGGCTCTCCCTCAGCACCCAACAACTGTCTAAGGTCAGAAGTTACCACGCGCTTCAACTCATCCCTATACCATCATTAATGTGAGAATGCATAAATTATTAGCGGAAGTACATAGTGACAACGTAACAACTGAGAGCAGAATGATGGATGCAAGACAGTTAACAAAGTGAAAAATATTAGCTTCCCATACGTCGAAGCTTTTGCCAGTTCTCTATTTCGACTTCCCCCAATAAAGGTAGTATAGAGATATAAATCACTGGGTGCACGATCTGGAAACATCATAGAAGAAAAAAGGGTACCTGCATGGCAGAAAATGAATAGTGGCAATATTAGGACCCCAAACATTAGTTATTGTATTGAACAAGGCCACAAACAAGCATTACCAAGGCTTTTTAAACCATTTTGTTGCTCCTTGGAAGGAATAAGAACTCCGAAACCCTCGAGAGGTCTCTTGACATTCTCCTTCTTAAATGTAGTGATTATAACTGATAGTGGCAAATAACTCACCTGCATTATGGAAAGTGAAAAACTGTGAATGCTACTGACAGAGCTGAAAGAGACCATAAAAGAAGATTGTGACATTTAGGGTCTCTTTTTTGTGAGGCAATGCCTCACCACATAACAGTCGACTTTTCCATAGAAACCTCTTCTGCCAACAGTGGATAATTTGGGGGACAAAAGCTTTGTTTTATCGACTACAAAAAGGAACTAAATACTTTCTTAGAAAACTGGTTTTTCCTGTGGATAGATATAGTCTTTTGCTTCAGTTCATTCAACAAATTTTCTTATTGTGCCACTAATAAATTAATGAGCTAGTCCACCAATGGTGGGTAGTGGGTACAGGTCCCAAACTTAAATGGCCATCAAAGGTTACCACCTAATATATTCATTTAAATATTCAATTTGAGAAAGGAAGCATTTGCTTGCTACCCTTGAAGACCATATGAGATTCAGCACGATGATTGGAGTTAAAATGTACATAAATCAGTCATAGTCCTTTACCACAGTAATCTTTAGATGGTTATATGTATAACGTGCATGTTTGCTTTTATAAATGTAACCATGCACAGATGCATGCATTCTTGCAGTACGTCTAAGAGTATGTATCTACTTATGAATACAACATAAAACTTCGTAACCTCATGGAATTTTTAGGCAATATTCAAACACACTGATACAATGAGCGGTACATACCTCAGGAAGAAAGTTGAGCAGAAATGGACTTCCACTTTTTGTAATCTTCATTTCCTTAACATTACATAGTGGAGCCTAAGATTAACAGGTTCCTTGTCAATAAACAATCATGTTCCTTCAAGCACCATATAAATCTGAAGAAGGTTGGAATTTAGAGTGTCTGAATGGTTGTGCCTCTGCAGGTGTTTGTGTTTGTTTGTTTGTTTTTGTGTGTGTGTGTGTGTGAGTGAGTGAGTGAGTGAGTGAGAGAGAGAGAGAGAAGGTACATTCAGCATCAAGTGAGTCATGTCAGTTCATCCACAAAATAAAATATCAACATCTAATGTCATAGGCTGTGCAATATAGGTACGACTTTGCATTTAGGGTTCATCCCCAAATGTGAGGACAGTGAAAGATTTAAGTGTTAAAGTAACCATTCCTTCGGTTACTTTTCTTAACATCTTTATTACCAACCAAGGCATTTGCATAAATTGTAACCAGTAGTGATGTAAGAAGAGGAAAATGAGCAAGAAGACACTAACTATTCCTTCATACTTTCAACATCTTGAATATAGCACTTGGGTAATGTTCCAAGCAGCAGTCAGATTTAATGTGTGCAACACAGAGTGGAGTCAAGTGTTGAAAATATAGAGTAAAGAATCAGATATTAAAATAGAAAAAATATTCTCATTGTCAAAAAAGATATATAGGTATGAAACATACTCACCGTCATTATTACAGCATCAAAAGATTTCTCTTGTGAATGCTTCTTGTGATCTGGGGAATAAGAAACTGACCAATTCGTCAATGGAGAATTCTCATCACAGCTGTAAGATAACTCCAGCACCTTAGATTGAAGTTTAAGTTCATCTTTGCCAAGTTCTCCACATAGCGTGTCAGTTAGGGTCTGCAAAAGATTCAGATATCAGAAAACAATAGTTAGATAATCAGTAATAAGGTGTACGGTTTTATACTAATAAGCAGTTCTTTTTTCTTCTCTTTTTTTGGTAAATTGTTAAGAAGAAAAGAGTTACTGTGAAGACAGATCAAGGTTCCCAATCTCCTTGCCCAAACAAAGGTATTGATGTGCGCTTGAAAATCAACTAATGTACTAGTACAGACTATTTAGGAGTCATTTTATAGAAGTTAAATGCATTGAAGAACAACTAGGGGAAAAAAATGCATTGAAGAACAAAGAAAGAGCAAAAATAACATAGGTTGAGATGTCATGATTTCCTCGGATTTAAACAGGGATATGGATGATAAAAAAAAGATTCCTGTACCTGACTGAATCACACTAACACACAGGCACCTTTAGTAGGTAAAGTACATATCATATTCTGACTTTTCTCCTTTGGCCGTGTACACAATATCTTACCACCAAACTTCTTCCATCGTCAGTTACACATTTTAATAATAATGTAATGACAGTGCATCATATGGCCTTACAGGAAAAAGACAGTACCATATGGTAATGTACTGAATGATTGGAAGCATTGGCAATGATACTAAATTAAGTGAGAGGTTTCTGTCTTGGCTTTTTCTAAATGTTGAAATGAATGGCAGGCATGCCCTTCACACACAAGTAACACGTGGTACCATATGCAAATTACACTAATTGTTGCGATCACTAAAAGTCAGCCAAGATTATCATTACCTGCATCCCACCTAGAAATGAAAAAGAACCACGCTGACGCTTCTTATTTGCCGGAGGATCCGTCATTCCTCTGCTCTTTTCCTTTCTTGCAGATAACTTAGATCGAAATGCCCCAATTATGATTGAGCCAAACCTGATAGTGTAGAAAAATTGCTATTTATCAACTAGTATAAGATTTGCTATAAGTAGAAATAAAGGGATTTCCACTTGGAAATATTTATTAATATCTACAAGACTATAACGGTTCAAAGGAGCATAGAATACAATGTTGAAGGATAGAATTATAATTACTCTCATTTGCTTATTATAAGCAACTGAAGCTAAAGTAACTCCAAAGGGGCATAGAATAATTCTTACCACATAATGAAATTTTAATAGAAAACTTAACCATATGGTTCTATCTCTAAGAAAGTCACATAATTCACACCAAAAATTAGTTGCGACTTTAAACAACCCAAAAGAATGAAGTGCCCAAAATGTTTAAGTTGTACTTGGAATGTATGCAACAAAACTGGCATAATCACATTCCCTATTTCTGAGTTGAATTTAAAACTTAAAAAATCAAAGATAAAGGAAATGAATATATTAAGGATAATACAACCTGTAATATTATATAAGGAGATAGTAATAAATAGATATGGAAGTACGATCACTACTTGAATTAACCAAAGAATCAAAGAGACATAATAAAGAAAAATAATAGTAGAAAAAGCTAAAACGAAAATAGTTGCAGATGTACCTCTTCTCTAGATCCCATAGCTCTGGAAATGCATGGCGCATCTGTTTGGACAATGAGAAGGAAATAAAAGATGTTGCATAATGAAATAAAATTTAGCAGTAAGTTTAGGCGGATGCCAATAGTTGCAGCACAGAGAAAGAATCAAGAGAGCTTTCCTTTTTCATCCATAAGCTAACAACTTTAGGTTAGATACTTAATACAGGTCAGAAACTTGTCCTAATCTTTAATTCTCTCCTTTTTGTTTCTCTTTTCTTCTTCTTTTTTCTTCGGTGGGGGTCCTAATTTGGTATAAAGTTGATGTTATTCCAAAGCAATCACGTATTTAATCCTTATAATGAAGATATTACAGAATAGCAAAAATATCTCTAGAATATACTCACAGAAAGTGATTCAGGATCTCCAGCACTTGTGCCCGCAACAAATGGATCAATAAGATACTCAACAACCTTGCACAAAAAATAAGGGGAAAGAAGGCATGAAATATTTCCAATTAACAGCTCAACAGGAATTGACTTTACTACGTTCATGTTAAATCATTAGACAAACCAAAATAAATTTCTCTTAATCATCATATATATCTAAAAAAAGGAACCTATCATGGCAAATCAAGCAAGAGATACCTCTTTCCCAAAATGACGTTGAAAAAATCCACCCACACTACAAAAAACAAAAAACAAAAAGGAACTACAATGTTAGGAACCTTTGAAAAAAACCTTTCAAGTGACAAGATTGCTTCCTCAACTTCCAAAAAATTGAGAGAAGAAAATGATATGTACTTCTAAGTTAACGGAACACCTGCCATGATCACTCAGTTATGCAATGACCAATTACAATAGACTAAGATGAACCTGAATACATGAAACATGTTCCTATAGAAAACGAATATACACACTGTTCTGTATGACAAACTAAATAGTTATCGAGTGTGTGTGTGTGTGTGCCTGTGTGGGTGTGTTTGTTTGTGTATGAGAGAGAGAGAGAGAGCAATATGATGGATTTCACAAGATCTCAAAAGACGCTTCGCGAGAGTCCTCAGGATGGATGGTTATACTTTTGGAAATGATATATTGTATACAAAATTCAGATACATTTTCCACTTTAAAAAATATCAAAATTAAACAATCGCATCAAGGTGTCATGAACATCCTATCTAGGCACAATAAGCATATGAACTGGATAGGAGGTTAATAAAATAAAAAAATCACGTATTACAGAGAGTTCTCTTGCAAGTACAGGTTTATTTTTTTAGGATTAACTTAGAAATCTAACCAGAATCTTAATCAAGCCAAATTATGACCTAAGCTAATTGAAATTATATACAATAATACTTGAACTAAATACAACTAAGTTCAAAGAAGCACTCCTTGATATCAACAAAAGCTTTTCTCAGGCATATAATTCTGAAAACTTTTTAGGCTGAAATTTTTCAAAGTTTCTTTATCATATCCTAGAAGCAAAGCATAAATTTTTTTCCTTCAATAAACATTATTCAGCCAAATCACCAGGCTAATAATTTCAAACATTAATTTAACCAAGCTCATCATTTATTCCTGAAGAAACAAATAACAAGTGTTTATGCACACACATACGCGCGCACTTGCTAACACCCACACACACACAAGAGATAAATACATACATCAAGCGTTCATTAATTAAGCACTTAATTTTAATCACAAGTAATATCAAGCGAAACTATGGATATGAAGGGAAGTATCACAGGAGAAGTTAAAAGGTTTTGCATCGTAGGAAAATTATATCAATTACCTTTCCTGTGTATCAGACACCTTTGAGAAGTTAGAAAATGGCTCCAAAATTATCTGAAACTGGAAACAAGTAAACACATTATACAAGGGCATATTCACCTGAATTAGAGAGTTTCCAGTAAAATTTTGAAGCTTAAACAACACAATAAACAAAAGATAAGTATTTTCATTTCAAGAAAACAAGCTGCTAATAGAGTTCCCTTTTCACAATTAGCCATCATCTTATACAATACAGAATCAATTTTCATCACAGAAATATCAAAAAAATCATGTGCTGATGCCAAATATGATTCTACTGTTTCTGTCCAAATCCTTGCAATGATGAATTTCAACAATAAAAACTCATTTTCATTGATCAACAACAATATATTGCACAGACTTTATTAACTTCAGCAAAAAATTGTTGTGAACCATTAGAAGTCAGATTTATAGTTTAACTTCCACATACTATTTTGTTTGAAGTTGTTGGTAAAAGTTAACATCCATGGTCATGATACCCACTGTTCATCAAGGATTCAGAAAAGAACATTACCAAGTGACTCCCCTCTTCTCTCAATTCCTTGACCATAATTGTAGATTGCCTATTCTGATACAAACACAAAGAACTCATCCAATTGCCATCATGCTACAATGTCACCTCTATGGCACTTGAGCAAATCAATAACAGACCCTCTTAGCAGAAGGCATGTTTGGGAGTGAAAAGAGATCCAAATTTAACAATATGATTCCTGTCTGATCAAATAGGTAACTCTTTGAAGTTATAACCATACCCTTAGATTGTTATGTAAGGAATCCTGAGAACTTCATGTAAATTTCTAAATTCCAAGAAAAGTGGTCCACAGCTATAACTTTGGGAGAATAGTAAAGTGCTCTGAGAATGGATCAACCTTTTAAGATCCACAGTTCCTAATGACATGCAAAAACCACCAGCTTTAAATTAAAGAGTATGTTTCCTTATCAATTATGCTCAACAATTCATGAACAAATGAGATGTAAAATATACTATACCCACCTTCTCTGTTGTACAGTATTGATGAACTGATGAACCTAATCCTCGTAATATAACAAAAAGAGCTTGAAAAAACTTAATTTTAATTACCTCAAGCATTTAATTGAAAACATACCTTTGATTGCACAGAAAGAAAATTGCTTCTTATCAGCGCAATGGGATTTGATGGTAGCTGATGTGAAAAATTGAGCACAAGCAATGGTCAGAGACACAGACCCTGAATGCATAGAAGAGAAAGAGCAAATATGCAGCAAAAAGTAGCCCCTTTATGTCTTGCTAAAGAGAAAAGAAAACTCAATCAGTAACACAGATGCAACAGGAGAACATACCAATACCGGTGTTCCATTTCTCACAATATAGCGTTTGTTCTGCAAAATTGGCTGCAAAATGAATAGTATGAGAAAGCAGTTTTTTTGGTAAGTAATATGAGAAAGCAGTTGCCAGCAAAATATATAAAATTTTGTATGCATAACTTTGTGTATTTAAGACATTTTACACTTGTATTCCTAATCAGTAATAGTATCTGGTGTACACAATATTTGTTGACATGACGTGTTTCTAACACCACGTCGGGTACTCACAAGTGCATCCACCTCTGTAAAACATTTTCATGCTAATTCCAACCAAAAGGTGTAATTTTAGTGCTTGTGTCTACAAAGCTTGCATCCATGTTGAAGCCTGCTCTATATTCTTAGAAAGAAGATGATTGTTTATATTCATAATAGCACAATAAGTGAAGTTTCCATTTACTCCATAAAAGTACTTGAGCTTGGCAGCTTTATATTGAGGTTTTCATGGTACTTTCACCACTATTCAGGTTATATATGTCTTTATTCAGGTTGACTCGAAGATAAAGTTTGGAAAATGGAAACCAAAAATATAAGAGCAACATACAATATGTGAATAATTCATCAAATAAAAATAAGACCAAATACATTAACTTTGAAAATGAATTGATTCATAACCACCACAGAATCCAGAAATTATACAGATTATCCAAAAAATGCAGTGATGCAAACAACAACAAATGGCTATCACCAAACCTTCTACCCTTTAATGTTTAAAATGATCTAGACGCACGTTAGAAGCATTTTGTTATTAATAGGAAACAACAATATTATCAAACAAGAAAAGAAAAAATACAAAGAAGGACAACTTGTCCTTCAAGATGCTACTCAAAGAAGAGCCAGAAACAATTCCAACTGCCAAAACATTCATTTGAAAAATGGTTTCTGCAAATACATGATTCATCAAGGATGAAACAACTGAAATTCATTAAAAACAAGGTTTATAAGCACGGTAAGTTATATTTTATACAATCTAATTGTGAACAAAAAACAACTGATAGGCATCTGTTTTTTGAGATACTAACTTGCAAGATAGAAACCATAAATCAATAGATGGTGGTAATTTAATGGCAAGGTTTTACAATATGTTTTGGTCATAACTCATCGTGCAAGTGTGCATAGCAAAAAATACAATGAAACAAACTTACCAAGAAACATACTTATGCATAAGCAAAAAGTGAAATAGGCTTTCACTACAAAAGGAATTCTCAGTTTGGAGGACGAAATTAAAAATAAGGACCATTGACATAGTATGAAAAGACAAAAATCATACTTCTAAACCTCTATGATGTATTAGTAACAGCAGAAATCCTTACAAATTGTTGCTTTTCTCGAAGCCCAAGTTTATCAAGCAACCATCTGACTTCCATCTCACTCTCCGTCTGCACAATCAACAAAAGTTTATTAACACAAGTATCATTAACCTATCTTGAAATTCAAGGCAAAATCATTTTGCCACTGATGTACAGAATTGCAGATTGAGAGGAAATCTATGATGGTACCCATGAACTTACCATTGTATTTGCCCCCTCATCCCATATTAGACCGTCATGTGAAACACTTCTTAGCTTTCCTCCAGCTCTACCTTCAGCTTCAAATATTGAGACATTCAAACCATGTAATTTCAACTTGTATGCTGCTGCAAGCCCACTTGAAAATTATAAAGTAAAGCAAATGTCAATTTTTGGAAATGAAAAACAGGTCTTCAAATATCTAATATATCAAAATCATTTGTACAGGCATAAATAACATGAGAGAAGTCAAAAGAATCAAACAAATATGCAAGAAAACACCAAACTCTGAAGTTACTGAAATAGTGGGTGCCTGGCAAACAACAACTGGAAACTATAGATTTGAACACACCCAACATGGAATAATTTGGCATATCACAAAATAATTTTGGTCACGCACATGTGGGCTCATGCAAAAACACAAGCAAACACCCCACAGAAGAGGTGATTGAAATTATTTTATATTGAATTTAAATGATGCAAATAAATTAGAATAATCAATGGTCTACTCAGTCCATAGTATATAAAAACTTGTAATTTATTTATAACTAGTTTCTAGAATTTCCTATAATCAAAAGAACATTCTTTTCAACAATCTAGTCCTTTTTGTGCAATTTAAATTAAAAGGATAGCTGATAATAAATGTTTGCTATAAGATTTGAATTAGTAAATCCACATTATGCACAAGAAGTACTTAAACAATAAGATAAGCTACATATATCGAAGGCAATTGTGTCCAAACATTGGATATGCAACGCAATTAAACAATAATTCGACTGTCTCTATAGATTAAAGAACCTACCTGACACCAGCACCAACAACAGCGACCCTTTTAACAGAACCTAAACAACTCACAAACCATAGTTGTACTGTTAGCCAAATATTACATGTATACAAAATTTATAATAATAGAAGCGCATTAAGTCAAATTTTCACATGAAACACTAATTATGAGAGATTAGAGATAGAGAGAGAGAGAGACTTTGCTTATCTTCTTCACTAGGTGAGGCCATTTATCGTCTCTTTTGGTCTGACAGGTACTCTGAGACTCGTGTTCTGAAATCCGCTTAGTTGTGCGTAGAAAAAAGGATGGTGATAGTTTGCGAGACGGACCACCGTACTACCAAATCTCTCGATGATCTGAGCCACAGATTATGTATCGTTGACTGTCCAGTCCAAAGTAGATCAGTGATCTAGATCCGCAATTATGCAAGTTATTGGAAGGTTGTTACTGTGTGCTCGCGCGATAGAATGTCATATGATCTAAAACTAAGAACAGAAATTAGGTGCTAAAGTTAATCTATTTCATCAAATGAAAAAGATCTCTCTTTCTTTTTTTTTCTGTTTTTTTCCTTGCAACTGAAGCAAATTTATTCAATCAACAAAACTAGAACAAACATCAATTAATCCACAGAGGAACGTCCATGTCAAACTCATTTCTCCGTAACAAGTATCTTGATATTGAACTAAACAATTGATTATATATCTAATGGATAAAAGATTTGATTAATAAGAAAAAGTTTAAAAAATAAATAAAGAACTAGGAAGAAATTGATACACTAAAAGTCAAAATTGCTCTTATTTCATCAATAATATATTTTTTATTTGAAATTTGCAAAAGATACAAGATTTTTTTTTTCTTGACAAAAAACTCCCTCAATGCTTTTTAGGGAAACTCAAAACTATAATTGCTCTTATTCATTAATAGTATAATTTTGTTTTAGTCTTGCCAAAAGATAAATAAAAAAATAGTTGTACTTCAGCGGAGTCTGGGAGAGGTAGATATTAGTCAGCTTTATTCTTATTTGTAAAGAGGTTGCTTCCAAGACTTCAATCTGAGACCTATCACTTTTGAACGAATGTACTATAATGACAATTAATGAGGTTACAGTCATTATTAACTTATAGCACATCTCACGCTTCATTAATGGCCACAGCTGGTGCTGATTTTGGCTTGGTCAAGCAAGCTGGCCAGACTGCAAGTTAAATCGGTGGGTTAAACCCATGGTCATTTGGATTCTATTAGATGTAATCAGGGCCTTAAAGGTCCCCAAATCGAGCTATGTTTCTGTTTTTCCTACACTAATGTTTCTTGCCCGATCAGGTGATACTCGAGTCTAAATCTTGATTACCAGGACGGTAGAGGTTTCTCTGCAGAAAAAGGATACTGCTGCAATGGAAGGTCATGTTGGAGCCTCTGATTGTTTGTCGTAATGCAATTCTGAAGAAATTTTTGACCATCATGTGTGTGATGAGACTTTGACAAGGGAGGTAAAGGTTATATCTGATAAGAAGCATATGGTTGCACGAACAAATATGCCGTCCACAAAGTATGCAATTATGCATAGATGTTTGAGAAAGTAGTGCCTTGAAGTATTTGGAACCTCATTGAAAAGAACTAGCAGCCAGGTTATATTTTGGTGAACTTGTTACTTTCTTTCAACAAGGCTTAGGTTTTGCATTAAATTAAAGCACAAAATGGCTCTTTAATATTGATAGAGCTTATTTTTAAACAAGAGCGATCGAGAGACTTTAATAACTAGAGCATGCAAGAAACGGAGACTTGAGAATGTTAGACCAAATACCCCAGAATGCTCCCAGCATAAGTGGTTGTTCTGAGCTGTGAATCTGTGATGATCTGAATAAGACCATGAAATGTAAGGGCTTTTACATATCCAACCCAGTTCGAAAATCACAAGCACATTTACAAAATAGACATAAATTTTGAGGGACATGCAAGTCAAGGCCTCGGTCTCTGTTCCAAATTTGGAAATGACTTTTCAAGCCTTCTTGGATGCATCACAGCCCAAATAATTTGCTTTGCAGCCAAAAGCTTGTGGAAATTGGTTTCCCATATTTACAGCCGGAGCTGATTCATCAAATTCAAGGCTATCAAGAGTTTAAATGATTCATTAGAAATGAAATGAACCAGTGGGATGTTACAGATACATCGAACAACAAGTATAGAACAAACAACCGGACGCTTACAACAATTTACTGGGGCGGCAAAAAGATGGACACTTACAACTTTGAGCATGTGACAAGCACGTTATACCCCATATCAGTAATATTTCTGCAAACTTGCGTATCAAAACTGTTGTCAAGCTGGAATTCTTGACGGATTGGTTTTGCAAATAAATTTTCATATCATCTTCGTAACATTGATTCACCTCACTCACTATGCTTCTAATGCCTAATGCTGTAAAGTTTCTGAAATAAACATAACCATCATCGGATTTCGCCCATGGAATATCGGTGCAATTTTCTTTTTGGAAAAAATATGTTACATGAGAAATAAGTGATACCAACAAAGTGTTACTCAGCCTTCAGCGACCTCCTTTTCCTTCACCTTGCACATATCTTCTGCTGACTTAATGAACTTTTTAGTCAACTCATCAACCTGAGGAGACGGAGAATCATTAGATATAACTAAGTCTTCTGAAAACCAAAGTAAATATTTGTTTGCTTTTTAAAAAAAAAAAAACCAAAAAAAACCAATAAATAAATAAATAACATATATGTTTCCTCAGAATTAAATAAGTTATTCGCTATTAATACGTTTCCTCAGCAGTCACTCACTTCTTTCTCCAATCTTTTCGCATCATCTTTCGGAAAACTTGAACCTGCTTTCTTTGCCGTGTCCAATGCCTGTACAAGATAAGTCTATTAGACAAACAAACATCACAGAGTCTCAAAAAGAAAATTCCATTTAGTTTACACTTCGGAGCCAATATGGTTTCTCCCCCCTAACCCATGCTTTGTAGCAACTTTTCATCGTCCTTGCCTTTATCCCATACAAACGTGGTCGGCCACATGAATTTTCTTTTTTCACTCTTTTCTATCATAGGTCATATTTTCTACGAAATTTAATTTTTTGCAATCATTTCTTATCACTTCATTCCATGTTAGTTTTGATGGACCTCTTTTTCTCTTACCCTCTATGCAAATCAATCTTCCTCTTCTCACGGGTGCATCTGTAGGTCGACGTTGAATGCACCCATACCACCTAAGTCGACACTCTTATTTTTCTCACTAATAGGCGCCATGCCTAGTCTCTCCCTAATTCTTTGATTATTAATCTTATCTTTCCTAGTTACTCCTAACATCCATCTTAACAAGCATTTTCGCCACATACATGCGTAGCAACTTTTGCTGTGTTAAATGAATACACTTTTCTAACCTGACAAAATACTTAATTGAGCTTAAATGAACATACTAATGAGCCAAACTTCAACTAAAAACAGATGTGCACCATATGCAGAGTGCATTCACAATAAAATTTGGCTACACATACTATTATACTAAGCCACCATAATTACCAAAAAAATAATAATAATAAGAAATTGCAACTGAAATTTATGTCCATGAAGTTCAAATAATCAGAAAAATCAATCTTCACTCCATAAAAGACATTTAAAAACAGAGCTCGTGGTCCAGCAGAAAAGTATGTTGGACTTTGCAACCAAAAGGTGAGTGATTCAGGATCTCCAAGGACACTTAATTACGACTCCTCGACTTATTGGACATGTTATATATTGTGACACAAATTACCTTCATAATCTGTGATATCCAAACAGCAAAACACCTTCCACTTTGCATTCTTTATGATTTTTTTATTCAGTTTTCCACTCTAAGGGATGTTAAACTCTTGGATATATACCTTTCAGAAAAGAAAAAGGGGGGTAAACTGCAAAAAAAAAACCTCGCTATATAGAAAATGTGCAAGAAACACCCCTGCTATTTGGTATGTGCATATAAATCCCTATAATTTCAAATTTTGGAGCAAATTGCCCCCTCTAGTCAATTCTGACAAATTTTCTTTTGCAAAACCCCAAAGTACCCTTTCTAAATGACCAAAATGCCTTGTGCCATGTTTGGATGCTTCTTTTTATTTGGGGTAGCATTTTTTCTCTCTCTAACTACATCATCTTTTTCTCTGGTTATATACATGTATATCCAATGCAACATCATAGGATTCATCTCATTGGCTTTCATCTCGTTATGCAACGAGCCTGACGGTGTTTTACTCACACTTTACAAGTGCATCAATAATACTCCAACAAGAGGAATATATATGTAACTGGAGTTGTACTAATTATAGTTATGAAAACATTGCACCAGAACACACCCATAATCCGAAACCTCTCAATGATCTCTACTAAGAAAACTTGTATGATATTATGATGGGTGGTGCCCGTAAATCAATAGTATTAGCAGTAAAGAAGAGAAAGCATATATATATATATAAACCAGTTGTTCCAAAATCATGAGCTAGCCAATTGATGAGTTAGCACTACTATATATATATAGTGACCATATCAACTTAATTCTCAAACCATTTCCTTATAAAGAAGAGAGTTCCAAGAAGAACACAAAGAAGACTATTTCCAGAATCAAAGATACAAAAACCAAGATTGAAAAGAGAGAAACCCCAAAACTATGATGATAGATGAAGATGATGCACTGATCTGTTAACCTTTCATGGTTCAAAAACACACGTCACCTGATCCAATTGGCTTCGAAAAGCTTTGAATTTTCTCCCCATCAGTTCGGAAACTGTGAGCCCGACACCGGAAAAAAACACCCACTACATGCATGCTGTCAGAACGGAGGACAGCCAACTGAATTTCCCGCCCAACCTCAACTGGCAACTAACAATTAGGCATATTGAGTGACAAATTGAAGAATGGACGAAGCAATAACGATGACCGGCCCTGCCGCAGTCAATTCCACAACCACGCTCCCTCGACCACCTGACAATGCCCTCCGGCCAAAAACACCCTCAGACTCGTCACACCCAGCGTGCCGGAGGCGTAAGACTTCAATATATATATATATATTATAAAATTAGGAGAATTAAAAATTGTTTGGGTGTATTTAGTTTTTGGTGTAAGGAATACACAGATTGGTTGTCTTATTAGTTTAAGGTCATTTTTGTCATTTAATGTTTTATTTTTTTATTTTTTTTATAAAGTAAGGGTACTTTAGATATTTCATTGTTCAATTTTTCCTAAATTGAAAATTTGTCCTTCTTTGCACAAATTAAAAAATGTAGGGGATTTTGCAAACAACAGGGGGGTCTTTGCACATTTTCTATACGGCAGGGGGTTTTCTGCATATATTTTGCAGCTATACCTTTTGGCGAGCTCTTCTTATACTTTGTTTGACATCTTCAGATGATTTTGCCACCACCTTACACATAACCTATAGACAAGTGACATGTGAGTAGTCAGTTATAGCACATACTAATAAACTAAACACGTAAAGGACTGAAAAAAAGAAAGAAAAAAAAATGTTTATGATCTCACCTGCATATGCTCCTTAGTCAATCTGCTCATTTCAAGCATGAAAAAATTACATCAGCCAAGTAATACGGAAGTGAAAGCATAGTTTATGCACAAGTTAAACATTAATCTCATACGAGAAACAAAAATTTATAATTTAACTTGCCAAATAATATAATATAATGTCATTTGAATAACCACAAATAAAAATAAATGAATAGAAAAAACTGAATCACTTTAACAACTAATATTATGAAGACAAGCCATTAACACTTGAGCAAGCATGAAAAAGCAATATTCAATATAGATGAAGTGAATGCTCACGGAGGAATGGCTGCAATCAATCGCTGGCCATCTGATTTGGGATTTAAACCTAGTGGAGATGAAATAATAGCCCTCTCCAAATTTTTCAAGGCCTGCCAAAGATAGACACACTGTCAAGATTATGCCAAGGGGAAATTTTATTATCAAGTCATTTGCAAAATGTAACGAATATATTCACAAACTTCTTCAGAGCAAATGATAGGCTAAAGTAATGAAGGAAACTGCACCATTTTCTTGTGACATTTAACAATCATTTCCAACTGAATTCTTGCTTGCTTAACACAAAATCCCAATAATTAAAAAAATAAAAAATCCATCTTACAATCTAGATGTGCAGATTTGGGGAAACTGAATGTGACCAAACAGTATTAAACAAACACCACGTTATATGTATGATACATACTAGTGATATAAAAATAAAAAATAAAGAAGAAAAAAAGAAAAACAATACAAAAATTCATTTAATCAAGGTAAAGTTCATTACATCCGGATCATAAGGAGTTACTGATAGGGTTTTCGAATCTATGACTGAAACAACAGCCAGATGGCTCAAGGGCATCTTTACGCCACCAGTTTCTACAATGATGTGATCGAGCATTCCTGTAAAGACATCTCTAATATGAAAATCAAGTTCATCATCAAGCTCAAAAGTACCCAAATACAACTCGTCAGCAACATACCGGGCGATGCCCTTCCAGATCGCAGTTTGCTTAATTCTCGTGACAAAGCATCAATTGCCGCCTCCATCTGTGAGACAGCAGTCGCCTTAACAGTAGGCCCAATATTCACAATTTCCAATGTGTTCCCATCACCATCATCCTCTGAGTGTTTTTCACAGAAAGAAAGAAGGAAATTTGAATAATTCAAAAGGTATGGATCTTAAAATTATTATAATACCAAAAATAAGTGAGAGTATGTCACTTAATCAATAAGATCTTTTGCTAATCTGCAAAGTAAATAAATCCCTTTATGATATTCTCACTGTGGCTTGTAGTAAAGTAAACAGTATATTTCAGAAAATACATATAGCATTCGTTTCCCTGTCTCTATGTGCATGTCTATGTCCATGTGTATAAAATTCAAGACTTCAATGTGTAAAGTGTAAACCTTCAATCAACAGAATATTATTTTGTAACTAATATGGGTAGTGTTCTAATCTGCAAATTGTTATTCCCTTTTGGGTTTTTACGCTATCTCTTACACTCAATAAAGAAACAGCAAATCCCAGGGAATACATATTTGTAATGTGTCTATATTTATATGTATGAATATATATATAGAGAGAGAGCTGGGAGTGATTACTCGACTTCCTTCCTTTGGCGAAACCTCTGCGACTTTCTCGGAGGAAAATGATCGCTGGCGAATTGGGGATGCTCTGAATTGAAATGGAAGAGTTGCAGAGATTAGGAGAGGAGACCAAGTGTGAGAGGTCGCGTGAGTGGATAGATGAGTGAAGGAGGAGAGAAATGTTGCGAGAAGAGAACAATGCACGTCTCAGTGAGATCGCCATTACTGAAGCTCAAGCTTTCATATCTTTGTCTCAGTACGCATATATTGTTAGGGTTTTCAAAAACCCTGCGGTGTGGTGTCTCCCGATTCTCCTCCGTAAGTTTAATTCCTTCGCTTGCTGGAATGACTGAAATAACCTGCGAATTTGCTAACCCGAGAGAGAAAATGATTTTTTTTCTCCGATTAAATAAAGATTATAATTTATAAACAATAAATTTTGAAAAATAAAATGTTGAAATGCAGTACAAAAATCATTTGGTCTATTTTTTCCATCGTAACCAAAAATAAAAAATAAAAAATCAATACTCAATGTTCATTGCTAGGAAACCAAGATTAGAAATAAATTTTACCTTAGAAACTTTTTTTTTTAATGATAGACCTAATGAACTTGTGTGAAGAGGGTGTTTGTGGAAGCATATTTATATACTAGGTATTTTTAAAATTTTAGTTGGAACATTTGCATAATTTTACAAAATTATGAGTATAAAGTGAAAATAAAAAAAATTCAACGGGAGTGTCTATCCCCACTCAACCCTTTCTAGCTCCGTGCTTAGATAGACTATTTATATCAAACTTCTGCCGTTGCAAAGTTTGGTAAGATAAATGTACGTCCTTACTTCTGGAAGTAACAACCCTATTTTCTACTAGACGCCTCCACTCGACCCTTTCTAGCTTTGTTCCTGAATAGACCATTTGTATGAAACTTCTGTCATTGCAAAGTTTGGTAAGGTAAATGCGCATCCTTACCTCTAGAAGCAATGAGTATATTTTCTACTTAGAACCCACATCTTGAGGTTATAATAGAACAACCTCACTAGAAAAATTGTTGTTGAGAATCTTAGATACATTAATCTTAAATTTTAGTTGTTTGACTCGCATACATGAATATATATATATATTAGAAATGGCAACTTCATGTTAGATAGAAAAAAACTATTTAAAATAAAGATTGAATTCTTGATTAAAGGTCGTGTCCTCCTCCATCAAGAAAATTATAGTTTCAAGTACATTTTTCATTTGGATGCATGCATGAACTAAAATTCATGTTTGCACAGTAATTTTATTAATTAAACCAAATTGTGCCTCAAAATTTTCAAGTACATTTTTCATTTGGATGCATGAACGAACTAAAATTCATGTTTGCACAGTAATTTTATTAATTAAACCAAATTGTGCCTCAAAATTTTAGGTTAACTTTAAAAACAAAAATTGTAATACTACTTTTAGAGTTCACGTGTTACCCTTGTGAATTCTTTACAAACGTGCTAAAATTGATACAAATTTTTAACTTTACTTGCACTTCAAAATTGTTCTTCTATTTACATTTTCTATCGGTTATTCTTTTCTTTCTTTCTTTTTGTCCTTATTGTGGCTTTAGTTTTTGTGAGGGTTTGCTCAGTTCTTCGTGTAATCATGGTACATTCTTGTAAAAATTTATCTGATAAAAAAAATTATGTTCCTCTTCGTTCTACAAACATATTTTCTTTGAATCATTGGTATTTAATTTAGTAAATCAATTTTTTGATTTGGGTGATTTAACTAGGGCTGCAACTCGGGCGGGCCCAACCCGAGCCAAGTCCAAAATTTTTCGGACCTGGGCTTTGCAAATTTAATCACGGGTCGGGCTCGGGGTGACATTTCAGAACCCGAAATTAATTCGGTCCGGGCCCAGGTTGTTATAAATCTCAACCCGAGCAAGGATGATATATATCAAAAATTTTGATGTATGAAGTATCAAACCTACTCCATTTCTGTTTAACAGTGAGGCTTCTAACCATAATGCCTAGAACCTAGGAAGCACGGACACGGACACGGGACACGGGTACGACACGACACGGACACGGCGATACGGGAAACTTTAAAAAAATAGGACACGGTCATGGCGGGGATACAGCTATAAAATAATAATATAATATATTAATATATATTAATTATTTAATAAAAAATACTACATTACAGAAATAATTCAATTCATCATCATGCAATTAAGAACCAAACAAACTTATAAACAAAGATAGACAAATAGATTAAAATAAATTAAAGAACTAAACTTGTTTAGTCTTCTACGTGTATTTAGCTTATATTTTAATCATAACTTAGTATCATACAATTTATATTCGAAATATTTGAATATACATCATTGCTATGAAGTGTCCAATACGTCTTCAAGAAGTGTCCAAGAAGTGTCCGAAAAGTGTCTAAGGAGTGTCCGAGAAGTATTCGAGAAGTGTCATAAAAAGAAAAATGTCAGGACACTTCTACGAAGTGTCCGACACGTGTCCGAGTGTCTGACACGGGTACGACACCCTCGGTGAAGTGTCCGTGCTTTCTAGCCTAGAACTTGTTTCTGTTAATATAGGATCAATAACTATATTTATTTACTTTATTTTCGGAAAGCTAAGCACCAAAATACTATCAGATTTTTTTAAAGTTTGAAGCTAAACAACCTAACCCTAAACAATTCATTTTCTTGCAACATAACACTCCAGCGCCGTTTCAGCCTTCAGTACATACCTTAGTTCACACCAGTCCACTCCTCACTCCTCACTGATCAGCCACTTCTCCTCGTCCGGCCACCACCAGCCATTTCTCCTCGTCCGGCGACTTCGTCCTCACCGCACGACCACCATCCTCTTCTCCTCATCCATCGTATATACATCGATCGGGATCACTCCTCACCTCACATATCTTGGACAATCATCCTCTTCAGATTGGTTAGCAGGTACCTTTCTCTTCATTTTATGTGATGTCAATATGTATTTTATTTTTATCAATTTTTTTTTATTGATTTTGTATAAGAGAGAACAAATTTTATTTATTGGTTTTGTATAAGAGAGAATAGATTTTATTTATTGGTTTTGTATAGGAGAACATATCCAGGTTATTGATTTCGTATAAGAAAATTATTGGTTTTGTATAAGAAAGAAAACAAATTCAGGTTTTAGGCAAAAAATATAGAAATATAGAAATATTTTTAATTTTTTTAACACCAACCCGAATTGAACCGAAAATCTAACTAGAAACTGTCAACCCGAATTCAACCCGAAATTTGAAATTTAACAATGGGTTGAGCTCGGGTTCACGTGATCGGGTTCAAAGTCGGGCTCGGGTTCATCATTTTATATTTAGGATTGAGCCCGAATTTAGTCTCCAATCCGTCCAACCCACCCAAGTTGCAGCCCTAATTTAAACAGATCCAACATCTGAGAAGGTAGATATCGTTTAACCTGCTTATTGGATTCGAATTGACCCTGATCCGGTCCATATCCGATCTCCTTATCATCCATTTACAGGTCTAATTTTCCTTCCCTAAATTGACATTTTCATGGGACTCTAAGAAGGAGGGCATAATTGTCAATTAAGATATTCCATTTTACTTCGGGGTTGATAATTTTTGTACGACGAAAGTATAGTAGTGTAGGGTTTACACTAAAATCATCATCTGATTGATCAATTGGTTTCGCGTTGTCATTTGAACTCTGATCGTTGCGATTGAAGAAAGAGAAAGCAGTGAAATATGACAACTGCAGCTCAGCCGTTTAGTGGCAACTTGAAGGTAAAACTCTTCCTGTTTCCCTATCTTCTCGGTCTTTTGCTTGTATTATATTCTTTACTTAGTTATTCTGTTTGATTGATGAGAACCATAGGGAATCGATAGGAAATCTGAATTTCACACTCCCTATTAATTTGTTTGCTAATGGAAATATAAAATAAAGTTTATTTCATTGAATCTAGTACTGTGTAATTCTTTTTGTAGGCTTTCTCGGCTACCAAAAAAGAAGTCAAATTTTTATCATTTTGAGCTCTTAAATTTAATAGAATTCTGCTCTGCTCGATTAGATGCGTTTGCAAGCACGCCAGTTGTTCGTGAAATGTGGTGATGGTTTGTCTTACCATATATTGTGAGCCAACCTTTATAGTTGAAAAAAGTTGCATTGTGTTTCATTTATGTTTTTGGTGTTATTTCAAGTTTGAGAGCTGGTCTTTTGAATAATTCAAATTTGGTGTTTAAATATTTATAGTCCTACGGCAGTGTCAAAAGTGTCTGTGTTTGTGTTCTTTAATGTGTGTAGCAAGTACATTTGCTTTTGTGTTCTTTAATGTGTGTAGCGAGTACATTCAAGCAAAACTTATTTTTTGTTTTGATTGATTAGGAACTTGAGACCCGAAAACAGATCAGTCATTTTTTTGGTTAATTATAATTGGATTACTTGGTGTCTTGTGTTTTTCTTTTTAATATGTAGTTTTTTCAATAACATAAAATAGTTGTGCCTAGAATTCATGATACTAGGGATATGATATATAACAGTTACTGAAGTTAATATAAAAAAGCAAACTTTATATGTTTTATCCACAAAGGTCAAGGTGTCTTAAGACCTTCCAGTGGTTTTATCAAGTTTATATTTGTTCCCTTTATTATTGTATGTAATTTTTTGAAAGTAGCCATTTTGTCTAATTTGAGGATTCATTTGCAACAGAGAATCCCTCCATTCAGGTTATTCCAGGCTGAAAAAAGCTTTACTGTTTAAGTAATTTCAATGCATCCTGTTTAGTTCTTGTAATAAGTGGCAGCACAGACTCGTAGAGAGGAAAATGGCTAAGAAAGAAGTAAAATTTTTGCTTTTCTTTTCTATTTTCTTATTATTGTCAAAGAATGCAGAAGAACCAAATTTCTGTTTTATTTTTTTGGGTGTAAAAACGAGTTTTGGACCTTATTGACTTTAATTTTGGTTCCCATTTATTGACTAGCCACAATTCCTTTTGGTGTTTATAATGCAGCCACCATAGGGAACAATTATGCAATCGAACACTTCTATCTAATGCATGAATGAAGTTCTATATGATGTTCTTGTTGTCATGAATGAATAGTACTTGCCCGGTAAATCAATATAAATGAAGAATAATTTGTATTCAAGCTCAGGAAAACCATTTTGAAGTTGTTATTTTACCTCTCTGTCACTTGTTTATTTACTTCACATAGTTTTTTTTTTTAATCTTTGTGTGTGTGTGTGAATGGGATGTTCACTTTTACTTTCATGCAGAAAGCACTTGCTGGCCTGAGGCGTATCAATTTGGAAGGTCTGCGGTGGAGAGTGTTTGATGCAAAAGGCCAGGTTGGAATGTGACATTCATTCTCTGTTTTTTTTTTTCACTTGCTTATTGATAGTTTTGGTATGCATTGGGCTAAAGGTAGTGTTTGTGGCAGATTCTTGATATTAAAAGGCCTTTGTTGAAAAGGCATTTGTAGCGAAGGAATTTTAGTACAAAAAAATGTTTGGTGCATGTGTATTTTTAACGTCCTTTAACTTGAAGAACAATTTACACCGACAATGTTACCCTTTACCTTCAAATGGCACCATTGAAATAATACCTAGTTCCATTGCAACCAGTTTTTTTCTTTTTGTATTCATTGCAATTCATGTACCCAAACCCTAACGTTTCGCTTAAATTACATCTAGTTTTCTTTTGTTTCCTCTCTATCAACAAAAGAAAACTAGATGTAATTTTTTCAGGGAAGGAATTCTTTTGTTTCCTTCTTTTGTTTTTGCTCAGTGAGATGGCTTCTTTCACCTTCTCTTATCTCTCTTTAACAAAACACACTGAAATTGCTAGGAGTAGACTTTATCCCAAAATCTAATGTGGGTCTCTCTCTAAAGCTTTTATTAGATATTGAATATGTGATGGTGGCGTAATAAGGGAGGCCCTCAGATTTGTGTGGTTTGGGGTTGAATTGATGGTGATGAAAATGATAAGGAGAAAAATGAGAAGAGAAAATAGTGTAGATAGAGAAGGTGGCTTTATAAAGAGAGAAGCCTATGACAGCATGATTTGAAAGAACGCTGAGAACTTGAGAGTTAGAGATTTTGTCCATATATAAGTGAAGATTTAAGGGTAAAATGGGCAATATAAAGTAGTACATCAGGTCAAATTTGTTAATCTATTGTTGTTGCTTGAAATGCAGATGGACTTTATCAAAGTTACTCTGAAAAGCAAGTTTTAGCTGCTTCCTTGAAACGGCCTTCCAAGTGAACGGACTTCTACATTCAAAAAAAGTTTACCAAACATGCAATTTTTTCAGGGAAGGAATTCTTGGACTTGGAAGCTCGTTTTGAGACCCTGAAAAGCCCTCCCAAACAAGCCCAAAACCTTTTAGCAAGTCAGCTGTCTTGGATAGAAGTTCAATAAGACAAAAGGATCATTATTATGGACCATATTCAATAACATAATGCTATTCTTTCTGTTAAATTTTGGACATATATTTTGCAAAGGGATGCACTTGAATCATTTGTGACACTGGCTTGAAGATGGCACTATGTGTCATGAAGTTGCCTCAGCTTGGTTGAAGCACGGATGTTTTCTGCCACCATTTTACTCACTTGAAATCATAAATTTCCAATGCTAACAATTAACTTACTTTCTGCATAGGTCCTTGGGAGGTTAGCATCACAAATTTCTACTGTGATTCAAGGCAAGGATAAGCCAACATATGCACCTAATCGTGATGATGGAGATATGTGCATTGTGCTCAATGCAAAGGATGTATGTGTCACAGGGAGAAAACTTACTGATAAGTTTTACCGCTGGCATACTGGGTAAGTATTGTTGTTTTGGCTCTCACTTGTAGTTTTTAATGGAGTGTCAGTACTACAAGAAAGTTAAATGTTTTTATTTTGGTTTCCTTATATTGCTCCAGTTCATAAACGAATTGTGTCATAACACAGGATAGAGTGAAATATCAATACCTTGGTCATTTAATGAATTCTAATATGACTTTCTTTTAGGGGTCATTGAGGAAAATAATTAGTCTCAATTCAAGTGCAATGTAAAACACAAATAATTCATCTCAAATGCTAATAATGCCAAAGCTTATGATTTTGATTTTTATTCAAATGCTAATACTGCAAAAGCTTATGATTTTGGTGCGATGGCAAGTGTCCTTGCCCAAAGCGATGTGTCGCGAGTTCGAGACTTGGGAGCGGCCTCTCCAAAATGGGGGCAAGGCTTGCCGACATCTAGCTCTCCTAGACCCCACTCAAGCAGGAGCCTTTTGCACTGGGTACGACCTTTTATATTTGTCTTGATGTTGAACTTTTGAATTCTAGGTATATTGGCCACCTCAAAGAAAGGAGTTTGAAGGACCAGTTAGCCAAGGATCCTACAGAAGTTATTCGCAAAGCTGTCCTGCGCATGCTTCCAAGAAACAAATTGCGTGATGTGAGTGTTATCGCAACCGTTTCTTCCCTATTACAAGACTTAATCATATCCGTTTAAAATTTTGGATTTATATTATTTTCAATTTAATTTGCTTTTGTTTTGTTGATCACTTGATCCCTTGAACCAAGTTTGTAAAATAGTAGCTGTCTATGTCAAAAATATAGAACTTAGATGCGTAACATTTGACCTCATTTTATTTTTTATTTTTAGCCCCCAAAATAATTGTGGAAGGCTTTGTTGAGAGAGAGTATGTTACACTGGAATCAATCAACTAGCAAAAAGGAAACTTTGTTTCCCTTGTTCTATACAGTAACAAAAGAAAAAGAGATAAAAGGAAGTAGAATATGAAATATATTTTTATGTTCTTTTTTATTATTTAATGTGGCAGTTTTTTGTGGCAGTCTTTTTTATTCCTTTTGTTCTCTTCCTATTCATTTTTCATAAATTGTCATATATATTTTGGATGCTTTTCATTGTTTGGGGGCATCCAGTGTTAGCCTTCTGTAAAAACAGCATCACCACTATAAGAGGAGTTAATCTCGTGCATTTTCCATCTCACTTTCAGATGCGACTGTAGTGTAGATTTGTACACAAAAATTAGTAAATCACACTCATAACCTGATCTTGATGTGGCAAGTGTTGGACGTCGAGACTACTGGTTAGTACTCTTTTATGTATTATAGGCAAGTGATTACATGCAAGATATGATTTGTTGAGAATTGATGGAGAGGGGACTAGTGTACCTATCTTCAAATAACTTACGATGAACCTTTCGATGTAGTTCATGAGTCTTGAAAACGATCTTAGGTTTTTCACATTGGTAGGTGCTCGCCACGGGAACGGGTTCACAACGGTCCGTAACTTGCAATTTTTGAGTTGTGAAGTCCTCTTTAAGTAACTTAACTTATGATGAATCTTCGTAATAGCTCATGAGCTAGCAGATCTAATTTATGTTTCTAACATGAATTGGCAATGGTTGTTTGTTAACTCTTTGTAGTATTAGATGTATAATTTATTTTTCATTTTTTTTTTAAAATAGTTGGTGGGCACCAAGGCATTCGGTGGGAAAAATATTTGAGTTTTGATTAGATGATTTAATCTCTATGGGCTTATCATATTTCTTCACCTTACATCGCCACTTATTTGGTATGCAGGATAGAGATCGGAAGTTGAGGATATTTACTGGCAGTGAACACCCCTTTGGTGACAAACCCATTGAACCGTATGTAATGCCTCCTCGACAAGTAAGAGAAATGCGCCCTCGTGCAAGACGGGCCATGATTCGAGCTCAGAACAAGGCTGAACAACAACAACAGGGTTCTACTAATACTAGAAAAGGCAGAAAGAAGGAAGAGGTTGAAGCAGAAGTAAGCGCATGAAGAATTAAAGGGTGTGCATGCTTTTAATAACCAAAGCTTGTTTTTAAATCCATGTTGCTAAAAAAAGGTGAAATTTCATGGCATTCTTAGTTGCCAGGTCCGTAGAATTACTTTTCTTTAGTAAAATTTTATTTAGATTTGGCTTTTGGTCAGTGTAGCAAGGAAGGGCCAATTGGTCTTACTCTCCTGTTTGAAAATTTCAAGTGGGTTGAATGGAGGATGTTGTAGTTAAGACTCTTTGTTGAATAAGGATGTAGTAGTTAAAGACTCTTTGTTTGATATCATGCGTTTGGAGTTCAACCAGTTTAACTGGCTTAGGAAGACCGAAGACAGCCTTCCAACTACCTAAAACCTTGATGTGGTGGGTTAGCTTAGCCTAGGCATGGCACCATATGGCAATGCCATGAATGTAGACTGCTGGTCCATTGCTGAAACTATCTGGATTGATTACAATTGCTTAGAAAGTTGAAAGTCAATGTGGAATTCTGAAATACAGGTTTACGAGCCATTCACCATGAGCAAGAACTAAAGTTCCATCAACCTACAATGGGTCAAATTCAGACTTCAGAGATATCCAATGGTGCATTTCTCAGAGTTTGCGGGTGTTCTTGACAGTGCGTTTGAACAAGAGGGAAAAGGAAATGGAAGAATAGAAAATCAACGGGAATGATAGTATTAATTCTGTCATTTTTGGATAAATAGAGGAGAAAAAAAGAAAGGGAAAACATAATAATAATAATAATAATAATAATAATAATAATAATAATAATAAAGAAGAAGAAGTGAAGAACAGTGAAAGAAATGAATATTTTATGATGTCAATATAGAGTGAAAAATAAAAATTCTTTGTTAAAAAAACAATAAAAAGTTATGAGGATGCTCTTACATGAGCTTGGACTCTCAACTTTTGGATGGAGATTTATCGATCCAACAATTGATATAGTATCTCAAGTCTTTTGTCCTTTTCCTTATACGAAGTGCAGTAAAATAAAACATTGTTTCTTCATATTATTTTTATCAATTTTAATTTTAATTTTTTCTCTCTTTTCTACTCATTTTTAAACTAAATGTGAATAAACTTTATCTCCTTTTTCTAATTTCTCGATCCAAACACCACTGTGATGAATAATAGTTCGGGTAGAACAAAATCACAGGCCTAAAGAGTCGTGGGCCTTTAATAACAAGCCTGACACCATTCAAACCAACAAAATTCGGCCCAAGCATGACCAAGTCGAAGATTTGGATCTTTCGATCGGATCAGAGTCACTCCCTCATCATATAAATACAAGCCCTCAGAGCCTCAACGAAAGAAAAAAAATAAAAATAAAAAACTACAATTGCAAATCCTCGAAACCTTTGATGCTGTTATTGTTTCTTCGTCTCGAAATTACGAAATCGATTGATTTGATCCACCGATAGGTTTCAAACCAGAGTAAAAAGAAGAAGATGAATCTAAACATGAACTCAGTAGAGTCTCTGGTGGCTCAAATCCAAGGGCTATCGAGCAGTGTGGATGACATCAATCACCTCCACAACCTCTTGAAACAGTCGGAGGAACTTCTTCAGTCTGAGTCGACTCGCTTGGCCTCTTCTCTTGCTGAACTCGACCCCTCCAATCATTCCCTTGGATATCTCTATATTCTGTAAGTCTCATCCCGTTTGTATTCACAAAAAAACACACACGAAAATGCTCATGCATATCCCTTTGTGTCTGATTTTGCCATTGTATTTTAGGGTTTTGTATTCCAATGAAGTACGTAGGAGTGTTTATTTTTGGTTAGGGATTGGACTTTGAAATTGCCTTTTTGGGTATTTGTCTATAGCATGTCACCGTTTTTTATACATCTATTCATATCTGAACTGCCTATTGGTTTTGCTGTGCCCGTGTGCGCAAGTTTTGTAATGCTGGAGTATACGTATCCCTTGTATCCTTTTATATAAATATCTTTCTTTCTTTTTTCTTTTTTTCGTTTTTGTGTCTGTAGATGTCTTTGTCCTGAACAATATTGTTTTAACAGAGATGCAAAAAGTTGAGGCGTGTTATGATCATTCTTCTATTATGGGTATTGCATTTTGGGGGGAACATTGATGCTTTTGTTCATGACACTTGCCTATATGTATTGACAGGGAAGCATGCACAACTGCACCGACTTCGAAAGAGCAAGCCAATGAACTGGTTCTCTTGGTTGCCAGATTTATCGAGGCATGTGCTGCGGAGCAGATTCGTTTGGCGCCTGATAAATGTATTAATCTTTGCTCTACAGATTGATGTCTTTAATGCATTTGGTGTCATTTATATATATACGCACACCTATTGATATGTTGAGTTTTCAGTTGTATCTGTTTGTAAGAAGTTAAAGGACCAAGTGATGCTGCTTGAAGCTCCTATGCGGGGTGTAGCGCCACTGCTTACAGCTGCTCGAAAGCTTCAATCCTCTTCTGAACATTTAACTACTTTGCATCCAGAATTTCTTCTTCTTTGTTTATTGGCTAAGTCTTACAAAACTGGTCTTCGCATTTTGGAGGATGATGTGTTTGAGGTTGAACAGCCAAGGGACCTCTTTCTCTACTGCTATTATGGGTGAGCCTTTTCTTTTGTTAGTGATATTTTTCTTATTTCATTTGAGATTTCTTGCATCCATTATGGGAGATGTTCTAGTTTATTTGATGCTTTCCCCTTTCTTTTCATTGTGGTGACTCCATTCAGTTTATCAAAGTTTTGTCAGCTTTCCTTTTATTTTAGACTTCTTACTCCATAAATGGATGAGATGGTAGAGTCGTGGGAATTCTTTTCCGCCCTTTATTTATTTTTTTGATTTATGAATGTAAGGTTACCCAACACTGCCTGTAAGTTAATGTATTACAAACAAGTGAAGCAACCACTAGTTCTATGGAACTAGGTTGTTTCCAGTGCGGGAATATCCTCAACATTATATTTGCGTTTAGTTTTTTGTAAGAATGCCATGAAGTATCTCTTGTAACAACAATTTTAACTATTCGAGGAGGGGACAACTTCTTTTTTTATGACATAAGGATATATAATCTCTCATTTACGTGTTGCGTTCAAGAATCTTAAGAAATAAAACATTCTAAACCATAAGTTTTATCAGTGAGAGTTTAGTGTTGATTTACTAATCAATGAATTGTTAGATCAGCTGTATAGCAACTGCCGCCTGAATGTTAAGACCCGTATAGCTTGTTCACCCTATCTGCTTAAGTGTATATAGACAGAAGAAAGAATTTTTGGATTTGTTTTAAAAGCCTGTAATCTATGAGTTCTTTCACACATTAAATTGTCAGATAGCTGTCCAAATGTTTAAGTTATAACAAAAATGCAGTCTATTATAGAAGCAATATGCTACCATTTCATCAGATGAAGACTGATTGAGTCAAATCTAGCTGCATGTGCTTGAGAATTGATGTTTGATTTTGTTGATCTTTTAGTTAGAATGTCATATGCTTGGGGTATCTGAATCAACAACAATATTTGCTGACCAATTTTCACATTTGGTATCCTGTGGTAGGGGAATGATTTGCATAGGACTAAAGCGTTTTCGCAAAGCATTGGAGCTTCTACACAATGTTTGTCATCTTTCTATGGTTCCCTAATATTGTTTGGTTATTTACAAATTTGTGATCGAATGACTTGTTTCAACATTGTTGCTGGTTATTGCTCTCAGGTTGTAACTGCTCCAATGTCGACTATGAATGCTATAGCTGTTGAAGCATACAAAAAATACATACTTGTTTCACTGATTCATCTTGGGCAGGTCTGCTCTGTTAATCTTTCTTGTCCTTGTATTTAAATTTTTTTCTTAGAAATATAGTTTGTCGACTAGCTATATTCCATAGTATTATTTCATCATCGTTGACTCTGTCATGTTCTCATTTGTGTCCAAAAGTTCTATAATTAGGTGTCATTGGTTGGGGTTGTCTGACTGGATGAGTTTTGAGTAGGCAAATTTATCTGCCTGGACAAACTTTGACTTTGATAAATTTATCTTTAATAACTTATGTTTTCACATTTGTTGAAACTGATTGTTAACTTATTTTACTTTTGATGGCAGTTTTCCACCAGTTTGCCAAAGTACACTTCTTCAGTGGCTCAAAGGAATCTAAAGAATTTTTCTCAGGTAATGCGTGGTGCCTATATGAGTTTAGTTTGACCAGAAACTGTGTAAACGCTTCCACTTGCACCTTTAATCCAAGTCATACAGATGTGGCTTCTATGTGAAATGGGCCAAATCGTACTTTTTTGATGTTATGTGCACAGACACCAGATGATGGGGTTTTATTTGGAACTTTGAAAATTAAGTTAATCGAGGAGTATACTTAATTGTTACATGGTGCTTCAAAATCATGTGACACAATGTGTACATGCATGCACAGTTGCACACATACATACATATTTTTATTGTTAATTGGCACAGATAATATAACATCAGTTTTCTGTCAAATGGAGTAAGCGGGAAAGAATTGAAACTTGGTAGGCCAAATTTGATACATTCAAGTAGCTTCTGTTCCACCACTTCTAAAGTAGTTTACTCCTCTCAAGTTGTGAGGTTGATTGACCTTGATTAAATGATAGTTGACCATGCTTATTTGTAATCTGTGTATACTTCACATTGTTTGTCAAATTTTTTATTTGAGGTCTTACCCATTTGATGGGCAGTGCAACAGTTATGTATTTGTTCTGATGTCTTTATAATCTCCGGGTATTTCATCTGCAAGAAAAATGAATATATCTTCTTTCTCTATTTCGTGTACTTTTTTTCTCTTCCCTAGAATTTAGTTTGTTTGTTATTTGATTTTGTATTTTGTGAATTTTCTTGGTATGTTAATATGGAGCATTGTGAACTTCTTGGTTGAATTCGTCCATCATTTGTACTTCTTCTCTTCTGAACAGCCCTATATTGAGTTGGCAAATAGTTATAGCACTGGAAACATATCAGAACTCGAGGCATATGTCCAGGCAAACAATGAAAAGTTTGAAAGTGTGAGTTATTTATGGTCTACATCAAGTTATTATTATTTTCAAATACATTGAGATGGAAGGCTGATACAGATTTATGGTCTACATCAATTTATTATTTAAATTCGAATATTTTGAGGTTTGGTTATTCTAGCAAATTAATGAAGTTCTTGCCTGCCCCCCAGGACAACAATCTTGGATTGGTGAAGCAGGTTGTATCATCCTTGTATAAACGCAATATCCAGAGATTGACTCAGACATACTTGACACTCTCTCTCCAAGACATAGCCAGCACAGTGCAGCTGAATGGTGCAAAGGAGGCAGAAATGCATGTACTTCAAATGGTAGTTACTGTGTCCCTCTTGCTTTTTTAATATTGTACTTGCTCTAAAACTTGTATTTGATGGTTATATTTCATATTTTAGATCCAAGATGGCGAGATATATGCAACAATTAACCAGAAGGATGGAATGGTTAGATTCCTAGAGGATCCTGAACAATATAAAACGTGTGAGATGATCGAGCGTATTGATTCATCAATTCAAAGGTATGTTGTTTTATTCCGAGAAATTAATATAAATTTTGGTTTCTCAATAAGGGAGTGGAAAAGAAGAAGGTAGGAGCTTTAGATATCTTTTACAAGCTCGTGAACTTTTTGCGGCCAGTTCTTTCCAAATCGACTGCCTTTGGGGAAATCATCGAAATAGATTTGCCTCAATACTTGTAATTCAATAAATCAACGTGATCAAAGAGAATGTCACTAATTTATGTTAAGTGATTGAAATCAATGTTTCAAGTACACCGTTATTTGTCTTTGCTGTGGATGCATTGTCCGGTGTTCACCTTTGGGACGGTTACGATTACTTTTTATGATCAATGTTCTTCTATTTTTATGCTTTAGTTTTTTTATTTTAAAATTTCACATTTTGTAGTTAAATGATTAATCTTTAACAATGATAACTGGCAGAATAATGGTTGTTATATGTCCGTTTCTTTATATGTTAAAATGAATAATATGAGGTATAACAGGAGCTGTCATATGAAGCACAACAGAAGAGGCAATAATAAAGTTTTTCTGTTTGCTTTCCAGGATAATGACACTTTCGAAGAAGCTGACTGTTATGGATGAACTCATCTCTTGTGATCCTTCGTACCTAGCTAAGGTGAGCCTGTCATTCCCATTGCTCCAGAAAATTGTATTGAAATTTAATTAGTAATTGCTGGAATCTAATTGAGTAATATGTTTTTAATTCAGGCTGGGAGAGAGCGTCAAAGATTTGATTTTGATGACTTCGATACTGTTCCTCAAAAATTCAACATATGAACCAAGGATGACCCACATCACATTGATGAGAGATTTTAAATGATGACGAGTGTGATGCTAGGCTTACTTTGATTTATCAACAGCAAAATTTCGTTAGTCATTTTGGTCTCAAAAGAAAGAAGAGAAGTGGAATGGTGGGATTGTGGTTCTGTCGTGAATTAGTTAACATTTTTTTTTTTTTTTTCCGTTTGATTAATTATCCCATTTTCACCTATACAAATGTTGGTTCCTATTTTTGATTTCTGTTGGGTGGTAGGTTCTCTGCATTCTATTCTTAAATCTATAGTTCTAGTATGATTTATATAAATTATTTGTACCAACATTAGGATTACAGGTCTCAGGCATTGATATTTTTATGGTAATTCAGAAAAAAATGCGTGTCTGCAGAATGGAAGTTGGATCTTACCTGATAAGCAAGTAAATATCTCAGGTGCCATCACTTTGCTGACTGCCGTAGTGTAGTGTGAAAATAGTAATAATCATAGTAAAACCTGGAGCTGTAATTTATTCTGGGTAATTGATAATATACACGCGACTTTTGGAGCTGTACTTGATTAAACTCTCCTCCTGTTTTGTGATACCGATACCTGGATAAAAGTCTTAACAGGTTTTCTTGGGGCTTATCGATAGACACACGACTGGGATTCGTACAGTTGTGCTGCAAGGATTTGTCTTGCCACACGTACATAAATATAAGATTGTATATAACTATAAATATATGCCCTGCTCCATGATAGCAGATTGTTACAACCAATTGCCGTTGTGCATTTCCCAATATTCCTCTGAGAATGTTCAAACACTGGTAACCATGGAGCATATGGAATTAAGTTTGCAGGTTGATATGAATTATTCATACAATTTGATTCTGAGCCTACCAAAGAACTTAAATCTGCATGTTTGTAACGATGAATTGATCTCAAAATGAACGACAGTTTATTAGCTGGTACAGGATGATCAGACAAAGCCGAAATTGGTTACTTGTAAACTTCTCAAATTATTGTTAAAACTTTGTATAATACTTTATATAATAATTTAGATTTAGCAACTGTGACGTTCCTGAATATAATATAAATTTATTTATTTTGAGAGGATACAAATCGACCTAAATAACAAGTTACTTTCAAATGATTAAAAAGAAAAAGAAAAAGAAAAAGAAAAAGAAACAAGTTACTTTCAAATGTTCAACGAGGCTCAAATCACAAATCATAACCAAAAGTACTCAAAACTATACATTTCACCTGCTCGGTGTTATTATCACGACGTGTGGTGCTTGAGGTGAAATGGACGGCTGGAAACAAGGATTAGATTTATGTCAAAATGATTCTTAAAACGTGGCCCTCTCAGAGCCGTAGGATTAATTTCGTTCACGTCCGAGCTTTCGAACCCTTGCAAAAACCTCCCCCATAGTACTTGGCATTTTGCTCTCTCTCTACCCTCTCGTCTCTTCTTCACTGCATCTCTCAGGCTCTCGGCTTCGTCAGCTCTCGTACACGATCAGCTCCGCTCTGACCTGTGCGTTATCATTTCTTCTCTAGTTTTTTCAATGCTTTCGCGATCTGAAATAGTGCATAGGATTAGGGTTTTTAATATATATTTGTGTGTTTGTATTTATTTGTATTGTATAATATATATAGATGTTCGTGTGTTCATGTACAATCATTTTATGATTGTAGGATCTGATGCTCTGTCTGAATATTTGACAAGGCATATATAAAATATGTCAATTTCAGTGTAACTGGTGCAGCACCTGCTGTAGGACGTCCTCTTAGGTTTTCGATAATATACGATCAACCTCTCATTTTCGGAATTTTACTATATATATGTATATCTAGAATCAGCTTTCCAGCTCAGTATGGATCTTTGGGGAGGAATGTATACGATATTTGAGCACACAGATAGGCTTTCTTATTGCTTAGTTCACTTATTGGGATGACAAATTAGGTGGGTGTGTCTGTTACTGAATTTGAATTTTAGAGTAATGCCATGGAATATAAGCTGTTTGATTCAAGATCTGTGTAATTTAGTCGGATTTGTGTTAAGATTAGTGTGGAATACTCTACTTGGGTGCGTTTTGGGTGGATTGGGGGAACTTAATAGCCCCACTTGCGTTTTACGTGGTTTTGAAGGTAGGATTCTGTCATCCAGAATGGGTGGACTGGACTAAAGCTATTTGAGTTAAACCTGCATGGGTTTTGGATGATGGTTTATTGGTTTAGGACCTTAAAGTCTTAGGTTTGACTCTCCTTGAGCTTCCCTTATCATGTGGTATGCTAGTGTTTATGTGCATTCATTTTAATATGTATCCACTCAAATAGGTTGGGGACTCCTTTTTTTTCCCCTTCTAAAATAGATAAAGTGAGCCATCATCCTATTGATGGCATAGGACCACTTTAGGATTTTGTGAGACACCTTTCTTTTAAAGTTTCAGCAACATTTGTTATATTTCTGTTAATTTCTATAGTGATCCCATTTACAATGACAGACATTTTATCTAATCTGAAATGGTGCCATTCAAATTTTGTGGTATTCATATTGCGGGAACATTAGAAAATCAAAGTTTCCCTGTTGTTTTCACATGAACATGAACTCTCCCTTTTCAACTAAAGTTTTTTTCCATGCACTTGTTCATGTATGGATGCAGTTTGGGATGTCTACTTATGATAAGCATGAGCATGTTTGAAATGCATATATGCAAAACCAATATAGAAAGGAAAAAAAACACTTTGATTGTATGGGCAATTTGGTTTCAATTTCCGAAATATCCATTTTTCGTTCCTTGTTATTTTTAATTTATTTTCTCATAGAAGTTACTTGTCATTTTCCAGTGTCGTCTACATATTATGAATTCAGATTTGGTGTATTTGTTTGTGCATCTATCTGGGTCTAAATGGGGGCATTTGTTTGTGAGTTTTGGTGGAGTCTTGGATTGTATGGCGTTATGTATAGTAGGAAGGCAAAAAAGGATCCATATGGCTAACTTAGATTGTTATGGAAAAAGCTTAGTTAAGTATGGCAAAAAGTCACTAGTCAGCATTGTCCCATTTAATTGAGTGTGCTTGCAAAAGCTTAACTCAACACACGTATCTTCATTTTCATTTTTGAGGAGAAGGATAAGCAACATGATAACTTTTTTAAGTCTTTTTTAATAACCCGATCCCATGTTTTTTTCGGTCGTCTTCTCTGTCTCTTACCTTCTATGACAACTATTCTTCTTCATTTGACTGGCACGTCTCTAGGTCTCTGATGAATGTGTCCAAATCATCTAAGTCTACTCTCTCTAATTTTCTCACTAATGAGTGTCACTCCTAATTTTTCTCTTGCACATTTGATAGTGATTCTATCTCTTCTAGTCACACCAATCATCCATCTTAGCATTCTCATTCCAACTACGTGAAGGCGTTGGTCTTGTTTCTTTTTTAAGGCACTACAACATCTTGTTCAATTAATTGCTTCAAAATGTGGAAATACATTGCTTTCATTGTTGATTCGTTGTGTACTAAATCTTGGAAATTATACTTCAAAACTAAATATTGCACCATTAAACATAGATGACTGCATAGGACCCCTCATCAACTCATCAAGCACTTTCCTAAGCCGATTGGTAAAGTTTGTTATCAACGACCAGCTAGTCACTGTCTTGGCTGATGACAAAGAAGTGGGTATTTCCTTTGTGGTCTAATTGATTTTGTCCAACACTAAGCTTGACTTGTTTCTAATCTTAATTTACCTAGTTTCAAACTCTGAGACTGCAGTATTGCTTATGAGTGATGTATGGACAACATCTGAGGCAAAAAAAACTTCTGAATCTGATTGGTTTCCTTGATTGTGTGATTCCATCACCTCTTCAGTGCTATGTTACATGAACTCTTCAAACGTAGGTGAAATACCCGTGTCGAACACACAATACTCGGACATGGGTATTTGATATGTGTCCGATACTTTTAGTTGGACATGACCTAAAAAAACATATCTGATTGTTCAATTTTATCATATTATTACCTCAAAACGAGTCAAATGCTTATACTAAACACTATGTAACATAAAGAAAATATTTTATTCTATAAAATAAAATAAAATAAAAATATTATATAATATGAATATTTAGTAGTGTCCATGTGTCCTTCGATTTGAGAATTTGATATGTCTGACACTTGGATATATACCCACACCCACACCCACACCCACACACATACCTGAGTCTAGTAACATAGCTTAGGTGTTTGCTAAGAACTCTAGATGTGATTACCTCGGGCATCCATTCTCTCTAACTTCATCTTTGCAACCCTTAGTGTTCAATCTTTCAAATTGTGTTTGAATTGCAACTCTAGCTCTATATCTGACTTTCACAGCCTCATAAAGCCTGATACAGTTTTCTTTTGGATAACTGAGCCAAATCAGGGCTATCATTGATGTTTGGTGTCAAAAATTAAGATCCTGCATAACTTCATGGGTTAAAAATTGCCCACTTATTTTCTTAACTTAGCTCATATAACAATGGCATATATATATATATATATTTTGAGTAAATGAGATCTTATTAAGAAGGGAAAGCCCCACAAGCTAGAATACAAGCAACAGAACAACAAAACCAGCCCCAAAAACACTATGTAGCAAAGCTACGTTAAAAAATAAATAAATAAAATAATAAAATACAAAATAAAAATTTATAAGGCTTTAAACAACTGCAAACGCAAAAGAAAGCCACAAACAATTGCAAGCCCCAACTACCAAACACAGCAGGCCATGCTAACTGCAAATAGAGTTGACCAAATTCAAAGCAGCCACCAAGCTCCTGTTATCATCAGTATGAGGAACTGTTTTCATAGAAGATCACTTACGCCTTATGGTGCTCTGGATCTCTGGAATAAGCTGCCTTCTATTTTTGTATTCATTGCAAAACTGCCTTCGGTTCCTCTCTCTCCAAATATGGCATTTTGTTCTTGCGCATCGTTTATATTCTATTTTGTTGTTTCATTTGAGGGTAAAAATTTGGTCAGAACTCTGTCAAATTTTCTTGATTTATGGAATTACATCCCATCTTTCTCATTGTCCTCTTGATGCATTGATAATTCAGTTTTGAGATTTTCCAAATCAATGACTATTGTCTTTCTTTTATTCAATATAAGTTTGTATTACTTTTCTTTTTTCTTTTTTTCTTTTTTTTCTGTTTTGGCAAGTAGAATGTAAGTTTGTATTTCTTGTTTTGCTTCTTCTAAATTGACAGGAATATTGACTGAAATGGCTGGAGGAAGAGCAATCCACCAATTGCTGCGTGGGAGACTTCAATCTCAATTTACTGTAAGAATCCTTTGCATTGTTTAATATAGGTCTAGCTGTCTGTCTCTATTTTGATTTTCTTCTTTTAGGAAATCCTTGGATAACAAGTTTATTATGTTTAAGTTTCAAATGCTTCTTAAAATCTGTTTCTCAAACCTTAAGTTCCTTCGAAATCACAGCAATTGTCTTCACCCATTTAAATCCACTGGAAAAATCTTTTTCCTTATTTGCTTCATATTTGTCGACTGCGATCTTAATTGCCTGTGGGACTCTAATTGGATTTTTAAAAGTAGTTACAGTGACAAGGTTATTATGTGTAGGTTTCATTGGCCTTCTAAAAACATTTCTTAAACATCAATTTGTCTATGGCAAACAAAATAATTAATTTCTCCTATTTTGATAAGGTTGCTTTCAAATTATGCATCATTAATTCACCTCTGCAGATGTGGCAATATTATGATTTATGATTTGGTTCTGGCAAAATAATGTATGTATTATTTGAAGATCACTTGGGTCTTGGCATCTTCTTCTCTTTATTTTGTAGTCAATTTCATTGATTATCTGGAAACTGTGGGCATAATTGTTTTCATTTCCAATATTATTTTCTAAACTTTCCAAAAACATTGATAATGAAATAGGAAAAGTTCGTCAAATATACTGTTTTCTCTCTCTTTTTTTTACCCAGATAAAAGGTGGTTAGGAGATTAAATCAATACATGTTTTCTTCTGGCTTAGGTTCTTTTTCAAGATGCAACGCATTTTTATCTTTAAAAAGTTTTCTTTATGAGTCTTTTTCACGTAAAATAGTCATTTTCCTCTTTTTTCTTTGCTCATTTTTCTCTTGTTGGTCAGTTAAATATAGAAAGTGAGATTTTAACACTTTTTTCTTTTATTTGTTTTTATTGAAATGGGCAATGATGTAAGCAGGCCATAAACTAAAATATTTTGTGGCCATTACACTCAAACGAACACATTCTAAGTAAAAAAAAAAATTAGATTGACCTTTGAAACACACATTTTGCTATTCTTTTAAACAATACCAACACCCCCCCCCCCCAACCCCAACCCCAACCCAACCAACAACACACACCCCACTCCAGAAAATATATATTTATGATTTCCTCAGAAATGAGGAAGATACGAAGAGAGGTCAACTTTTTCCAGTGGTTAAAATGGATGGCCGGAAACTATGTCTCAGTCACTGCTTCTGTATGTTTTTTTGATCAATCATGTGAAGGGAGGTATATTTATTTCAAGGGGCTGAAGTGGAGATGTGGTGAGAGGACTCGAGGAGTATGTTGTAAATAGTGTCAAGTGAAGTTGTAGTTTGTGAGCAGTACTGGAAAAGGAAGTTGGATGGCTTGATTTGTGTGTTTGACTACAAATGCACATAGTTTGTGCTGGATTACCCATGGGACCGTGGACTTTTTTCTCCGATCCTAGTAATATGGCTTACTGGCTATGCAAATTTGAAGAATTGAGTTTGGGATGTTCATAAAAGTATAAACCATTGAATGGGTTAACCCTACAGATTGGGGTTTCATATAATCTAATAGATTATGGACACGATGCTACCAAAAGCAGACAGATGAATTATTCTGTAAGACCTTTTATGCTTGACATGTTCCTAGATATTCATTTGATACAAGTATAGACTACTGTGCAATCTATTGGATCTCTTCCACCTGATGGGGTTGGTAATTGCAAATTGAGTTCCTATAAAGTTTTTATGTGATCCTTGACATGCTCATCACACATGTTTTTGCAACCTGGGCTTCAAAGGGTTTTTACTCGAATGATTTTGATTACTTGAGTAACATTTTCATCTCTAATGAAAGTACTTATTTCTGTTGTGATATTCTAATAATTTTACTTTGACTTAATGTCGTATAGTGGAGCAAGTATTTTCTATTTGTCAGTGGTTAAATATCTATTGTTTGTAGTTTGAATTGAATTCCTAGTAACATATTATATGATTATAAAATTATACTGACGACAGTTTTTTTTCTTTTTTTCTTTGGGGGATTAGATATTCAATTTCTCAGTGTATACTTTACTTCTGTTTATTCCAAGATATTAGTTTAGGTTGTAAGATGTTTGTCATTCATGTAAAACTAAGAGATAAAAGTGGTTAAGTGTGTTTTAACCGTCAATTAAGAAAATTAGAGGTGCTGGACTAATGCTGTTTTGACGTGCAGACTGTTCAATGGACTCTTGAGTTAGCAATTCTTATTTCCCTCTACCAACTAGGAATTTTTTTTCTATTTTCCTCATACCTAGCATTTAATGATTGATTGATACTATTGTTATTGATTAATTATGGCAACTGTACAATAATTTCAGGCCCTTCCAGTTTTGTCATCCCGTCGAGTGGAAGATGGATCTGCTGGCATGAAGGTGTTGAGAACGTTTGCACTCCTTGGGGCAGGTGTATCAGGGCTTTTGAGTTTTGCAACAATTACATCTGCTGATGAGGCGGAACATGGTTTGGAGTGTCCTAACTATCCTTGGCCTCACCAAGGGATCCTCAGTTCATATGACCATGCTTCGTAAGTTTCTGTTTCTCTGAAATTTTTCCTTTAATATCTATTTTTAGGTTGGTGGCTATGGCCTTAGATAGAGCGGAATGGAAACATTGGATTTTTTGTAGCTGACCCCAAGTAGTTGGGAAAAAAGGCTTGGTGGTTGTTGTTGTTGTTCACTTGTTGTCTCTGTTTTTTAGTTGGTAGGTCAGCTGGCTTATGCTTTGGGCAGCTATAGGACTATTTTTGAATCATTCCACCTAGAAATGCAATCTGGTTCAGTTTGTTTGTACATTGGTTCTATCGTAGCTTCTAACTTGAGAACTGACATATTTAGGGTTAATATATATAGTGTTTTTTTCTCCTTTGTGCAGCATTTTAACCTGAATCTATCCCTATAAATTCAGCAGTGTGTCTAAAATAAATTGTGTTGTTGGATATTTGTTATGCATATAATCTAAACCTTTCTTTTTCAGTAGGAAACCCATTATGTTTATTGATTTACTTGCTTGCAATCAATAGGCTGTTTCATGCTACTGTTGATTTTAATAACTTCTTTTTAATTATGTTTGAGCAGAATTCGTCGTGGTCACCAGGTTTACCAGCAAGTCTGTGCTTCCTGCCACTCAATGTCCCTAATTTCGTATCGTGACTTGGTGGGTGTGGCATACACCGAGGAGGAGACAAAGGCTATGGCAGCTGAGATTGAGGTGGTTGATGGACCTAATGATGAGGGTGAGATGTTTACCCGCCCCGGTAAACTTAGTGATCGTTTTCCTCAGCCATATGCAAATGAGCAAGCAGCTAGATTTGCTAATGGAGGGGCCTATCCTCCCGATCTTAGTCTCATCACTAAGGTTATTCCTGCCCCTGGTTTTTATTTTTCCTTCTCTTGAAATTTGTTAGTATGTCCGTGACAATTTCTTAGTGTTTTCATTCCAGGCTCGTCACAATGGTCAGAACTACGTATTTGCCCTACTAACCGGTTACCGTGATCCTCCTGCTGGTGTTTCAGTAATTCCTCACTAATTTCTACTGCTTCATAGTCTGTAGTGTGCTCTTCTTTCTTTGGTTGCGTCTTTGTTCTATAAAATTCTGTTACGACTTTGTATGCTTACTAGAGAACAGTATGGTTTGCAATCACATGGATACCATGTGATGACTACAACTTTGTATGCTTCCTAGAGAACAGTATGGTTTGCAATCACATGGATACCATGTGATGACTATGTTGGTCAATAATGCAGAAAGAAACTAAATTTGTGCTGGCTTTAAGTTTCGCATTAAGAATTCCTTATTTGTCAACTTCTTCTTTTTTTCTTCCTCTGGCTCGTGCCTACAGGATCCCTCCTTTACTCCAACATCTGGAAAGTTATAAAAAAAATTATGATATGCTAGACCAGTCAAGATGTGATAGCAAAAAATGATATTCTCTACCTTTCAAATACTGAGCTCAAATAGCATGTGATTCCAAATGAACCAGCCCAAATACTGGTTTCCAAAAGCCAATCCTTTCTAGTGTCATGTGTAGGGTTTACATAATCAATTCCACACAAACTGATGATGGGTGCCAAATATAATCATTTGCGACTGCTTTGCTAAGGCTATACAACATGGTTTGTTACAATGAGTTTTCACTGTCTTAAGCTGATCCAAAAGTAGAAGCCTCTTGATTTGAGGCCCATTACATTTTGCACGTCTCTTCCTCCCAATCAACCATGCTGGCATGCAAAGAGGAAGGGGGGGAAATAAAAGGGAAAAAGGATTAATGTTCATAATGGTCATGACAAAGTTTATGCTGGCTGTCAAGCTACCTAATGCAACCCTCCTCCTTTAGCTGGGCTTGGGTCTGGCTGTTTGAAGAAACACAAATGGAGTAAAAAAAAAAAGTTTCATATGGTAAAACAATTCCAACTTTAGGCAGCATGTCCCTATTCGTTGACGACCTTGTAGTTGGCACATTTTGCATCCGTTTCTTTTATATAATTGTTTCTATTGTATCATATTTGTCAGTTAGGAAGAGTGACGTAGTCCACATTAAGGGTAATACTAGGGGAAGGGGAAGACCAAAGTTAACGTGGGTAGAGTTAGTAAAAAAAGATATGATAACATGTGGTTTGACGGAGGCTATGACCTTAAATAGAGCGGAATGGAATGGAAACATAGGCTTCATGTAGCCACCCCAAGTAATTGGGAAAAAGGCTTGGTTGTTGTTGTACCATATAGGGATTACATACATTGCTGTATAATTCATGATTTCGTAGGCCGCTGTTTGTGTTTAGCTGCTCCAGTTGTTACATTTATCTTCTAATTTTCATTGGTCATGAAAATGAGATGTTTAAACATAAGATGATAAAAATTCAACAAGTAGTTGTTATTCCAGTAAAAGACCAGAAGTCAGATGTAATCCCTGTAAATATGTAATATTGCTTATAATATAGGAGTTAGTTTTTTATTTAGGGTAATGCTCTGTTTCTTTGTCTAATAAGCCTGCAATTTTATCTTAGATACGAGAAGGGCTGCACTACAACCCTTACTTTCCAGGGGGAGCCATTGCTATGCCTAAAATGCTTATTGATGGTGCTGTTGAATATGAAGATGGTACCCCTGCAACTGAAGCTCAGGTTTGATTTTTCCCATTCATGGTGTCTCGGGCTGATTGTTGGCCCTTAGTTACACATTGCATATTATCGATCATGTTCTCTTTAGCTCTTATAAAGTTCATCCTCTCTTGCATAAACTTTTGCAGATGGGAAAAGATGTTGTGTCATTTTTGTCATGGGCTGCAGAACCAGAAATGGAAGAGAGGAAACTGGTATGTTGGCTTAATTATATTAAACTACGTTGTGCTAAGAGCTTATTAATTACTGTTCTTCATGTGATTTCAAATGCAGATGGGATTCAAGTGGATATTTTTACTGTCACTGGCACTACTACAAGCTGGTTATTACAGGCGCTTGAAGTGGTCTGTTCTGAAGTCACGGAAGCTGGTCCTTGATGTCGTCAACTAGTTCTTTTATGGCGTCTTTTGATCTATTGCCGGTGGAAGAACTTGAAATGCAATAATTGTCTTATAAAACAATTTATGTTTTTTTTTTTTTTTAAATTTCGGAAGGAAACAATTTATGTTTTGCTGCCATGTTAAAATTGGTTGTCATGTCCTGGGCTAATTTGTGACCAGTAGGGTTTCTATTTCAATTAGAGGGAGAAATAAGAGATTCATATATGTATGTATAAATAATTCTTTGTGTGAACTCTAAACTAGTAAGAATTTTGATCTGGTGCGAAATTCCCAGATGGCTTAAAATCTCTTTTATAATTTGTTGATGTTATGGTCTTCAAGAATTCAATTATTACAGCTGTTGAAGCATAAAGTTAGAACTATGGGCAACACACACTGGTTTCAAGAGTTTATTAGTCTTGGTGTTACTTAAAAGAAGATCCAAATTGGGATGAATGTTATTTTGAATCTCTCCCATTATGATTTATGCCATTTGAAACCAACGGTGGAAAATGATGTTCTGCATCTCCCTGTTAATATTCGTGTCAGTTGAGCATTTTTTGATTAGCATGAAGCAGGTTAGCTAGCAAATCACGCATATTATTTAATTTCAGTTGTTTTTAACGCCTTATGTGAAAAGAATCTAGGACGTTGGAGTTTACGACTCATCTTAAGAGATCTCTTATTTAATGATCACCCTTACGAATTCAAGTATTGACATGATATACTCTACATTGCAGCTTTTCACAATGAGATACAACGAGATCAACCAGCTCTGCCAATTACCCCAACCCCATTGCAATATTGAAAATGTGCAAAATCATTCCTCTTTCCTTTTTCTCATATGAACGGAGTTGCATGAATTCTCTTGTTTTATTCTTTTCTATTATGCATGATGTCTTCTCTTAAATTTAATTTTTAAAATATTTTTCAATTACTCTCTCTTTATTTCACTTGTTGAAAATAAATGTTAAAAGAAAAGGCTAAAATGCAAAAGAAATATTTTGAGAATAACTGGCACACTTTCATGTCCAAAATGTACTATAAAGGGTGGAGTGGGAAAAAAAACCATAATTTGGTCTTTCAAATTATAGCTGTTATAATTTGGCACAATATTGTTCCATGTTGCTCTAATGTAGTTTATGTGTAAAATCGAGAGAAAATGGAAAAAAGAAATAAAAAAATCCAGTAAAATAAAGTCTCTTCTAATTAGAATAAAGAAAATACAAGGGTACCCTTCAATCAAATTCGTTTTTGTTTAAACCTGATCATATTTGGAGTAATTTCAAAATAAAATTCTAATTCATGAAAAAAAAATCAAATTCCTTTGTTTGATGCCTCGAATTCCAACCCCATATCTTCCACATAAAAAGTGAGGGCCAATTAAACGAACTCCGTTTGTTCCTCTGTTGGAGGCCTCGAGAAGTACAATTTGCGTCAGATATTTTGACAGTTTCCTAAACAGTCCTTCACAACACCTCTAAATAATATCTCACATTCAATACTCTCTGTCTGTGTCTCTCTAGATTTATATCTTCACGGTTCTCAGTCATCTTTCTCTGCTCTCTCGCTCTCTCAAAATCCTGACACGAGATTCAGTTTAATTTTCGACAAACCATCAGCTCAAACGAGGGTTTCAGATGGGATCCCTAACCCTAATTTCCTCTGTCCCAACCGTCCCTCTCTTCTTCACAACATTTCTCATCATGTACCTCATCGCCTACCTCATTGTATTCCGAAACTGGAACCCTAAGCTCCGACCCGAAGCTTCAAGCTGCTTAATCTCCTTATTCCATGGTACACCAGCTGTGATCTTAGCCTCTCACGCAATTCTCTCCGATCCACATCGCAATTTCGCTTCAACCAACACAAAGTACCAAAATTTAGTTCTCGATTATAGCATTGCCTACTTTTTGATGGACCTTTGCCACTATCTCATCTTCTATCCCAACGATATTCTATTCATAGGCCACCATTTGGCCACACTCTTCGTCTTCGTGACGTGCCGGTACGTAGTTTCTCACGGAGCGTATGCGATTCTTGTGCTTCTTATTCTTGCGGAGGTCACGAGCTTTTGCCAGAACACGTGGACTCTCGCTAGTGCCCGGAAAGCGGATTTAGCAATTGCAGCCAAAGTGTATGACTTTTTGTCTCCTCCATTTTATACTCTTTACTCTGTTGTTAGAGGTTTTGCTGGACCCTTTTTTCTGTATAAGATGTGTGTGTTTTATATTAGTGGTGCCGCGAAAGATGTGATTCCGAGGTGGGTTTGGGTTTCTTGGATTGTTGTAGTTTTAACGGCGATATCAGTTAGTATATTGTGGATTTCGAATCTTTGGGTTGAGTTGTATGGAGAGAGAACTGGCAAAATTGAGAAGAAAACTAGATAGAAGTAATGGGTTTTTGTTTTCATTTATTGTATGTTCATTGGATAAATTAATTCAACATCTTGCATTGGAGGTTTTGAATTTGATGGTGGATGGTGTTTGTAGCACTGTACGATTGGCTTGGTTTTTGGATGTATTGAATGTGTGCAGAAGCTTATTCGCTGTTGTGAATTAAGTATGTTTAATTCAACATATTTTTGCCATGATATTCGGCATGTTGACTTCTGTAACAACTAGATGTTGAAGTATTCTGCAATGGTTAAATATGTACCTAATCCACTTTGTGTAAATAATGTTAAAGTCTGTACCCAATCTGTCCCTCCATTGACTTCTGTAACAACTAGATTTTGAAGTATTTTGCAAAGGTAACTAATCCATTTTGTCTAAATAATGTTAACGTTTGTACCCAATCTGTCCCTCCCAGCGTCAGGTGTCATGGCTTGGTCCAATGATAAAAGCTCAAACTCGTAAGTTTAAGATGCAGGATTGAGTTTGAGAGTAACAACTTTGTGCAAAACTAATGCCAAAGTTTAGGTTTGCCTTGTTGATTGACTATCCAACTTATAAAATTTTTGTAAATCTTGTTTGCCGTTAAGAGTAAACTTCTACTCTGGTCATCTAAAAGAGAATACAATAATTTCTCATCATCTCAACCACAAAAGTAATAACAAGCTTGAAATTCAGGAAGTCAATTTGCTTGTTATTCAATTTTCCTTTCGTCCCAGGTGTAGTGGTTTTGATATGATACAATTGACAAAGAAGCTACTGAAGATGTGATCCTGAATGATTTGTTTGTCACAGGCAATGATTTATGATTTATTTTTTCCATGGATTACATGGACAGTAGCGGCTAGCCCATCTTTTGGTTATGTTAGAATGGAGGGTAACTGAATTTAGTTTTCTTTTCCTTTGTAGCAAGGTGGAAGTTTTGCATTTTAGGTGGAAAAAGGACTGTTTATAAAAAAATAATGCCTTCCAGGAAAAAAAAAAAAAAAAGTGTTGGATGAGATTAAGGGGTAATTTTGACTAGAGAGGTATTGTAACTAAGTCATGGCCCCAGAAAGAGATCCCCTCAGTCATATGTTCAATTACCTCTTTTCCTTGCAACATTGATTCAATTGGAATAATTTGATTAAATTGATGATCTCTTGTGATGGTTTTCGCAGAATAAGGGGGTGTCCCTGGTATTGTTTTTTAGTTCTTGGCAATTCAAAGCATATAGCCATAGATGTTATAAGTTATAACTATGGGATCTTGAAACAGGGGAATGACAACAAAGAACTGATTAGTGTCCTCTTTGAATGCTTGCACATTTTGGATTTGAATTGTTTTTTGCAAGCATGTTTCTGATATTAATTACATTTAAATTGTTCGCTGCGCTGTAATATTGATGTATCATAAATACCCAGCCGATCTTGTTACCCAACAATATTCTCTCTAGGGAGCTTCTATGAGTTGAAGAACAAAGATGACCTCATTTTATATAGATGCCATAGTTTATTATAGAACCCCCAGCCCAACACATGAGTAGGATCGGAGTACTGCTAAATAAACTTATACAAAGATGAATAATTGCAATACACTTTTTTTATTATTTAAGATCTGAAATCCAAAGTTCCATTCCACCTCTGAAATGCAAACATGAGAGAAGAGTGAAATGCACGAAGTGTCTATACAGCACAGCAATCGTCTTGGTGAGATAGGATGATTAATTGTAGAATTTATAGTCCTTTGCTTGAAGAATGATATGCCTTAGCCCTCCAATTGGCGATAAAATCATCAAAAGAAGTCCGAGTGTAATGCAAACCTGAAGGTCATCAAGCCAATAAAGGTCAATAATTGGTAGTGAAAAGAAGAAATAATGAAAATTTCAAAAAATTTCAAGTTGAACATACCCAGTTGGCACACCAAGATAGGCTGAATTTCCTCGGTTTGTAGACGGCAAGCCACATGATGCAAGGGAGCTGAAGAGAAGTACAAGAACAGATTAAAATCTACTGTACATTGTTTGGTAGTCCACTTGAGAGAAATGAATAAGCATCATCTGTCCCATGTAATGTAACAACTGTATAAAGGGTGGAGAGTAACTTACAAAGTATGTCGTCGGGGCAAAAGCAAATCCCCCAAAAAATCCAAGAAGACCACCGAAGAAAGGGAAGGTAATGGCAACGAACATTGTGAATGCTGTAACCAAATACAGTAAGAAACATCAAAAACAGTCCCAATCGGGTTTGATGTATGAACCTAACTGACAAAATGGAAATTTACTGACCAACGTATATATTGCGGGATATAAATCGTAGGGTTATTGAGGGCTTGAACCGCAGTTTCTTCACCAACACTGTTTCTATCATGTCGAAGACTGGCATTGCATAAATCTACATCACACAAAATAAAACAAAATGTGATGAAAACCTGCAATGGTGATCCACTATAAGGATGAATAGAAGTCTGAATAGAACCTGATAACTTCCAATAACATGGACAACAACGAACATGTTAGCCATAGCAATAAGCCATGCCGGTTTCTCTAATGAGATGAGGATGTTATCTTCGACATTGTTTCCAAACATCCGGTATCCGATTAGAGCAACAGGAAAATAGCACAAGGCAACAACCAAATAGGCAACAAGCACTCCTTTCCACATAGGTCCCTTGGAAGGCTTCTCCGGTGTGGAAGGGATTGTTGCTTGGATCTCCAAGACTACATTGTGGCCGGCATAAGCAAAAGCTACATCACCCAGGGCAGTAAAGAAGTTGAAGACTGTTCCTGCTTTGCTTTTAGCTTTGTAGCCGTATTCCACATCCTGTTGCACACCCTTGTGGAGAGAAGCTGTCCAAGCAATGGTAGAATAACTATACAACAACAACAATCAAAAAGGCGTTATGTTTGCTTTTCTCTATGAAACTTTTGTCATTTAATTAGCAGTTTAACTATTGTGCTTTGGTGACTTCTTGGTGTGCTGCACTGCATATATACTTGTAGGATCACACACACACACACACACACACACACACACACACACGTACATGTTATTGTTGCCTTGGTCATTTATATATCATTCTTATTTAGAGTCATTTGCCTTAAAATTCCTTTCCATGCTACATAACAGTAGTTGACAAACATGGTAATGAAATGGTATTATGAGAAACAAACACTATAGTGTACCTCAAGGACATAACTGCTGCAGCCAAAGAGACCCCAGAGATGGAGTTGAAGTTGGGAAGATGGGAGAGTACGAAATGAACAGAGGCAAAGATCATGATGAAGTAGGTAAGTTTGATCTTTGGGCAGTCATTACACACTGTCTCATGGAATTTCTTCAGGGAGTTCCCCCCAGTGACCATATATACTATGTTCACACCAACTTCAACAATCAGCTGTTGGGGTACCACAATATAGAGACCGAGCTTTTCACCAAATGCGTGCTGACCTAGTTCATGGTACCTATCGAACCGTTTCCCAGGAACCATCTCATGCATCTCAACCATTTGCCATAGAGTGTATAGAGTGATGATCCATGATAGAACTAGTATAACTCCACCAGGTCCCCTAAATCAAATACAAGATTCAGTTAATATAATGATACTGGTTGCTTGGTAGAAGAGAAAAAAACACTATGTCTCCAATTATTCAACATCATCAAGTATATTCAACAGAAAAACAATTCACAAGTTGAGAAAACAGTAATTGTTATAGATTTTATTTGGTTTTGATGGTTGTTTCATTGAAAATATCAAATAAAACCATCTATTTTCTATCATTTTGAGTACTTGCAGAAAAACTTAATGTAGAATGATCGATCTTCTACATCTTCTTCTTAACTTTCAAGACAAGAGTTATTCACATCACCATATGAATGTTCTTGGCACATAAGTTAGTACCATTTTTTACTTTCCAAGTTGATACGTACCATCCGAGAGATGCCATGGCATAGGGAAGGCTAAGGACTCCAGCTCCAACCATGGCGGTGACATTGTGGAAAGCTGAGTACCACCATTTTGCGTTCCTTGAAGAAGTGATCGGAAGCCAATCATCAATAGCCTTCTCCGCTGCTGACTTTTCATCAATCTGCAATCAAAAATAATATATTAATTCCTCATCAGTTGAGCATAATAAAGTGGATGATGAGAAAACAAATTTTACATGTGTTCTCCTAATCAAAATAGAAAGAGCTGTGCTCTATTCTCACAAATAATTTAATTTTATTTATTGCCTTCAAGTCAGTTTCGATTCTTTTGAACATAAACATGTCATTATTGCCAAATTTAGTGTAGTTTGTGAGATTTTTGTTCCTTTGCTATTTGTGAAGACATGTCTATATCTCTACTTCATATGTGATTAATGTACAAATAAAGTTTAGTAGTTACCTGCAGTGCTTGCTTAGTGATGGGTTCCAACTGCAACAGAGAACACCACAGATTCAATATAATTTAAATAAATTGTTATATAAAAAAGCCCAAATTTAACATCCATAGAAACATTAACCAGAAAATAAAAACCATAATTTTCTTTTCTTTAATAGATAGAGAGAGAGAGAGAGAGAGTTACTTCGGTGGGTGTATGAGCTTTCTCATCAGTTGGAGCGTCGGCTCCCATGGCTACACGCAGCAAAGTTAGTATGCAGAAGCAAAGGAATGTGTAGGAGACAAGAAGAGAAAATTAGAAACACAAATTAGTTTTCTGAGGGAATGTAGCAGACAACAAAGGAAAACTAAAAACACAATAAGTAATCTTCACTTAGGAAGTATCATTACTGTCCATATCGATATATACGAAGAGAGCAGTTTGGAGAGAGAGAGCAATATAATATTTTTTTATTCATTTTGCCGGAAGGGATCTGCAAGTATGCTACAAAACAAATGAAGCAAATTTATGATTTGCAGCTGTCTTTATCTTGCTTTCCTTGAGCACATCATAGATCATACATGTATGTTGGACAAGGACAGAATGGTGTGCAAGCCGGCAAACTTCATACTATTTCTTATAACATAAATGAATTTTGCTGTTCAAATATAAGTGTGGCATTAATACCTCTTATATGGTAACGGCAAGTACTAAGACAGTTCATTCATGTTAATATCAGGTTTATTAATTTTTGTGTTAATGCTCACCACTGGTGGTGCCATATATTTTTTATTTTTTTACCAAGTTTTATATTTTTACTAAATCACCAATCATAAAATTTAAAATTGTGAACTTGATGAAACAGTTGCTTTGTTTGATCCATCAAAGGAGAGTGTAGAGAATTGGGAGTCTTGTGAGCTTGTTACATCACAAAATTTTCAAACATTGCAGCTATTGATAAATTTAGAATCATCCAACTATTTTGATATTTTCCAAGCATGATCTTCTCAAGACCAGCCTGTTCAACACAAGTAATTTTATTTGCAAAGTCAATATACAGGCACACCACAGCTTTCTAACACAAAAATGTGGAATTTTATTCATCATAATTTCTGGAAGATATACAATCCACTTATATTTCACCAATGAGAAGAGAAAAGAAAAGAAATCAATTGAGGCCTTCAGGATGTTTGTTAGACAGTAAAAATCCAAGGCCACATTTCTTTCCTATAAACTGATAATATTTCTTTGTTCTAGAAAATACTATTGAGCTTTCCTAGATTACTATATGAAAACCACCCAACCATATTGCCATTGCCACCTATAGTATCATCTTGATCTTCTTCAATTTTTCTTTAGATGTTTGTAAGAAACCACTTTCTCTTGGTGTCGAAGCATGCTTAAGAGTAGAAATCATAGTCCTTGGCTTGAATTATGATCTGTCTTAGCCCTCCAATTGGTGCTATAATCATCAAAAGACTGCCCAGTATAATGCAGATCTGGAGTAATAAAAATCAACTGAGTTTTAAATTCAAGGCAAATGGTAAACGATGACAAAAATTTGACGGTTTCAAGTTGCACATACCCAGTTAGTAAACCAAGATAAGCTGTACCTCCTCGGTTTATAGATGATAAGCCACATGACGCAAGGGAGCTGAAGAAGGATAAAAGGAGAGATTAACATATCGTATGAGGTGAACGAGTAGTAGTCCAGTGAATTATAGTTGGCAAAGAAATGAGAGATTAATAGGAAAAACATGAGCAACTTACAAAGTACGATGTTGGGGCATATACAAATCCTCCAAAGAATCCAAGAAGACCTCCGAAGAAAGGAAAGGTGATGCCAAGAAACATTGTGAATGCTGCAAGAAAAGAAAATTTCAACTTTAAAGCATACAACACCACCTGCGAAGAAATCAAATCACAAGCTTTTGTAAATAATGCAGAAGTGATTTAAGAGGGAATTCACTTACCCACGTATACATTTCGAGTGATAAAGCGAAGCATGAAACTGGGCTTGAATTTCAATTTCTTTACCAGCACAGTTTCTATCATGTCAAATACTGGCATCGCGTAAATCTGTATCAATTAACACAAAAACATGGATAAAGAATCATCAAAACTGATAGGTACGAGGAGGAATATATCTGAAACAATTGTATGATGAGAAAATTAAGAAGCTTTGACTTGCACCTGATAGCTTCCGATCACATGAATGACAACAAACATGTTAGCCATTGCAATTAGCCATATAGGTTTCTCTAATGAGAGGAGGATATTGTCGTCCACGCCATTCCCAAACATCCAGTACCCAATAAATGCAACGGGAAAGTAGCACAATGCCACAACTATGTAGGCAACGATTACCCCTTTCCACATGGGTCCCTTGGAAGGCTTCTCTGGTGTAGAAGGAATTGTTGCTTGAATCTCCAAGACCACATTGTGCCCGGCATACGCAAAAGCTACATCACCCAAAGCACTGAAGAAGCCAAAAACTGTTCCTGGCACGGTCTTAGCTTTGTAGCCATATTGAACATTTTCTTGCACACCCTTGTGCAGAGAAGCACTCCAAGCAATAGTAGAGTAACTGTATGAAAACAATAACATCAAACATGTTATGCTTGTCAAACGATTTCAAACTTTGAAATGCTAAAACTGTATAATTTCCTCTTCCTTTTGAAGCTTCTGTGTTGCAGCATTTTAACATTAGTTGCCATCGGTATCTGCAGCTCAAATTTTTTGTAGAGGAAGCAGCTAGTAGTGTCTAAAGTTCTAAACCATGTTGATCCTTGTTCAATGATTTCTAACATGCGTATTTTTGCTATTGGATCTGTTTCAATGCTAATTTAACAAATAATGGCAAACAATGCGATGACTTGGTAAAGGAGAAGCATGGTACTGTACCTCAAGGACATGACCGCTGCAGCCAAAGACACACCAGAGATGGAGTTGAAGTTGGGAAGATGGGAGAGCACAAAATGGGCAGAGGCAAAAATCATTATGAAGTAGGTTTGTTTGATATTTTTGCATTCAGGGCACACTAAATTGTGGAATTTCTGCAGTGACTGTCCCCCAGTGACCATATAGACTATGTTCACACTGATTTCAACAAGCAGCTGTTGGGGCACCACAATCCAGAGACCAAGTTTTTCACCAAAAGCTTGCTGTCCCAGCTCATGGTATCTGTCGAAACGCTTCCCAGGTACCATTTCATGCATCTCAACCATTTGCCATAAAGTGTACAGCGTTACAACCCATGATATACCCATTACAGTTACACCAGGACCCCTGCAATTCGAAAAAAAGACAACTCAGTTTCTATCGAGGGACTACTCACTGCTTATATACAAGAAATTTATTTGTCTCGAATTGACATAATCAAAATTTTCTCCACAAACAAGAGTACACTAAGTTAATCAAATGATTGGGAAATATTATAGAAAATGAGAGGGTCTAAAAGTTATTGTAAGTAGCACAGTATTTTAAAAATCAAAGTAAAGCAGCTATGTTATGGATGCCGATTGAATTATATAGCTTTATGATAGATATTCAACTGAAAATAGAAAAATGCTACTAAAAAAACTAAGAGGCAATCTCAAGTTATGATTTGAAATAATGTAGAGAATCACAATGTATTGTTTTTGGATTTATGCATACCATCCTAGTTCTGACATTGCATAAGGCAAGGCTAGGACCCCAGCTCCAACCATGGCAGTGACATTGTGGAAAGCTGAGTACCACCATTTTGCATCCCTTGAAGAAGTGATGGGAAGCCAATCGTCGATTGCCTTCTCCTTTGCTGACCGTTGGTCGACCTGTAATTGATGATAACACAATTCTTTCATCAAATTCAGTAGAAAAAACCTTAAAAAAGAAAGGATAAATAAATGAAAACAAAAGAATCAAATTGTATAACTCTGTGAATGAAGCTAAACCATCATGTTCATGAAGTTTAACTTTTTATGGTAAACCATATATAATAAAGTTGGCCGCATGAAATTATAACAAGCCTTTCTCTTCCTTCATACCAAATACTAAAACATCATAAACTCCCAATCAAGTCCATATTAATGGTGATAGAAAAGTAAAAAATCTATTTTTATAAAATTTTAATACCAATATCCCATACTAAAAAACATAAGGAGCATGCCTATAACTTTTCAAGTTATAGCAAATAATATACATTTTGTGGGCATATATGCCTATGAAAATACCATATGTAATAAAATTATTATCCTTTCCTCGTGGAGCTTTGATCCAAAATAGTACCCAAATGAAAATGAAAAAAATAGCAAATATGGAGTAGCTAAAATATAAATACCCCTAGGGAATTTTTCCATAATTGTCCGGTGCATGTGGGATTGGGGTAGGGCTGCAAATGAACCAAGCCAAGCTTGAGCCTGCTCAGGCTTGGCCTCGTTTGTTTGTGAGCTTCCTTGGGCTCGGGCTCGGGCTCGTCATTATTTTGAGAAGTTCAGACTTAGCTCGTTTAATAAAAAAATTTACTTGAGCTCGTGTTCAAGATTGTTTTAGCTTGTTCATGAACGTAAACAAGCCTACACGAGCCTATGTTTATGAACATGTTCACGAGCTTACAACCCTTAAACGAGCTCTATATGAGCTTTGTTCATGAACATAAACGAGCTCATGTTCACGAGTAGAACCCAATACTCTTCGAGATCGGCTCATTTATTAAACGAGCTCGAGCTTGGTTCATTTGCTTAACGGACCAGCCCGAGCCGAGCCCAAGCCTGTTCGTAAACAGCTCGGTTCATTTGCAGCCCTAATTGGGGCACTGCATGTGTCCGGTGGTGGATTATGGGGTGGTTTAAGAGGCCCAACACCACCATTGTCGACAAAAAAAGTACATATATATAAATAATTTTGAAATTCAAAAGACCTGTCGGCTGTCCTTTTAAAGTGATGAGAAACATTTGGCAATCTTGTAGTCGTAGAGCTTTGTTTATTTTTGTAGAACTTGGGATTTATGAACCAATCAATTTGGGCTGCCTGTAATTGTACATCAGATATGGACCTAAATCATGTCTAGTTTAATAATTGCATGCAGTAGTTACTGTTTGGAATTAATGTGAGGTATATATTTAAAACAATCTCACCATCAATAGAAATGAAAAAATATTTCAAGTTGAACACATCACTCAATTGAATTTCATATATAGCACTAAATTTTCAATGACAATGAATCAAGCATAAGCTTTTGTATTATTGAAATGGAATTATTTTGAAACGTACGCGATAGATAGCTAGGTTTATGACATTCACATACATAGTTGTACATGTTCAAAAAAATGTAGAAATGTTTAGATATTCTTCAACTTTAGGTCTCAGAAATTAAACAGAACTTTATGTTTTTCATGCATAATTACAAAATTTCATCATAAAAAAAAAAATTGAAATCCAGAAAATTATTATTATTTTATCCTCCGTACTCTCATGAATCAAACATAACAAGAGAAATTCCATTTTAGGACGCCAAAACTGATATGAGTAAAAGATAGATAAAAAAAGAAAAAGAAAAATAAAGGAAACCAGGGAGGTTCAGAATTTTATTCCAGAAAACAGAGTACGATCATACAAGTCAGATATATATATATATGTTCTTACGTGTGAGTAGAGAGAGAGAGAGAGAGAGAGAGAGACTTACAGTGTTAGGGACATAGTTCTGATCAGTTGGAGCTTGAGTTTTCATTGTTCTTCAGTACTGCAGAGTAGGAGAGAGAAACAGGGGATAACAAAACAGAGGACGAAAAAGGTAGCAAGAAAGCGCGGACTTTGAACTCAAGAAATGCTGAAACTTGTACTTCATATATAGAGAACTTTTTCTCCTCTTGCCTGAAAAGTCTACAGATAATACAATATGCAATCTCTGAAGAATAATACAATATGCATGCTTCTATATATGCACGTGGTAATACTTACATATAGCAGTGCAAATTTCAAGTACTGGGTGCTCCCTGTTATTTTTCTTAGTTTCTAAATAAGAAAAAGAAAAAAAAAAGAAAGGATTTTACTTACCCAAAAACTCTTGTTTTATTTGTATTGATTTGAAAGTTCAAATTTCAGACTCGTGTGGCTGTCGGCATTTGGTTTTTTCTTACCCACAACATTATCATAAATCACGACTTGAAATATTGGAAGTTTGACTTCTCATCTTTTTTCAGACAAAGCATTATTAATTTGTAGTTTCTATACCTTTGATTATATTTTTGAACCTATTTTGTTTTTATTTTTAGGCAGAACTCTGTACTTTTAAAAAGGTGTAAGAAATTTATCTCCGCTTGCACATATTATATTTTTTTACGATTATTTTTTTCTTTTTATTATTAAAAAAAGAGTAGACTTTCTTTCCGAAAAAAAATTTCAGAAATAATTTTCAAAAAGAAAACTAAATATGCACAATTACTTAATAAAAATTTTTGAGAGGAGAGGATTTTTTTTTATATTAAGTTATATCAATTTACAAAAAAAAAAAAAACACAATTACAGTACATAATAAAAAATTTTGGATTTTTTTTTTGATAAATTTTTCATTAGAAAGAGACGATTTTTTTTATATTAAGTTTTTATTTACCTTAATAAAAAAAAGAAGAGGACTTTTTTTCAGGAAAAAAAATTTCGGAAATTGTTTCCGAAAAAAAAAAAACTAAATATGCATAATAATAATAATTTTCATATTATTTTTATTTTTTCAAGAATTATTTTATTTTCATAAATTCTCTCTCTTTCTAATGGAAAAAATTTCGGAAAACAAAAAAAAATCCCAAATTTTTTATTATGTAATTGTGCATTTTTATTTTTTTCTGTAAATTGATATAACTTAATATAAAAAAAAACTCTCTTCTCTAAAAAAAAAAATTATTAAGTAATTGTGCATATTTAGTTTTTTTTCTCCGAAATATTTTTTAGAAAAAATCTCTTCCTTTTTTTTAATAATAGAAGGATAAAATGGTTATAGAAAAATATAATAGGTACAGGTAAGTTGGTCACTTTTATAAATGTGGAGGAGTTATATGATAAAAAAAACACAGAATAGTTTCTTGTACGGTTGTACCTGTTTAAAAACAAATGGCGTTTTGATCCTTTTTCACTTATTTTTATTACGTGGTCCAATGGAGGAGGTTCATTGACCAAACTGGTTGCGTTTTGACTGATTATACTTAAATTGAGAAGTGCAGGGCTCATTTAACTACCTTTTGTTTTGATTCTTTTGAAAGTTGCGCACAAGTAACTCCTCTCTCATTTCTCCTCTGCTCAATAGAAACAGAGTACAATTTAGTCACTACTTGGACCGAGACATTTTTAGTCTTAAGACAACTGGCACATGTGTTTTTTTTAATTTTTATTTGATAATTTTATATGTATTTGTTTAATGTTTATAAAAGAAGTCGGCAGCAAGATTGACTTTATAATTTCTAATATAAGATCAACGGCATGACCGATTTTATAATTTATAATCTAAGTGCAATCAATAATGATCCAAGTTTAGGGAAGTGCAATCAATAATGATCCAAGTTTTAGTGAGCCTCTATTGTAGTATTTTTGTATTTATATGGTGAAAAAAAATGAATTTTTTTATTTTTTTCTCAAAAGAAAAACATTAATTGATGTTACTTTGTCAAAAATTGATAAAGAGATTTATGTTGCGTTTGGTACGCAACAATAGAATGGAATGAACATTCTATTAAAGTAATAATGGAATGAGAGTGAGAATGAAATGAAATGGTCATTCACATTCTATTGTTTGGTTTCAAACATAAATGATGCAGGAATGAAATAATGATTACATTATTTTTTATAATTATATTTTATTTTTTAATGTTTATTGGGAATGGAATGATCATTCCATAGGTTGAGTAGTGAAATGAATTTTTATTCTTTTTCATTCAAAAGGAATGACGCAGAATGGTTATTCCCACTTTAGTTTTTTTTACTAAACAAAAAAATAGATCAAAAAATATAATATTGACATTCTATTCTATTGTTGCGTACCAAATACAGCATTAAATATATAAATATATATATATATATATATATATTTTATTATTATTTATATATTTGACACGTGTGCTAACATTTTGTTGAGTCACATTACTTTCCAGAAGGTACTCCTTATATGACATGAGACCAGTGTTATTTTTTATAAAATATAAATATTTTTCAGAAGCCTTTTATCTTGAGGGTTTGTAGTTAATAAACTTGCTCGGTTGAAATAAAAAAAAAAAAAATGTGTGAAAATTTTATAAAGTCCAAACAAACGAACCATGTTCTGTTATATGATTGACAAGTAACTCATCATAATGGATAGAGTGTGACGGTGATATTCAACCTCATTTTATGACAATGTTCTGTTATAAGATTGACAAGTTGTGGGAAGAAAAATTCCAACAGAAAAGTTGTCCGATAGTGGCCACACATGTTGATTACATTCTCAAAACAATGCAGAGGTAGAGGTAGAGGTATCTATCTATCTACAACTAAACAACATAACTATGTTTCCAATTTGATGCTTCGTTAAAAGCATTGTGATGTTTTCGTCAGGAATAAATCATCCCCAAGGATTTATTCTTAAACTTACTCTTCAAGTGACGTTTCTCGCCAATGTCATTGTTCATGCGTTTCTCGCCAATGCCTCATCCACCATACCTACACCACATCATCATCATACAACAATTCATGCGTTTAACAACAACCAATTTGATGGTGAGATTGACTTTGACTTTTTATTTGGATTCTTGATTTGATTATTTTTATCACACTACACTTTAATGGAACCAAGGGTAGAATTTTTCAAAATGAAGATAAATAAATAGTAATGATTTATTTCAATGTCACGCAACTTTAGTTTTGATTGATTTTGGATTTCGCATTCATTAATTATTTGATGAAATTTCTATGGGTGCTTCAAATTTCTATGGATGCGGTCTCTTATGTTGTGTTTGTTACATATCAATGAAATGGAATGAAATGTTCATTTTAATTATTATTATTTTTTGTTTGGTATGAATTTTAAAGTTGTAATAGTTATTACCTTCGAATGAAAATCCATTTATGTTTTTGATGAAATACAACCACGGCTAAAAAGGAAAAATAGAAAAAATTATGGGTTAGTCCTTCTTTTGAACTCTAAAGACATTTCCTAAAAAAAATTTCTTGTCCTACTTTAAATAAAAATTTCCAACAAAGTTCTATAAGTAATACAACTCCTCTTTTATCCTTTTTCATATATCATGTAGGTTGCTTAACCAATTCCAAACATTTTTGCTAAATTTTTTTGTTGAAATTAAATAATTTAAGAAATTTTTTTGATTTCAGATCACCTTATATTTGATTTGTTAAAATAATTTGATAGCATTTTTAGTACCATTATCTAAAAAATAATGGAAATAATTCATTTATTATTCATAAATGTAATGCATGAAAAGTATTTCATTGTATTTTAATATGTTGTGAGTATTTACGGAAAGTGAATTTGAAATAATTTGTTAAATAGTTTAGGATTATTAATTTGGGTAACAATTAATATTTTTTTTAAATAGGAATTAGTTACAAAATATTGAAAGTAGAAAGAATATTTGTATTTTAGTGAAAAAAAGGCACTAATGGAAATTTAGAAATAAATGGCAATACTGTAAAAAAAAGTTTATTTTTTTTATAGAATCGACATATTTGAAAATATTTTTTAAAAGTAAGACTCTTTGTCTTTGTAAAAATTTTATAGGACATATTTGTTTTAAATTTTAAATGTAGGACTTGGTAATTTTCCCAAGAAAATATGAACCAACTTGAATTAGTGTGTTGAAGACAATTTTTAGGAATTCCACTAAAGGAATATACAAAACTGTTTCATGTTTTTCAATTATTTTAAAATAACTAAGGGCTTTAGGTACTTCCTCTCTTCTAAAGTAGAAGGGACAAACTGAGCGTATATCTTGACGGGTTATATATATATATATATATTAGGGGTGGCAAATTGGGTGTCAACCAGCCAACCCGCTCAGTTAAAAATGGATATGGGTGACTTATTTTCTTATACGGGTCATAAACGGGTTGGATAAATATAAATCAATTAATTAGCGGGTTAGATGGGTTGAATATGGGTACACATATTCCCCATATTCCACCCATAAAATAAAATGTGAATTAAAGTTTCTCTCTTCTATCCAACCTCTCTCTCTCTTTGATCTCACTTCTCTCTCTCTCTTTCCTTTCTCTCTCTTCGATCCCACCTCTCTCTCTCTTCCCCTTTCTCTCTCTATACTTGGACAATATATATATTTTTTAAAAAATATTTTAATAAGAATTCAATTTTTTTTAAAATAATATTTTTCCTTTTTAGTAATTATTGTTGGATTTTACCATTGTAATTTCTTAATTAAAAATAAGAAGAATATATAATTTAGACACAAACTTTATAGTGCAACAACAATTTTCATTGGAGCATTGTCTATATATATATATATATATTCTTTAGAATTTTTTTATTAATTCCAAAAAAAAAAATGACTCATCGAAATGTCACATATTTTATTTTCTCAACTGTATTTTTATTTTTATTGATTAGTTCCAAAAGACTCAGACTCATCCAAAAGTCACATTCTCTCCCCCTATGCACATAGTTCATTTTGTATTAAAAAACAAGAATAATTGAATTTTCAAAAGTCATCTTTCTCTATCTACAGAGTCCATTTTTGTGTTTGAGTACATTTCTCAATGTTTTAATTTTAATTATATTCCATGTGTTTCTATGATTTGGTAGGTCATTTTTAAAATTGCTCAATTATGAAGGTGATGAGCGTTGAATGTTACGCATTCTAGCCTCTTAATTTGCATATTTTATTCTCTTAGTGATAGGTTATATGTGATTTTACTCTGTTTTTGTATTTTCTGTCTTTTTCAGGGCCTTAATGATTATTTCAGATAAAACCATGATTTTGGGCTTTTAAAGATGATATCCAAGAAGGTTATATGAAGCCTACATCTAATGGATCCATTCAACTCCATATTTCAACTCAAATCAGTCCAAGGAAGAGGTTCTAGAGAATTACAACTGCTTAAGAAGATTACGGGCCTGAAGCCCAATTTTACACTTAATCCAGTTTTAATCCCGTTTTGGAAAGTGGACTGAAAATCTTATTTTCGAGCGTCAATTCGACTTAATTCCCGCGTAGGTTGAACGAAATTCAATTCTGGACACTTTTGTATTTCACGTAAATTTCGTGAATCGGACTTCTACTGGGTCAAAACTTGGGCCGAAAGTCAGCAGAAAAATCTACCTATTTAGGGTTGTGGGAAAACCCTAATTTTCTCCTAATTGGATTAGGACTTTATCTCCTAATTGGATTAGGACTTTATGTATTCTCTTGGGGTATAAAGAGGTGAATTGGAGGCTGTTTTGAGGGAAAAACAAGTGGAGACCAAGGCAGAGAAGACAGAGACAATCCGGGTTTTATTTATTCATTATGTCTTTTATTATTTTGTTATCTTCTTCTTCTATCATGTGTAACTAAACTCCTCAACTAGGGTTGAGGAGGAAACCTCCATTAATGAAGTGAAGTTCTTTTGTTCATTAATTAATTCTCATGTGTGTGATTTAATTGCTTATGATTTTTGCTTCTTGTGATTAATTATTTTATAATTCTTTCACCATCTATATCATGTATATGTGGTAGTTAGAAAGTATTATAATTAATCTAAGCTTGGGTTTGTATTTCTTAAAAGTGATAATCTTTGATCTTATGTTTTTCATTAAATTGGATACATAGGATGCTTAGAATTTTACACAAGTGAAGCGAAGAAAAATCTACCTTTTAATATATTTTTCATAGTGCTTTATTGTTAAATCTTGAGTAAGTAATAGATTGATTTCTTGATTGCTACTCTAACTTTGGGAATTAATAAATGAATATTAGAAACTTCATGGATTTAATGGTGGTGGAATCCAAAACCTTAGTTATTTTCTTTATTTGATTTCAATAGTGTTATTTTATTTACATGTTAGTTTAATTTATCTCAAATCAATCAACTTTTGTTTAAACTAGATTAGTTTTAAATTAATTTGAATTTGTGTTAGTTTTTCTTCTCAAAGCATTCCCTTGGGTTCGACCTCGTTCTTGCCGAACTATACTTTAATAGATTCGTACACTTGCGAGTTATTTAACAATTTTAAAACAACATCAATATAATTGAGTTAGTGTTGAAGACCTTTTTCAATTGAAATATTTATTATAATTGTTTGCTTATGTTTTGGTGTTTTTTTAAAAAAATTTGCTAACACCCAAAAATAAACAAACCATATAAATAATATCAGTATAATTAGCAAATTAGAGTTTTTTTGTTTGGTTATAAACTTTGTGCATTTCATTTTTGTGTTTGACGCCTACCTACTGTCGTGTCTAATCGGGTCAAATATGGGTTGACCCGACCCATATTTAACCGGCCCATATTTGACCCGCAACAAACGGATTGAATATGGGTCACAACCCATATTCAATCCACGCCATATTTGACCCGGCCCAAACCTGCCCAATTTGCCACCCCTAATATATATATATATATGAAAATGAAACAGTTTTTTTCCTTTCAAAAATTGCAAAATTCAATATTGAATTCGATGCGGAACTAGCTTTAACTGGTCCAAAAGCATCTCAACTCAAACTATGGTTAAACCCTGGCCCAAAATCAAGCACAAGCTAACCACTCCTAGTCCAAAAGTATCAAAACCCAAACTATTTCGAACTTTGGTTAAACTCAGACCCAAAATCAAGCCCAATCCAACCACTCCGGCACCCTCATTTAAGCTATGTTTGATAGAATGAAAAGAAAAGAAAAGATAACATTATTAATGGAGAAAAAAAAAAAAATGAAATAAGAAGATAGTGTTAAATTTTTATCGTATTTGGTTGATTAGTAAAAAAAAAAAGAAAAGAAATGATAGTTAACATATTTGGGAAAAAAAAGGAAAAGAAATAATTTAAATTTTTTACCAATATACTTTTTTATATTTAAAAAAATAAATTTTAGCCTTTATCAAGAACAAGTTAATATTAACAAAGTTTTATTAAAAAAAATATAGCATTTCTTCTCTTTTCTTCCATTTCTTCCCATTTTTTGAGACATAATTTATTCCTCCATATTTTTTCATTTCCTTTTCTTTTCTTTAAAAATTTCATACAAATCACACAAAATCATAACCCTCCAAATCCTTTCTTTTCTTTTCTTTTCTTTTCTTTTCCTTCAATTTCTTTCCTGCCAAACTCACCCTTACTAAATCGAATGCAATTGCTTGGAGAAGAAGACTGCAGACACTAAAACCCTCTCTCTCTCTCTCTCTAAAACCTTCACACACACTTTCTCTCTAAAACCTTCACACACTCTCTCTCTCTCCCTTTCTCTGCAATTCATCTCGGATATGGGTAGCAGCCAAGCTGCAGTGTCTTTCCTCACCAATCTAGCCCGCGCTGCCTTCGGCCTCGGCCTCGGCGCCACCGTCCTCAACTCCTCCCTCTACACCGTCGATGGCGGCCAACGCGCCGTCCTCTTTGATCGGTTCCGCGGTGTCATCGATCAAACCGTCGGTGAAGGCACTCACTTCCTCATCCCATTGCTCCAAAAGCCCTTCCTCTTCGACATCCGAACTCGGCCCCACACCTTCTCCTCCGTCTCCGGCACCAAGGACCTCCAAATGGTGAACCTTACCCTCCGAGTCCTCTCTCGTCCCGAGGTCTCAAAACTCCCAGACATCTTCAAAACCCTAGGTCTCGAATACGACGAGAAAGTCCTCCCTTCGATCGGCAACGAAGTCCTCAAGGCCGTCGTCGCGCAATTCAACGCCGATCAACTCCTCACCGACCGTCCTCACGTCTCTGCATTGGTGCGCGAGAGCCTGATTCGTCGTGCGAAGGACTTCAACATCGTGCTTGATGACGTTGCCATCACGCACTTGTCGTATGGAGCTGAGTTCTCAAAGGCGGTGGAGCAGAAACAGGTGGCACAGCAAGAGGCGGAGCGGTCGAAGTTCGTTGTTGCGAAGGCGGAGCAGGAGAGGCGCGCGGCGATTATCAGGGCAGAAGGAGAGAGCGAATCGGCGAAGTTGATTTCTGATGCGACTTCCGCTGCTGGAATGGGATTGATCGAGCTGAGGAGGATTGAGGCATCTAGGGAGATAGCGTCGACCTTGGCGAAGACACCGAATGTTGTGTACCTGCCCCATGGAAACAACATGCTACTGGGGCTCAATCCTTCCATGGTGGGCCGATGAATTGGTAATTTCGGAAACCTTATTTTTGTCTGCAATTTCAATAACCTTATTGTTGTCTACTATAATAGTTTACAGTTCTTTAATTAAATTGCTGCTTGACTGTTGGGGATTTTTGGTTAAATACATTGATTTTAGTTGTGTACAAGTTTATTTCACTTCTTCACTTTTTTTGATCTGGCACTTCACATCCCATCATTTTACTTCAGCTTTGTTTGTTCCCCTGATACTATATGATGTGTCAAGTGGTATGGTGTGGTTAGAACTCTGTTTCAAGGGACAATGAGTTAACAATTTGGCATAATTGAACTTCTCGACAAACTAGGAACTAGGGTGCTGTTTGATAATCCAATTAAGTTCTTAAAATTCTAATTAAATGTATTTAACAATGCAAATTACTTATCACTAGAATAAGTTATAATTTTAAGTGAGAATTATAGTTTTCAAAATAAGACACCTGTCTTGTTCTCAAATTCTATCTGTATCCTGTACATTGCAATCACAACCCTAATCTTTCTCCCCAATTTCAAGAACTAAAAAACATTGTAATAAAAGGAATCAATTGTCTTCTCATATGATAACTAAAGAATGTGACCAACACTAAGAGAATTCCGATTGTTGCAATGACCTTGAAGAGCATGGCTACTGAAACAATGCTGGTGGCCGTTGTTGCAATAACCTTGAAGGAATTGATTAGATGTTGCATAAAGGCCATTATGTAAGTACTTTAGTATCATGTATGTATGAATATTTGGAGTCTTTGAGAAATCAATATAACGAAGCTGGGATGGTTTAAATGTACGAATTCTGTTTATGAAAGGAAGGCTGAGTGTGGTTGGGTTCAATCTATTTCTCTGAAGAATAATCTTGCAAAAGAGTTCTACTTACGAGTATGTTCTTTTTTATTGTTAATAGATTGTCTATGACTATTTTCCTTAGATTGGTTAAGATGATATTCAAATTCCTTTTGCATTTTCCTGATATGGCTTGATAGTATATTGGACAATGGACATCTTTTAGGTGCAGCTACAAGATTCTGAAAGCCACATAACTAATTTGTGCGTTCTATTAGGCTTAATGATATTTTTGAGATAATTGTGGAAGTGATTTGTTGCCTCATTTTGGTATGTGATTGGTTCTAGTGATGCGTTTGAGACTTGTGTTCAAGTTCCATTTTTCAAGAATCAAGACCAGATTGAACTTAGTTATATGTCTTATGTGAATTATAATCAAGAAAACGAAAGAAGAAAACTAGGACTGGAGCCGTTCATGATAGAATCATCAGATCTATCATTTAACTATTTCTTCATACACCTCTTCTGTACAATCTGGGACTCTGTCTTTATACTTTTGATGTGTTGTTGACATTCATCTCTTGGCCATGTTTATATGTGCAAGCATAAGGATCAGTTTTTCTGGCCTGTTAGCTTGCAGTTGTGACAACAAATTGCTCGATACCATTTAGGTATGCAAATATGATGTAGCATGGACGCAAGCGATCTCTACAAGTGCAACAATAGAGCTTTCAGTCGAACATTTATGAGTATTGACACGCTTCCAGATTTTAATCAGCTTGGATTATTTGACTTGCCTGAAAGTGCTTTTCATCGCTTATTGGGATTTTGTCAAGGTTTTATGCCTGAATTCATACCCTTGTTATGTTTTGGACCTTTTGGTTTCTTTTGCAGGTCATGAGTCTTCATCAATTTATTTGTTTTTACTATTTTTTTTGGATGAATTTGCTTTTGTCATCATCCGGTCAAGATTTTTATGCCTGAATTCATTTCTTTATAATGTTTTGGTTTTCTTTGGCCGGAATTGTAATGCCATGCCTCTTCATCAGTTCATTTATTGGTGGTCTATGGCTAAGTGTGTTATTATTGTTTGTTTTCGTTTTGCGGACTCTATTCATCATAGCCTTGTTTGAGCGTGTTAATGTATTGTACTAGATCTAATTATGTGCACTTATTCTTCTGCCCAATTAAAATCTAAGTATTATGTTCACATGCATTCATTCAAACATGGTTAGAGTTAACCTTAAAAATAGCAAAACGTTAGGGTTTTTTGGATGCAATGGTTACGGTTTCTTAGATCTTGGTCTGATGGTTCACCTTTGTTAGCCTCTTCCACATTTTGTGTACAATAATACCAGTTTGTTTTACCTTGGTGGATAAGTGCAACGGACTGCTGTGGCTGCCAATCTGAATCTGGGAGGTTTTTTTTCCCCAGTTGCAGCAGTTTGTGGAATTTAGAGAAAAATGGCTTCTAGAGGGAGGCAATGATGGTATGACCTTCCACATTCTGATTAAATTCTTAGTGTTGGTAGGTCATTTTGTTGATTTCTTGATGACCTTTCTGTTGGGGCTGATTGTTCTGCTAAGCTATCTTATGGGGTACTGTTGTCATTTAGGAAGTTGAAATCAGGTTTCTGTGGACAAATTGTTTGTTTGTTCCTTGAGAAAGGGTAATGCCAGAACTGCTGGATAAAAACATCAGCTGAGAGAACACAAATTGGATGTTCATAATAGCGCACCTCTTTCGTTGAAATGTTTGTGACTTGTGAGGAGTTTTCTGTCATATGGTTTGGGCTTGGGGAGAAATTATATTGAATTCTTAGTTAATGGTATAAGATTCGTAGTCTGAGTTTGAATTTAAACTGTCACATGCTTCCAGGCTTTATTTCCTTAGCTGATATAACCTTAATTGGAATATTCTGGTTTTCTTGTGTGTTTCTTTTGCTTGCAGGTTTATGTTGATCCCTTAATCCAGCTAGGGGTTGTTGATGATGGGCTTGCAAGTTACCTCCTATCTGGCTTTTTACATTTTTGTCTATTCTCATGCATTTTGGGGATGCTGCTTTAAACTATTTACCAGGATTAGTATATGCTGAAAATTGAATTACTTTAGCTGATAATTTCAACAGTAATAGTTATCGTTGGACCTTTACTGCAATTGGGAGTTTTGATTTTGTGCACTGTTTCAGTTAATAGTTTTTGTTGAACATACAACTCACCAACTTTATGCAGTCTTTATTCGGTTTGTCATGTTTTAAATGATGTTAATAAATGTGAATGCCAATCTGGAAATCAAGACCGAGTGCTTCAAACCACTAAAGAAGCTTTTCAGTTCATGCAAACATGACAATGACTGCCTCATTTGCAGTTTATTTATTTTTATTTTATTTTGAGTAGGGATGGGATCGGGATTGGGATTGGGATTGATTTGGAAGGAGAACACCTCCTATTCCCAACTCATTTTGTAAAACCACTTGGCCTGCTCGACCTGAATCAACAGGTTTGATTGTCTCATTATGCACAATTTTTGAAAAAAAAAACATTTAAGTGCATATTTTAGGTCAAGATATTTATAGGAAACAACGTACAAGTATGAATACATGTTCTAAGTATTGCATGCCTATGTTTCTTGTTAGTTAGAAATCTAAAATATCAAGAGGAGTGAAAATATGAAATTTGAGATTAAGTAATTATTAACTACAAAGCATGATTGGGGGTGATATGTGTTTGGCATAGACACCCTTAGGACATGGCTGGAGAAGTGTCTGGCATGATTTTTATAAATTTTTTTTTTATTGCCATACTGTAATCTAGTGAGTACGTTCTTTATAATGTAATAGATAAAACCAGCAAAAACAATTCATTTATGTAATATTATATTATTATTTTTAGACCTATTCTGCTTAGACCATATTAAATGGGACTTTATTCAGAAGAGCTGGGTTTTCAGAGCAGGGATTCTTCGTGAAAGTTGGTCAAATTGAGTTGAGTTAGGACTTCACTAATATTAACGTGAAAACTATATATGCCAACTACACTGATGCCGACCAGAAAAGTTTGGCACTCTACAGATTGAGTTGCTACAATCATCTGACCATATTGCTTTAGAAATAAAAAAAAGGCTGTTACAAGTCAAATGCACTTGGCTTCCAAAGGAGATCATTAATTATTACACAAGTTAAATAACATTTATACACAATCCTTGGCTAAATATTTAACAAAGCTAAACTTGAGGTCGGAACAACCATTACGTTTAGTCCATGTAACTCCTGATTCACATATGAATAAGATAAGTACTGAAGTCAATTAATATTTGGAACAAAGTAATTGCAAAAAACAAAACCTTCATTCACCACAGTTGATCTTGACAATACCAAACATCTAAGCACCATCTTCCGTTCTCGACATCCCTTGATTCATCACCACTTTTTCTATAATCTTCTTAAGTGCAGAAGCGCTCACCCCACATTTAGTATCAACAAAACATGATCTACCTTCTTCAGCAGCTTTGCATAGCTGAGGGTCCAGTGGCACCTTCCCAAGAAAAGGGACGCCCATATCACTACACATCTTCGCTGCCCCACCACCACTACTGTCAAATACTTCAGTGCAAGCAACCAAATTTAGCATTTCTGGTGCTCTCTCTTTCATATACTCCATAACCCACTCCGTGACATCTTTTTCTTCCCCTGTCTCCAACACCCTCGTGAATTTGAAATCTGATACAGGTTGGCACAAACCACTCATGTTCTCGACAACACCAAGGACCTGTAATCCTACCTTCTTGCAAAAACTCACTTCTTTACGCACATCGATCAAAGAGACCTGTTGCGGGGTGGTGACTATGATAGCACCATCTATTCCAGTTGCTTGGAGGAATTGGACAATTGAGATATGCTCGTCTGAGGTCCCAGGTGGAGCATCAACCACTAGAAAATCAAGCTCTCCCCAGTAAACTTCCTTCAAAAAATGCTTGATGATCCCGTTCTTGCGTGGGCCCCTCCATATGACCGCCTCATCTGGGTCGGGGATCATGAACCCAATAGACATGACCCCAAGGTTGGATTCCACATAGATGGGTGACCAACCAAGGTTGCTCTGGTGGATCTCCTGGCCTTCTAGACCAAGCATCTTGGGGATACTTGGGCCACATATATCAATATCAAGGAGACCCACCTGAAAATCCATTGCGGCTAGTGCAAATGAGAGTTGAGCAGAGAAAGTGCTCTTGCCAACTCCACCCTTCCCGGATAAAACCAGTATCTTATGCTTCACAGTAGCCATTCGTTCTGCAATTGTAACCAAGTCTGCAGAAGAAGCAATGCATATCACTAAGATAACATGACAAAATCATTTTCTCCTCAGGCAAATTATTCCAATTCCTGGCAAAATAGAAATTAAAATTATTCTCTATGAGATGTGAGACTGCTTTAAAATGCAGTCGATAAAGTTCGCTTCAAAGATTTCAACTCATATCATTTGAAAATTCATGTGAATCATTTCCAAAGCTAGGTTAATAGAAGATACATTCCTTTGATGCAACACGATGAAAATAATAATACACTAAATGAGATTTCGATGGTCAAAATATAAAAAATCCTTAAAATGACTATATAAGATGCATACTTGGTTCGTATATGGATAACAATTGACAGGCCTACTCAGGGAACCTTTCTACGTACATGGATAACCAAACTGAGACATTCTACAGCAATAGATACCACAAAACTGGGGTGCACGCGGTTCGGTTCCTTAATTTTGGAACCAGAACCGGAACCGTTAAGGCATAGAACTGAATAGTGAAGCATGGTTCGGTTCCGAACCGCGGTTCTTTTGAATGAACAGAGTGTATGGAAACAAAAAAAACCCAATTTTGAATTCCAAATCTCCCCAAATCTCTACCAGCATTCCAAACACAATGTATGGAAAATAAAAAAAACAGGAAATTTTTTTTTAAAGAATTACAAAATACCAGAATGCTCCCTCAGAAATCATAAAAAGGAATATTTCAATCATGGATTGATCAGCATTAGCATGGTCAGAAATGAAGCATCACAGGGAACATCAAGCACAATTTGATAATATATCTATAAATAATATATGTAGTATAAACTAGAAAAATAAGATTAAATAATTGGAAACAATAGGTAAAAGCTCTGATAGATGTTAAATGGAGTCTATTCCCAGACCTTCAAATTAAAGGTCTCATAATGAGCTGGGATTCACATGTATCACTATTGCATCACACCCAAACAAAACATAAGTGTATGTATATATATATACTCTCATATATATGCAAAAAATACACAGATGTACATGTACATCCCGAAATATACAACTACTTCTCTGAAACCATGAAGGGAAAGAAGATCTGAATGATCTTACAGATGAATAAGAATCAAAACCCAAGATCTCCATATATATATATATATAGAGAGAGAGAGAGAGAGGACATAGACTTAAAAGAGATGGCAAGACCACAGTGGATTCCGACTGCTGAGGAAGTGCCGGAGAGTCGGAGTGAAGTGCTCTGCGTCGTTGCGCCATGAGGTTAGGAAATGAATAAGAATGAAAACCTAATAGGTTAGAAATTAGAACGGTATTTATATATTCTATAATATATAATTACCAATGGTTCCGGTTCCTTGGGCCGTTCCCAACGGTTCAGTTCGGTTCGGTCCTAATGGACCTAGAACTGGAACTGCTGGGAACGGTTCCTAAAATTTGGAACCGGAACCAAGTGAACAGTTCGGTTCGGTTCAGCTACAGTTCTGGTTCCAATTCTATCGGTTCTTTATGCACTCCGACACAGAACTATTATAACAAACAGTGGAATCAGAGTTCTTTTTCAATAATTCCACTTAAGAGAGGCATGAGAATACCTAAACTGCATTGACGGCATTACTATTCCAGTAGTCACCTGGACAGAAACTGCAACGTCCAGTACTACTCCAATGGTCACACAAAAACCTATTGGAACATTTAAAAAAATCTCATGAAGAGTAATGATTTAATTATCAGATACTGCTTTATTTATAATGACCATATACATTTTCATAAGAATGGGCTCCAAATTAAACTACCATCAACTCTTCTTAAGAAGTTTAGAATTAAGGATTTTCAAGTTCCATTCTAGAATATCAAGATTCTAGAAAAACAACCATCCTCAGGTTCTATTTAGCAAATTAAAACATCTAAAAAGTCATCCTTTAAAGCTAATAGAGGAAAAAACAGCTGTGTGCCACACTCATTGCTTTCACCAAAGTGTGCAACTACGTTCAACATCTTTCAAACAAGCCAGCTGATAGCAAGGACAGAACACTTAAAACTACCCTCCACAACATCAAGTTAAAGACTCTTAATATTTTAAACCCAGCATTCTCTTTGAGAAACTTCTATTTATGAGGTTAAATTGACCAAGTCCAGGGTTATGACATGCAAGATAAGCTGTCTTTAAGAAGACCCCGTTCTGGTGGCATCCAAGGCTCCAAGAAAATTTTATCTAGTTCATTGGCTAATAAAATGGTAACCGAAGGATATCAACTTTTAAGAAAGAAAAGGAAAAGGAAAAAATAAAAAATAAAAAGCGGGCACCCAGGTTATGCCAATTACAAATACTTAGTGAATAACCGGATCGACCCACAATCACCAACATATATATATACACACATATATACTGAAACCCACAATCACCAACTATATATATATATATATATTGTAACCCACAATCACCAAGACAAACCCAAAATCAAAAATAATATGCACTTGAGCAGTTGAGCCCAACATTGACAAAGAGTGCCAATGACGGCATTTCACGCCACCTCCATCCATATCGTTCTTCTCTCTCTAACCTCAATTCCCACTACCATCTCTCCCCTTGTTTCGCCTCAGCTTCAACTTCTCACCTTCATCAACCTCCCTGTCAAGCATTTCACTATGCCCAACCACAATTGCTATTGAACAAACCAACTACAACAATACAGATACAAAAACAACAGCAAACACAACTCTTATTAACTGCCCAAAGAGAAAAAAACATTGATTGTGGGTCAATCTGTTTTATTCACTTTGTTTCCTTATTTTCTGCTTTTTTTTAATTTAAAAAGGATGTGGCTAATTGTCATTGGGCCACGTGAGGGGTCAGTATACTGTAGGTACTCACCAGTGAGTACCTAAGCATTCTCCAAAATAGAATAGCTGGTTAAGGTCATAGTCGGGTTTGAGTCATGGGAGAATGGATTATGAACATGCTCAAGTCTTCGAAATGAAATTCTTTAAATTTGTACATGAGAGAGAGGGATTGTTCTCTCACAAAAGGAAATCATATCTGATCACATGGAAAAAATATAAGATTAATTGCAATATATGAAGCATTGCCTAAGATGAAGACTTAATAATGATGCACTTTGACATGCATGCTTTCAGTGACAGATTCATGAATTTATTTCGGGGGGGGGTGGCCCATTGAATATGATCAAAATGAGAGAACTTTGAAGGGGGGAAATTAGGGTTTGATTGACAAAGGGGACTGCAAAGAAATTTCAAGAAACAGAAGAGTAAAAGAGAGAAGAAAGGATAAATCAGTGAGATTTTTAGAAAGGGAAATTTTAGCTGGGGGATTTTGTAAAATTTTACAAAATTGCATACAAAAGAGTGAAAAAAAAAATGAGGAGCCAGCTAGGGGGAGCAGCTGCCCCCCTGAGCCCAATGTGGTTCTGTCATTGCATACTTTTTGGGATCTAAAAAAAGCATAGTTCTGGGCATCTGCCACAGCAGGATATCCTCTCATCTCCAATCTTCTGATTTATTCATAAAAATAGCACCAACCAAGAAAACATAAAATGGAAAAAGATACACATTTAAAATATCTAAGGAATGTCGATAGAAATTTTATACATTTAAGGAATAATAAGATATGCTTTTTGCTGCTTTCTAGTCACAAAAAAAAACTCCCGTATATAATAGCTCATGGTGCAAACAAACCATTATATGAAACACAACAGCAATTTGTTTCGTCAGTAGCCTATCATGTGGCAACTTATTGTTTCTATCATGTAGCATCGGTAGGTGTGTCAACCGTATAATCCATGGATAAAAGGCACAACTTTCAAATCATGGGAATAACTAGTATTCTCTAGAATTTTTAGGAGCTTTAAAAGTTTCAATTGAAAACATATCAACCTATTAGAGCCATATAAAGAGACTACTTCTATTGTATCCCTAGATGTGATTAATTCATCTTCATTCAGATTTTAAATATGAACACAAGAAGATGGTAAAAAATCAACAATACTTTCTTAGCAAGAACGGAATTGTCACTAATCAAGGCACCAAAATGGCAATAGAAATCTGAAAAGAACATGGACCAAAATTCCATTAGAAAGAACATGTTTGCCAACAAACCAATAGAAATATGGGTCCAAAATCTTCATAGAGTTGAAAAGCCCGTACTTAATTAATCCCAAAAGATTGAGATCAAGCTCTATTGAGATTTATAATATATAGCCCAACCACCAATTGTTTAACGCAAAGGAGCACCAAGCAACAAACTACTATTGGCCTTAAATTGACCAAATGGAAGGCACTTCAAAAAGAAAGATTTACTAATATTCCAAGGACTTGGCATTCTACATAATTTATATGTCTAGAAAAACAAACCTTGTTTGTGGATTTTGAATGTGACAAAGTAATTCATGCATAGAACTATGAAAAATGTATACATAACAATTTATACATATCCATATATACACAACACCCCTGTACATGAACATATATATACATATATATAGAGAGAGAGAGAGGAAACCTGGGTCGGGGCCCTTAGGAGCAGTAGCACAAATTTCCTGATTAGGGCATCCTTCGCAGGAATCGGATTTCCCAGCAGACTCTGATTGAGGACCTGGGCAATCTGAAACAACACCCACAAACAAATTCTAATCAGAATATCGAACTTATGTGTTATATGCATGTATATATAATTGAGAAGTTACAATAATGAAACTCGATTGAAAATTTCAAATTCGAAATGAAAATTAAAAAAGAAATTAAGGAGAAGGATGATATTACGTTCATTGGCGTTTTCAGGTATTTCGTTATAGCTTCCGTTCTCCATCTCTCTCTTTATCCTAGTTGCTGCTTCCTCTCACTTCCTCTCTCCGCCGCCGAGAATAAGCAGAGAGTTCCGAACTTCCGATATATGCGGGGGTGTGTGTCTATAAGATCCCCTTCTTCGACCGACTTACACACGTAAGCTCAAACGAAAGAAACAAGCATTTTTCCTTCTAAATACGGAGTAAATAAAAGTGAGAGAGAAATAAAGTGAGTGTTTGGATTATTTGGGAAGGAAAAAAACTGACTAAATTGCTAAACCTACTACATATATTGACATTTTCTTTATTTTATTTATCAGTTTTATTTTATGAAAATATATTTATCTCTTGAACAAATGATCTGATTTAAAATCTTTTTGAAAGAATTTATGTGTTTCCTTCTCATTCATATGAATTAAGGCAAAAGTGATGACGACTCTTTCAGTTTAGTCCATGTAACTCCTGATTCATATGTGAATAAGATAAGTACTGAAGTCCCATAATATTTGCAACAAAAGGAAATAAAATATCTGGTTAAGGTCATGGTCGGGTTTGAGTCATGGGAGAATGGATTATGATCATGCTCAAGTCTTCGAAATGAAATTCTTTAAATTTGAATATGAGAGAGAGGGATTGTTCTCTCACAAAGGGAAATCATATCTGATGCACATGGAAAAAATATAAGATTACTTGCAATAAATGCAGCATTGCCTAAGATGAAGACTTAATAATGATCTTTTATTTTTTTGGGTATACGGAAAAAATTGTATATCCGATGGTCAAGTTGTAGACCTTCTTGATAGCTTTAGAGTTTAGTCGGCCGGTACCCGACTCTTTGTAAATCCTCGGGTTCGCTCCCCTTTGAGCATCTTTTTAATGGAATTTTATTTATAAAAAAAAAAGACTTAATAATGATGCACTTTGACATGCATGCTTTCAGTGACGGATTCATGAATTTATTTCCGGCGGGGGGGGGGGGGGGGGTGGGGTGGAGGCATTGACATGATCAAATATTCTTTTTCCAACTAACAGTGCAGCAAAACAACAAGCCAAAAAAATAAAAGCGCAGTAACGGTGTCATTCATGAGTGCAAGAAGAAAGAAAAAACTAAAGAAGAAGAAAAGAAAAATGAGAGAAATTTGGGGGGGGGGGGGGGGAATTAGGGTTTGATTGACAAAGGGGACTGCAAAAAAAATTTATGGGATCAAAGAAATTTGAAGAAACAGAAGAGTAAAAGAGAGAAGAAAGGATAAATCAGTGAGATTTTTAGAAAGGGAAATTTTAGCCGGGGGATTTTGTAAAATGTTACAAAATTGCATACAATAGAGTGAAAAAAAAAAAAAAGAGGAGCCAGCTAGGGGGAGCAGCTCCACCCCTGAGCCCAATGTGGTTCTGTCATTGCATACTTTTTGGGATCTAAAAAAAGCATAGTTCTGGGCATCTGCCACAGCAGGATTAGGGCTGCAATCTAGCCGAGCCGAGCCGAGCCGAGTAGTAGCGTGTTTGAGCTCGGCTCGGCAGTGCAGAAGGGTGCTCGAGCTCGAATCGAGCTCCCACCTCAAGTGTTCGAGCTCGGCTTGGTCCTGTTCACGAGCTTTTCAAACTCGGCTCGAAACTCGTATAGTGATGTACATATTACAAACAAAATACACGCACATATGCACAGCAACACAGATCTAAACATACATACATTTTCCACACAAAACACACACATGCACGGATCTGTCTAAAACTAAATATCCATCAAAAGAAATCTCGTACAAAATTATAAGTAGAAATACCTGGAAAGTCACCGATCTCGCCAAAGCCACCGTTCGGATCTCGCCAAAGCTAGCACTCTGATCTCACCAAAGCCACCGTCACCATTCTTGATCTTCCCACGCAACTAGAGAGAGAGAGTAGATCGGCAGAAAGCCACCGTCACCATTCTTGATCTTCCCACGCAACGAGAGAGAGAGTAGATCGGCGGACGTTACTTGGGATGTAAAGAGAGGAGTGCGGCTAGGGTTTGAGAGTCAAAGAGTGGTTAAAGGTTATATAAGTGGGCTTTCAGAACATGGGAATTGGGCTGGACTTTTGTCTATTTTATTTAAAAAATGGTTAGTCATTTTGTTGTTGGGTTGGGCTGGACTAAATTTTTTTTTTTTTTTTACAGGGACTAAACTTACGAGTTTAAAAGAAAATGCATGGCCTAGTCTTATGAATATATTTAATATATATGTATAATGTAATATATATATATAAATATATATATATATATATAATCGAGCTTGTTTGTGAACTTGTTATCGAGCTCTGTTTGTATGGTGTTTATGAACAAACGAACCAAATCTGGTGATGTTCAGACTCGACTCGTTTACAAATCGAGCTTCATATTTATAATCGTGTTCGGTTCGTTTATTAAATAAACGAACTCGAGCCGAGCTCTTAACGAGCCGAGCCCGGCTTGGCTCGTTTGCGGATATCCTCTCATCTCCAATCTTCTGATTTATTCATAAAAATAGCACCACCAAAAAAACAAAAAGGGAAAAAGATACACATTTAAAATATCTAAGGAGTGTCGATAGAAATTTTATACATTTAAGGAATAATAAGATATGCTTATTGCTTCTTTCTCATCACAAAAAAAAAATCCCCTAAATAATAGTTCATGGTGCAAACAAACCATTATATGAGACACAACAGCAATTTGTTTCGTCACTGGCCTATCATGTGGCAACTTATTGTTTCTATCATGTAGCATCGGTAGGTGTGTCAACCGTATAATCCATGGATAAGAGGCACAACTTTCAAACATGGGAATAACTAGTATTCTCTAGAATTTTTAGGAGCTTTAAAAGTTTCAATGGAAAACATATCAACCTATTAGAGCCCTATAAAGAGACTACTTCTATTGTTTCCCTAGATGTGATTAATTCATCTTCATTCAGATTTTAAATATGACCACAAGAAGATGGTAAAAAATCAACAATACTTTCTTAGCAAGAACGGAACTGTCACTAATCAAGGCACCCAAATGGCAATAGAAATCTGAAAAGAACATAGACAAAAATATGCCAACAAACCAACAGAAATATGGGTCCAGAATCTTCATAGAGTTGAAAAGCCCGTACTTAATTAAGTCCAAAAGATTGAGATCAAAACTCTATTGAGATTTATAATAGATAGCCCAACCACCAATTGTTTAAGCAAAGGAGCACCAAGCAACAAACTACTATTGGCCTTAAATTGACCTAATGGAAGGTACTTCAAAAAGAAAGATTCACTAATATTACAAGTACTTGGCATTCTACATAATTTATATGTCTAGAAAAAACAAACCTTGTTTGTGGATTTTGAATGTGACAAAGTAAGTCATGCATAGAACTATGACAAATGTATACATATCAAATTATACATATCCATATATACACAACGCCCCTGTACATGAACATATATATACATATATAGAGAGAGGGATCCTGGGTCGGGGCCCTTAGGAGCACTAGCACAAATTTTATATATGACACACATCCTACACGCACCCACTATTGCGTCAATTGGGGCTTGAATCCTCAACCCTCCCATGTGGGAGGAGGAGGAGATACCACTGGAGCTGACCGTTCTGGTGACAAACATATGGATTTTCACTATAGTTTATGAATAAACCAGGCTACAATTTAAGTTAAGATACAAAAACCAGCCATACTTTATGGCAGAGAACGTTGGACAGTTAGGAAACAACATATGCATAAAGTGAGTATGTCAGAAATACGAATGTTGAGATTGATGAGTTATAGTGGGTAGAGTTATTAAAGAAAGATATGATAGCATGTGGTTTGACTAAGCCTATGGCCTCTAATAGAGCGGAATGGAAACATAGGATTCATATAACCGACCCAAGTAGTTGGGAAGAAGCTTTGGTTGTTGTTGTATAATTACAAAAACCACCAATCAGTAAATTAGTAAATGTAAATGCTAGATATTCTGACTTCTGAATATTCCAACAAAACAGTTATTCCAAAACACGCACACACACATATAAATGATGATGACTACATAGAGAGAGAGAGAGAGATTCAATATAATTTAGGTGTTGGTAACATATCTATTTTAACAAGACAGACAAATTCAATATCCTGGTCTCACCTGCAGTAGATGATTTTGAATAATATTACGGATAATTCTGCAAAATGAAAATGATAAAAGATATTATATAGTGTAATCCTAGTCATCAACTCTCAGTCATATAAGATACAAAGAAGGAAGATGGCATAATATCCAAAATGCTTTTCCAATTACACACTGCGTATTTTTCCCCTACATCATGGAATACAAGGACAAATTTGATGACAAAAATAAAACCACTCTACAGTATGAAAAATTGAATGCACAAGAATTTTATAAAGAGATCAAGTTTTTGTAGAGGGTAAAACCAGAGAGAGAGAACCATGTTTTCTAATTTATAAATACTCAACAACAAAAATATAGCACATGAGAAATCTTTACGCATCAACAGACCATACCCATATTCTTCAAAATATCCACCACGACCTTCTGTTCCAAAATCCTCCCTAAACACAATCTGCAAGAGAAACCAACAAAAAAGATTAACATTTGTGATACCACACATTGATACTTGTCAAATTTTCAAGCTTTGACATTTAAGATAATTCGAAGATATGCTTGCAAATTAAGAAGAAGAAAAAAATCTTGTGTGGCCATACTGCTAGATCAAACATTAATTTAGGGGCAAATATATATAAAAGTAAAGATTCAAATTTATGAAATCATAAATATTTCTCAAAAGTCAAAGCCTGCCTCAGTGCTTCTAACAAAAAAGATTATGTGCACAAAGCAACATATTCACATTAAACCAAGCCCCATAAAGCATAATAAAATCTTGAAGCATCAAACATCTTGATTTTACTGTTTTTTGGATATTTTCAAAGTAAAAAAAGAAAAAAGGAGAGCATCAAACAGTAACTTTTTCAATAAATCAATCCTTCTACACCATCAACAGAAAACAAGAATGAAAAGCAGTCATCATGGTATCTTCTGATACAATAGTAAAAAAATATAAGTTGGAACCACACTATAAGCAGGAGATTACAAAATGACAAATAATATAGCAGGTAAATCCACAGTTATGTTCTGTTTAACCAAAAATATAGTATTGTACAGTCATTGGTTCACCATTTTGAACAGCTTAAAAAAAACTAAAATTAAAAATAAAATAAAATTAAAAAACATAAGAAGGATACTCACCTGTATGTTAGCAATGTTGTCACGATTCCAAAGCGGCAAAAAAAAGCGATTTGCAAAACGAAGCACCAACTGCAGTAATTTGAAATGTCATAAAAAAAGAAATCAGCAGTTTCTAAGCTACTGGATATATTCAACAACTTCTGAGATAATTACCAAGTTCTGCACCAATTCCTTTCCCAGATAATGATCAATACGGTAAATCTGTGGCTCATCAAATAGCTTCCCAATCTGGGCATTGAGTTGCTCTGTTGAATCCAAATCCTTGCCAAAAGGCTTCTCTACAACAATCCTTGTCCATCCACCACGGTCAGCTGAAAAGGATAAAATTAAGGAGTTCATAAAGATTTTATATTAAGCTGTTATAATTCAAAAATCACTTGAAGCACCGCTGCACCAGCCTGTCTAATTAATTAAGGAGTCATAAAACACAACATGCATGATGAGCTGCCTTTAAATCCATTACATTACAAAAAAAATTTACCTGAGAAAAACAAGAGCTTGCATTATCAAACTAAAAATAGAAAAGAGATATTTATGAACGTTTCAAAATAACAAAACAGAAGAAAATATTCTGACAAATTTGGAAACACAAAAGCCTGATGATTATCCCATTGATACATATTAAGTTTCTATTACATGCTATATACTAACATTGAATCAGATATATTTTTTTACTGTGTACATAGAAGATCATGTATTTTCACAGAAGGATCAACAGAATTATATACTGTTACTCATTAAAATGTATGCGTCAAGATAATGACTATTCTTGTACTCGGCACATATCAAAATGCATCTGACATTCCACTGCAACGACATTAGCAGGAATATGAAACATGAGTTTAAGAAAGCTCCCATTAACATAAAGCAGTCCCTTTTTTCTTTCTTTCTCTCTTCTGAAAGCATAAGGAACAAAATTTATGCAACCTATCCAACAGCAACATGAAAAACATAAAGACTTAATCTAAATAACAAGTATGCTTCTATAGTGCTTTTGTTGACTATCAATGAAATAACTTTTCCTTCTGGAATCCAGATCAAGGCACAGTAGTGGAGATCGGAGTACTTTAAGAGATAAATAACTAATTCATCCAAGCCTAAATGCAGTAGAATTAACATTCACAAAAATAATTCCAAGATAGAAATTCATACATCTATTCATGCAACAACTCCTGACCATCTTGCAGACAGATGGATATACCGATGGAGGAAGCGCAAGGTAGAAGAGTCTTCGAGATGACCTTCTACACTGTTTTTGAGACTTCATGCCTAGATATTTCCTTGTCCAATACACGAAAACCCTCCTCGGTATCATAAGAGCCACTTACATATTTGATCTACCAAAATTTTGTCAAAGCCATTTCACATCACCGCGTAGCAAATAACTGATGAAGGATACAAAATTAACAAGAAGCAACAGCTGTTCTTACCAACTGCAGAAATGTTGATACATGTTCTGAGTGCTCTAATGAAGCACCCTTGCCCTGGGTAAGATACCAGCAGTCATTGATTAAAGATCAACCGAAACCCAAATGAACCACTACAAGCATTGGCCACTGAAACAAGCGTTTCATATTATAAGCAAACTGAAAAAAAAAAAAAAATTTACCTGACAAAAACTTGTCACAGGATCAGTGAAAAGAATTAAGATTAATAAAAAGCAAACAGTCACAATGCCAACAAGACTGAAACTGAGCATACAATGCAAAAACTCAATCAAAGATTGCAAGTTCCCAAGCTAGCAGTAAGTATATATAATTCTCGTATAAATGTAATCGACATATTTTTATTAAAATGGAAAATTAGTACTGATTCTCAACTGAAGCATTCTTTTCTTACTCATATTATGAAAAGTCCACAATAGGGAAGCATGGAGTAAAAGCCAAAGTTATGGAAATCTCACCCGCGTATGCGATTTCTCAACTCGTCATCCGAAATCTTGGTCCTTGCATAGCCAAAAATATGAACTTCATTTGGTTGCAAGAATCCCTGTGAAAACACCACGTCCACATCCAAAAGTTAGCATATGACAGCATGTTCTATAGATGGACAACAAAATAATCTATCACAGAAAATATGAGAAATCATGTAATTCTTGATTTCCCGAGCGGCTTGTTACAGAAGGGCATCGTCTACTGACTAATTCCCATTTTCATTCTGAAATTGTATTGTGAAAATTATATCTTACAATCACAAAACATGTATTCATGATAACAACAGATCATCAAACCTGCCGGTAAAGGTTAAATAGGGCCGGAAAAGTCTTTTTCTTGGCAAGATCACCCGAAGCACCGAGCACAATAATGGAGAGACATCCAGTTTCAGGAACAATTTCAGTCTCCTTTGAGAAAGAATCACTTCTAAGACCTGATCTTTTCTCAATGGATCCGTACGATTCCATCTTTCAAAATCAACTCTTCACAACTGAAAAGTATTATCAATTGTACCTTGTGATCTGCGCATATATAGACAGAAAGTGATTGTCAAGCAAATTTATAATTGATCAGGAATATGTAAAATTATAATTTCCACCATTATAAGATAATTGATTGACTTCATTCATACAGCTCACACACAAAATTAACTCATAAAGTGATTGTTGTCAGCTTAGTAGAAAAGAATAAACTTCTAAATCTTCAAAAACTTACTCTTCAAGTCTGATGCATCTCATCGAAGACATCAATTGATCACAATAAATAGAACATTAAAAAGACACTTGATAACACTGAGATACTGAAATATACTCGTTAACAATTTAGATACACACACAAATACATGCATCAAATAAGGTTGTTATTGGGCCTAAATTTCCAGATCCGAACCGAATTCAGATCAAATAAATGGTAATCAGCAGGTAATTCGTTCATAAAACCAATAATTAAGTAAAATTAAGACTACGGACCCAAAAAAAACCAAGCCCAAGCTAACCACTTCTGGTCCAAAAGTATCAAAACCCAAACAAGACCGAACTTTGGTTAAACCCAGACCCAAAATCAAGCCCAATCCAACCACTCCGGCACCCTCATTTAGGGGTTAGGGCCGTTAGGGTTTTACGAATGCAATTGCTTGGAGAAGGAGACTGCACGCACTAAAACCCTCTCTCTCTAAAACCTTCACACACACTTTCTCTCTAAAACCTTCACACACTCTCTCTCCCTTTCTCTGCAATTCATCTCGGATATGGGTAGCAGCCAAGCTGCAGTGTCCTTCCTCACCAATCTAGCTCGCGCTGCCTTCGGCCTCGGCCTCGGCGCCACCGTCCTCAACTCCTCCCTCTACACCGTCGATGGCGGCCAACGCGCCGTCCTCTTTGATCGGTTCCGCGGTGTCATCGATCAAACCGTCGGTGAAGGCACTCACTTCCTCATCCCATTGCTCCAAAAGCCCTTCCTCTTCGACATCCGAACTCGGCCCCACACCTTCTCCTCCGTCTCCGGCACCAAGGACCTCCAAATGGTGAACCTTACCCTCCGAGTCCTCTCTCGTCCCGAGGTCTCAAAACTCCCAGACATCTTCAAAACCCTAGGTCTCGAATACGACGAGAAAGTCCTCCCTTCGATCGGCAACGAAGTCCTCAAGGCCGTCGTCGCGCAATTCAACGCCGATCAACTCCTCACCGACCGTCCTCACGTCTCTGCATTGGTGCGCGAGAGCCTGATTCGTCGTGCGAAGGACTTCAACATCGTGCTTGATGACGTTGCCATCACGCACTTGTCGTATGGAGCTGAGTTCTCAAAGGCGGTGGAGCAGAAACAGGTGGCACAGCAAGAGGCGGAGCGGTCGAAGTTCGTTGTTGCGAAGGCGGAGCAGGAGAGGCGCGCGGCGATTATCAGGGCAGAAGGAGAGAGCGAATCGGCGAAGTTGATTTCTGATGCGACTTCCGCTGCTGGAATGGGATTGATCGAGCTGAGGAGGATTGAGGCATCTAGGGAGATAGCGTCGACCTTGGCGAAGACACCGAATGTTGTGTACCTGCCCCATGGAAACAACATGCTACTGGGGCTCAATCCTTCCATGGTGGGCCGATGAATTGGTAATTTCGGAAACCTTATTTTTGTCTGCAATTTCAATAACCTTATTGTTGTCTACTATAATAGTTTACAGTTCTTTAATTAAATTGCTGCTTGACTGTTGGGGATTTTTGGTTAAATACATTGATTTTAGTTGTGTACAAGTTTATTTCACTTCTTCACTTTTTTTGATCTGGCACTTCACATCCCATCATTTTACTTCAGCTTTGTTTGTTCCCCTGATACTATATGATGTGTCAAGTGGTATGGTGTGGTTAGAACTCTGTTTCAAGGGACAATGAGTTAACAATTTGGCATAATTGAACTTCTCGACAAACTAGGAACTAGGGTGCTGTTTGATAATCCAATTAAGTTCTAAAATTCTAATTAAATGTATTTAATAATGCAAATTACGTATCACTAGAATAAGTTATAATTTTAAGTGAGAATTATAGTTTTCAAAATAAGACACCTGTCTTGTTCTCAAATTCTATCTGTATCATGTACATTGCAAAAGACACAACCCTAATCTTTCTCCCCAATTTCAAGAACTAAAAAACATTGTAATAAAAGGAATCAATTGTCTTCTCATATGATAACTAAAGAATGTGACCAACACTAAGAGAATTCCGATTGTTGCAATGACCTTGAAGAGCATGGCTACTAAAACAATGCTGGTGGCCGTTGTTGCAATAACCTTGAAGGAATTGATTAGGGGCTGTTTGGAAACGCTGTCGGATTCCATTTACTAATTCCTGAAATATGGAATCTGGAAACTTGATGTGCTGCCATTTCTGTTAAAAGTAGAATCCGTTTGGTAATGTCATTTGTTGTTAAAATTTTGAAAGCTGAAATCTAAAAACATGTTTGGTAACCCAAAATTCTTGAAATGCTTTACATTAACAAAATGCCACTGTCATGTCTAGTAAATTCAATGTCCATATTTCAATGTTCAGTTTTCCTATGTAGGCAATAAAGAGTTCAATTATTCAGTGAGTTACATTTGTAGAAATAAATTCTGTTTTTTTTTTTATCACTTGTTGAAAAATTCATAAATTTGGCAAATGTTTTGCAAATGCTTTTAAAAGAATGTGGCAAAGTCTTGTTTGAAATTTGGTATACTACAAATCATGTTATTCACTTTCCATGTTCATAATCACATCACAATCTATGTGTACTAATTTATAAGACCACACAATAAAATGTCATAAACACCCAAAGCTTCATTTATAACATTCAAGTAAATTTTATATCCAAATTCGTCAAATATTAATACAATACATGTACACTTGGCTGATTAGCCCAAAAAACAAAAGTCGCCCCGCAATGTCCAATGTGTCAACCACACCCCTACACAACAAGCCAAGTGATGAACACATGAAACACAAAAACTGCCAATGAAACCAACCTTACGAGGCACCAAATCAACATCTAATCATAAGAATGACTACCTTACGAGGCACCAAAACAGTCATCTAATTAGAAGAATGGCAAAATTACAAGGCACCAAATCAAAATTAGCATCCCTGTTGAAGATAGATACTATGTACAAGGCACCAACTCAGATCCCTGTTGAAGGGAGGTATCCAAGTTGTCATCCTACATAATTAAGAAAGAGATGATAAAGTAGCTTAATCTTTAACAAAAGAACATGGAACAGAATTGAAGTAAAAAAATATACACTTCAGCTGTTGAACAAGCCCTTTAAGTACTTTCTCCTCATTTTTCAGCTTCGACAATTCTGATTCATCTTTGGCTACCGCTAGTTTTGCTTGTTCAACCTCCTGCTTTCGCAAAGTGACACCTTCCTGAAATGTTGCAATCTTTTTCTTTAACTTATCTCTAGCAGCTTTTCCAGCCTCCCAGCATGTATTTGGGCATTTCGCTTTACCATCATACTCATCACTCCCATCACAGCAATCTGCTCAACGTGGGGGCGGGTCAAAATTAAATACTATTAATTACTTCTGGATAAAAATATAAAGACATGCTAACAAGATGTAACACATAAATAAACGTGTTTTAGTATCAAGTATCAAGACCACAAGTCACAAGATAAAGGATTAAAACAATGTAAAACCAGATCATGGACCTATTAATATAAGCATATGCAATATCACGTTGACAATCCAATTTTCAGGTATAATTGTCCATATACCATAGACATCTGTCTACTTCTCGAGTCCTGCAAGTCCTGATTATTAAAAACAATCAATCATGAAATAACTTGAACAAAGGGTGCATGACAGCAGCATCTTCAAAATTCATATAGATCAAAAGTCTCTTAGTCAAACGGCCGCAAGAGGGTGCTCACAGTGAGAGCGCCCTCTTGATACCCGTTTCAATTCAATAAGTTATATAAAATTTTGGAACCTACGTTACATGGACTTGGGTAAATACATTGGGTGTAGCTGTATGTCCAACAAATCCCAAAAACCATGTACACTGGGACAGAGCACATGAGGAGGCTGATAAATATTCATTTTTTAAATGAGTAAACTGATGTTTTAACTTGCACACATTACAAGTGTTCAACATGATCAATTTATTTATCGGACATGGTTACTTCACATATTTAAAATAAGTCCATGAAACATAGTCTATAATCAAAAAGAAAGGGGAAAGCAGTTGTAAATAGCCCTTTCTCATTCACCATGAACTTATAAAGACCAAAAGTGACTCTTTTACAAGTTTGTGCCATAATGGAAATAGAGGGACTGCCAGATAAACAGACCGGTTTAAATTCATTTTCTAGGTCATATGTAAGGGCAAGAGAAATCCTATTTGGTATTCAGATACAACAGCAACAAATAGGCAGCCAAATTACATACATTCCCAATGTTATTGTGTCTTCAGTAGGTTGTATCAATACATATCTGCTAAATTTATCAAAGAAAAATGTAATGCAGAAGAATGCAAGTAAAAGGGGATTCCCGGTTTAGAGTAGTAACACTCAATTTATCTCGAAAGACTACTTAATCATGAAATTATACTAGCTTTAGAGAAAATAACCTCTTCCCACCCTGAATTCAATATTGTTTTCTGAATTTATTTAGAAAAAAATTTCGTCTAAACAAACAGCTTCTAAACTAATGGTCAAATTCCATTAATTTTCACAAGGCAACTGAATTCTGTGTGTGTATAACATAAATAACAACAAAGTTTTCATCAAAGCAATCTGTACAAAAAGGTTCTACTTTGTAGAATTCAATCACCAAAACTCTCTATTTTCACAAAACCAATTATGAAATTATTACTATTTTTTCTTTTAATGAAAGCTATAATCTTTAATACCTGTTTAGGATCTCCTTGAAGATTGACGATAGCAGAGTACCGGTCCTCCATGGCTTCTGTCCTCCCTCTCTTACAATACACAGAATACCCATCCATCTCAAGCTCCACCGCATCCCTCCACCCCTCCTCAGGCGCCGACGGCGTCGGCGGACAATCACCTAAAGTTACAAGAACAATTCAGAATATCGAGCCGCATCAGTCTCTTCCTCTTCTACAGCGTCGGCGAAGACAAATAAGAAGAGGAAGAACATGACGATGACGCACTGATTGTAGAAGAAGCTCTAGCAAGTCCACAGGGTGGTGGTTTATGGAGGCGGAGCAGCCTGAGAGGCAACGATGGAGATGATGAGGAAGGCGATTGCGCTAGGGTTATGGTTTCGGGGATGAAGAAGAGATGGATGATTTGCAAAAGAGCGAATTTCGTTTCAAGCTTATTTTATGTTATAAACGATTTCACTTCCTCCATATATTTTAAGTGGCACTGTAGCTGCTGCAGTGCCCGTAAACATAAAATTTCATTTTGGAAGTCTTAAAACTGAGCTTTCAAAATATATCTATTGGCTGCCAAAATTTTGACATAGAATTTTAAAATTTTAGAAACAGAAATCGGTTACCAAACATATTTTCTAACGCAGTTTTCAAATTTTTGAAAATGGCAACTGAAATTTGGAATCGGAACGGTTTCCAAACAGCCCCTTAGATGTTGCATAAAGGCCATTATGTAAGTACTTTAGTATCATGTATGTATGAATATTTGGAGTCTTTGAGAAATCAATATAACGAAGCTGGGATGGTTTAAATGTACGAATTCTGTTTATGAAAAGAAGGCTGAGTGTGGTTGGGTTCAATCTATTTCTCTGAAGAATAATCTTGCAAAAGAGTTCTACTTACGAGTATGTTCTTTTTTATTGTTAATAGATTGTCTATGACTATTTTCCTTAGATTGGTTAAGATGATATTCAAATTCCTTTTGCATTTTCCTGATATGGCTTGATAGTATATTGGACAATGGACATCTTTTAGGTGCAGCTACAAGATTCTGAAAGCCACATAACTAATTTGTGCGTTCTATTAGGCTTAATGATATTTTTGAGATAATTGTGGAAGTGATTGTTGCCTCATTTTGGTATGTGATTGGTTCTAGTGATGCGTTTGAGACTTGTGTTCAAGTTCCATTTTTCAAGAATCAAGACCAGATTGAACTTGGTTATATGTCTTATGTGAATTATAATCAAGAAAACGAAAGAAGAAAACTAGGACTGGAGCCGTTCATGATAGAATCATCAGATCTATCATTTAACTATTTCTTCATACACCTCTTCTGTACAATCTGGGACTCTGTCTTTATACTTTTGATGTGTTGTTGACATTCATCCCTTGGCCATGTTTATATGTGCAAGCATAAGGATCAGTTTTTTTGGCCTGTTAGCTTGCAGTTGTGACAACAAATTGGTCGATACCATTTAGGTATGCAAATATGATGCAGCATGGACGCAAGCGATCTCTACAAATGCAACGATAGAGCTTTTAGTTGAACATTTATGAGTATTGACACGCTTCCAGATTTTAATCAGCTTGGATTATTTGACTTGCCTGAAAGTGCTTTTCATCGCTTATTGGGATTTTGTCAAGGTTTTATGCCTGAATTCATATCCTTGTTATGTTTTGGACCTTTTGGTTTCTTTTGCAGGTCATGAGTCTTCATCAATTTATTTGTTTTTGCTATTTTTTTTGGATGAATTTGCTTTTGTCATCATCCGGTCAAGATTTTTATGCCTGAATTCATTTCTTTATAATGTTTTGGTTTTCTTTAGCCGGAATTGTACTGCCATGCCTCTTCATCAGTTCATTTATTGGTGGTCTATGGCTAAGTGTGTTATTATTGTTTGTTTTTGTTTTGCGGACTCTATTCATCATAGCCTTGTTTGAGCGTGTTAATATATTGTGCAAGATCTAATTATGTGCACATATTCTTCTGCCCAATGAAAATCTAATTATGTTCACATGCATTCATTCAAACATGGGTTAGATTTAACCTTAAAAATAGCAAAACGTTAGGGTTTTTTGGATGCAATGGTTACGGTTTCTTAGATCTTGGTCTGATGGTTCACCTTTGTTAGCCTCTTCCACATTTTGTGTACAATAATACCAGTTTGTTTTACCTTGGTGGATAAGTGCGACGGACTGCTGTGGCTGCCAATCTGAATCTGGGAGGTTTTTTTTCCCCAGTTGCAGCAGTTTGTGGAATTTAGAGAAAAATGGCTTCTAGAGGGAGGCAATGATGGTATGACCTTCCACATTCTGATTAAATTCTTAGTGTTGGTAGGTCATTTTGTTGATTTCTTGATGACCTTTCTGTTGGGGCTGATGTTCTGCTAAGCTATCTTATGGGGTACTGTTGTCATTTAGGAAGTTGAAAATCAGGTTTCTGTGGACAAATTGTTTGTTTGTTCCTTGAGAAAGGGTAATGCCAGAACTGCTGGATAAAAACATCAGCTGAGAGAACACAAATTGGATGTTCATAATAACGCACCTCTTTCGATGAAATGTTTGTGACTTGTGAGGAGTTTTCTTTCATATGGTTTGGGCTTGGGGAGAAATTATATTGAATTCTTAGTTAATGGTATAAGATTCGTAGTCTGAGTTTGAATTTGAACTATATCACATGCTTCCAGGCTTTATTTCCTTAGCTGATATAACCTTAACTGGAAGATTCTGATTTTCTTGTGTGTTTCTTTTGCTTGCAGGTTTATGTTGATCCCTTGATCCAGCTAGGGATTGTTGATGATGGGCTTGCAAGTTACCTCCTATCTGGCATTTTACATTTTTGTCTATTCTCATGCATTTTGGGGATGCTGCTTTGAACTATTTACCAGGATTAGTATATGCTGAAAATTGAATTACTTTAGCTGATAATTTCAACAGTAATAGTTATCGTTGGACCTTTACTGCAATTGGGAGTTTTGATTTTGTCACTGTTTTATTTAATAGTTTTTGTTGAACATACAACTCACCAACTTTATGCAGTCTTTATTCGGTTTGTCATGTTTTAAATATTAATAAATGTGAAGTTGGATCACTACAAAGCACCTTCTGAAGTGCCAATCTGGAAATCAAGACCGAGTGCTTCAAACCACTAAAGAAGCTTTTCAGTTCATGCAAACATGACAATGACTGCCTCATTTGCAGTTTATTTATTTTTATTTTTATTTTGAGTAGGGACGGGATCGGGACGGGGATCGATTTGGAAGGAGAACACCTCCTGTTCCCAACTCATTTTGTAAAACCACTTGGCCTGCTCGACCCGAATCAGCTCGACCCGAATCAACAGGTTTGATTGTGTCATTATGCACAATTTTTGGAAAAAAAAAAAATTAAGTGTATATTTTAGGTCAAGATATTTATAGGAAACAACATACAAGTATGAACACATGTTCTAAGTATTGCATGCCTATGTTTCTTCTTAGTTAGAAATCTAAAATATCACGAGTGAAAATAAGAAATTGGAGATTAAAGTAATTATCAACTAGAAAGCATGATTGGGGGTGATGTGCGTTTGGCATAGACACCCCTAGCCCCTAGGACATGGCTGGAAAAGTCTGGCATGATTTTTTTACTGCCATACTGTAATCTAGTGAGTACGTTCTTTATAATGTAATAGATAAAATCAGCAAAAATAATTCATATATATAATATTATATTATTATTTTTTGACCTATTTGGGCTGTCTGTCGATTTTTTTCATGTGTATTGTATTAGTGTTTTATGTCCGTGCTTCTTAGACCATACTAAATGGAACTTATTCAGAAGAGCTGGGTTTTCACTTTTCAGAGCAGGGATTCGTCAAAGTTGGTCAAATTGAGTTAGGACTTCACTAATATTAACGTGAAAACTATATATGCTAACTACACTGATGCCGACCAGAAAAGCTTGTCACTCTACAGATTGTGTTGCTACAATCACCTCACCATATTGCTTTAGAAATAAAACAAAGGCTGTTACAAGTCAAATGCACTTGGCTTCCAAAGGAGATCATTGTTACACAAGCTAAATAACATTTATACTTGACGTCGGAACAACCATTACGTTTAGTCCATGTAACTCCTGATTCATATGTTAATAAGATAAGTACTGAAGTCCATTAATATTTGCAACAAAATAATTGCAGAAAACAAAACCTTCATTCACCACAATTGATCTTGACAATACCAAACATCTAAGCACCATCTTCCGTTCTTGACATCCCTTGATTCATCACCACTTTTTCTATGATCTTCTTAAGTGCAGAAGCGCTCACCCCACATTTAGTATCAACAAAACATGATCTACCTTCTTCAGCAGCTTTGCATAGCTGAGGGTCCAGTGGCACCTTCCCAAGAAAAGGGACGCCCATATCACTACACATCTTCGCTGCACCACCACCACTACTGTCAAATACTTCAGTGCAAGCAACCAAATTTAGCATTTCTGGTGCTCTCTCTTTCATATACTCCATAACCCACTCCGTGACATCTTTTTCTTCACCTGTCTCCAACACCCTCGTGAATTTGAAATCTGATACAGGTTGGCACAAACCACTCATGTTCTCGACAACACCAAGGACCTGTAATCCTACCTTCTTGCAAAAACTCACTTCTTTACGCACATCGATCAAAGAGACCTGTTGCGGGGTGGTGACTATGATAGCACCATCTATTCCAGTTGCTTGGAGGAATTGGACAATTGAGATATGCTCGTCTGAGGTCCCAGGTGGAGCATCAACCACTAGAAAATCAAGCTCTCCCCAGTAAACTTCTTTCAAAAAATGCTTGATGATCCCGTTCTTGCGTGGGCCCCTCCATATGACCGCCTCATCTGGGTCGGGGATCATGAACCCAATAGACATGACCCCAAGGTTGGATTCCACATAGATGGGTGACCAACCAAGGTTGCTCTGGTGGATCTCCTGGCCTTCTAGACCAAGCATCTTGGGGATACTTGGGCCACATATATCAATATCAAGGAGACCCACCTGAAAATCCATTGCGGCTAGTGCAAATGAGAGTTGAGCAGAGAAAGTGCTCTTGCCAACTCCACCCTTCCCGGATAAAACCAGTATCTTATGCTTCACAGTAGCCATTCGTTCTGCAATTGTAACCAAGTCTGCAGAAGAAGCAATGCATATCACTAAGATAACATGACAAAATCATTTTCTCCTCAGGCAAATTATTCCAATTCCTGGCAAAATAGAAATTAAAATTATTCTCTATGAGATGTGAGACTGCTTTAAAATGCAGTCGATAAAGTTCGCTTCAAAGATTTCAACTCATATCATTTGAAAATTCATGTGAATCATTTCCAAAGCTAGGTTAATAGAAGATACATTCCTTTGATGCAACACGATGAAAATAATAATACACTAAATGAGATTTCGATAGTAAAAATATAAAAAATCCTTAAAATGACTATATAAGATGCATACTTGGTTCGTATATGGATAACAATTGACAGGCCTACTCAGGGAACCTTTCTACGTACATGGATAACCAAACTGAGACATTCTACAGCAATAGATACCACAAAACTGGGGTGCACGCGGTTCGGTTCCTTAATTTTGGAACCAGAACCGGAACCGTTAAGGCATAGAACTGAATAGTGAAGCATGGTTCGGTTCCGAACCGCGGTTCTTTTGAATGAACAGAATGTATGGAAACAAAAAAAACCCAATTTTGAATTCCAAATCTCCCCAAATCTCTACCAGCATTCCAAACACAATGTATGGAAAATAAAAAAAACAGGAAAATGTTTTTTAAAGAATTACAAAATACCAGAATGCTCCCTCAGAAATCATAAAAAGGAATATTTCAATCATGGATTGATCAGCATTAGCATGGTCAGAAATGAAGCATCATAGGGAACATCAAGCACAATTTGAACATATATCTATAAATAATATATGTAGTATAAACTAGAAAAAACAAGATTAAATTTGGAAACAATAGGTAAAAGCTCGGATAGATGTTAAATGGAGTCTATTCCCAGACCTTCAAATTAAAGGTCTCATAATGAGCTGGGATACATATACATCCCGAAATATACAACTACTTCTCTGAAACCATGAAGGGAAAGAATATCTGAATGATCTTACAGATGAATAAGAATCAAAACCCAAGATCTCCATATATATATATATATATATATAGAGAGAGAGAGAGAGGACATAGACTTAAAAGAGATGGCAAGACCACAGTGGATTTCGACTGCTGAGGAAGTGCCGGAGAGTCGGAGTGAAGTGCTCTGCGTCATGTGCCACGAGGTGAGGAAATGAATAAGAATGAAAACCTAATAGGTTAGAAATTAGAACGGTATTTATATATTATATAATATATAATTTCCAATGGTTCCGGTCCCAAGGACGGTTCCCATCGGTTCGGTCCTAATGGACCTAGAACCGAAACCGCTGGGAACGGTTCCTAAAATTTGGAACCAGAACCGTAGTGAACGGTTCGGTTTGGTTCAACTACGGTTCCAATTCCATCGGTTCTTTATGCACTCCTACACAAAACTATTATAACAGACAATGGAATCAGAGTTCTTTTTCAGTCATTCCACTTAAGAGAGGCATGAGAATACCTAAACTGCAATGACGGCATTACTATTCCAGGAGTCACCTGGACAGAAACTGCAACGTCCAGTACTACTCCAATGGTCACACAAAAACCTATTGGAACATTTAAAAAAATCTCATGAAGAGTAATGATTTAATTATCAGATACTGCTTTATTTATAATGACCATATACATTTTCATAAGAATGGGCCCCAAATTAAACTACCATCAACTCTTCTTAAGAAGTTTGGAATTAAGGATTTTCAAGTTCCATTCTAGAATATCAAGATTCTAGAAAAATATCCATCCTCAGGTTCTATTTAGCAAATTAAATGATCTAAAAAATCATCCTTTAAAGCTAATAGAGGAATAAACAGCTGTGTGACACACTCATTGCTTTCACCAAAGTGTGCAACTACGTTCAACATCTTTCAAACAAGCCAGCTGATAGCAAGGAGAGAACAATTAAAACTACCCTCCACAACATCAAGTTAAAGACTCCTAATATTTTAAACCCAGCATTCTCTTTGATAAACTTCTATTTATGGGGTTAGATTGACCAAGTCCAGGGTTATGATATGCAAGATAAGCTGTCTTTAAGAAGGCCCTGTTCTGGTGGCATCCAAGGCTCCAAGCAAATTTTATCTAGTTCATTGGCTAATAAAATGGTAACCGAAGGATATCAACTTTTAAGAAAGAAAAGGAAAAGGAAAAAATAAAAAATAAAAAGCGGGCACCCAGGTTATGCCAATTACAATACTTAGTGAATAACCGGATCGACCCACAATCACCAACATACATATAAACACATATATACTGAAACCCACAATCACCAACTATATATATATATATATATATATATATATTGTAACCCACAATCACCAAGACAAACCCAAAATCAAAAATAATATGCACTTGAGCAGTTGAGCCCAACATTGACAGAGAGTGTCAATGACGGCAGTTTCACGCCACCTCCATCCATATCGTTCTCCTCTCTCTAACCTCAATTCCCACTACCATCTCTCCCCTCGTTTTGCCTCAGCTTAAACTTCTCACCTTCATTAACCTCCCTGTCAATCATTTCACTATGCCCAACCACAATTGCTATTGAACAAACCAACTAAAACAATACAGGTACAAAAGCAGACACAACTCTTATTGACTGCCCAAAGAGAAAAAAACATTGATTGTGGGTCGATCTGTTTTATTCACTTTGTTTCCTTATTTTCTGTTTTTTTTAATTAAAAAGGATGTGGCTAATTGTCATTGGGCCACGTGAGGGGTCAGCATACTGTAGGTACTCACCAGTGAGTACTAAGTATTCTCCAAAATAAAATATCTGGTTAAGGTCATGGTCGAGTTTGAGTCATGGGAGAATGGATTATGATCATGCTCAAGTCTTCGAAATGAAATTCTTTAAATTTGTACATGAGAGAGAGGATAGTTCTCTCTGGAAATCATATCTGATGCACATGGAAAAAATATAAGATTACTTGCAATAAATGCAGCTTTGCCTAAGATGAAGACTTAATAATGATGCACTTTGACATGCATGATTTCAGTGACAGATTCATGAATTTATTTCGGGGGGGGGTGGGGGTGGGGTGGCCGGGGGGGCATCTAACAGGATCAAATATTCTTTTTCCAACTAACAGTGCAGCAAAACAGCAAGCCAAAAAAATAAAAGCGCAGTAATGGTGTCATACATGAGTGCAAGAAGAAAGAAAAAACTAAAGAAGAAGAAAAGAAAAATGAAAGAACTTTGAAGGGGGGAAATTAGGGTTTGATTGACAAAGGGGACTGCAAAAAATTTTTATGGGATCAAAGAAATTTGAAGAAACAGAAGAGTAAAAGAGAGAAGAAAGGATAAATCAGTGAGATTTTTAGAAAGGGAAATTTTAGCAGGGGGATTTTGTAAAATTTTACAAAATTGCATACAATAGAGTGAAAAAAAAATGAGGAGCCAGCTAGGGGGAGCAGCTGCACCCCTGAGCCCAATGTGGTTCTGTCATTGCATACTTTTTGGGATCTAAAAAAAGCATAGTTCTGGGCATCTGCCACAGCAGGATATCCTCTCATCTCCAATCTTCTGATTTATTCATAAAAATAGCACCACCAAGAAAACAAAAAATGGAAAAAGTTACACATTAAAAATATCTAAGGAATGTTGATAGAAATTTTATGCATTTAAGGAATAATAAGATATGCTTATTGCTGCTTTCTCATCACAAAAAAAAATCCCGTAAATAATAGCTCATGGTGCAAACAAACCATTATATGAAACACAACAGCAATTTGTTTCGTCACTGGCCTATCATGTGGCAACTTATTGTTTCTATCATGTAGCATCGGTAGGTGTGTCAACCGTATAATCCATGGATAAGAGGCACAACTTTCAAATCATGGAATAACTAGTATTCTCTAGAATTTTTAGGAGCTTTAAAAGTTTCAATGGAAAACATATCAACCTATTAGAGCCATATAAAGAGACTACTTCTATTGTTTCCCTAGATGTGATTAATTCATCTTCATTCAGATTTTAAATATGAACACAAGAAGATGGTAAAAAATCAACAATACTTTCTTAGCAAGAACGGAACTGTCACTAATCAAGGCACCAAAATGGCAATAGAAATCTGAAAAGAACATAGACCAAAATTCCATTAGAAAGAGCATGTTTGCCAACAAACCAACAGAAATATGGGTCCAAAATCTTCATAGAGTTGAAAAGCCCGTACTTAATTAATCCCAAAAGATTGAGATCAAAGCTCTATTGAGATTTATAATAGATAGCCCAACCACCAATTGTTTAACGCAAAGGAGCACCAAGCAACAAACTACTATTGACCTTAAATTGACCTAATGGAAGGTACTTCAAAAAGAAAGATTTACTAATATTCCAAGGACTTGGCATTCTACAGAATTTATATGTCTAGAAAAAACAAACCTTGTTTGTGGATTTTGAATGTGAAAAAGTAATTCATGCATAGAACTATGAAAAATGTATACATACCAGTTTATACATATCCATATATACACAACACCCCTGTACATGAACATACATATACATATATAGAGAGAGAGAGGGAACCTGGGTCGGGGCCCTTAGGAGCAGTAGCACAAATTTCCTGATTAGGGCATCCTTCGCAGGAATCGGATTTCCCAGCAGACTCTGATTGAGGACCTGGGCAATCTGAAACAACACCCACAAACAATTCTAATAAGAATATCGAACTTATGTGTTATATACATGTATATGTAATTGAGAAGTTACAACAATGAAACTCGATTGACAATTTCAAATTCGAAATGAAAATTAAAAAAGAAATTAAGGAGAAGGATGATATTACGTTCATTGGCGTTTTCGGGTATTTCGTTATAGCTTCCGTTCTCCATCTCTCTCTTTCTCCTAGTTGCTGCTTCCTCTTACTTTCTCTCTCCGCCGCCGAGAATAAGCAGCTTCCGATATATGCGGGTGCGTGTCTATAAGCTCCCCTTCTTCGACCGACTTCCACAAGTATGTCCTAGCAAAAGCAACGAGGAAGCTAGCTTCCTTTTTTTTTTCTTATCCAAGTCGAAAATTATTTTTTTTCAAAAGCAAACAGTTTTTGAACTCGAAAAAATCAAAAATCGTTTTTCTTCGAAAGCCAATCCAAACACTACCGTAAGCTCAAACGAAATAAACAAGCATTTTTCCTTCTAAATAAATAAAAGTGAGAGAGAAATAAAGGGAGTGTTTGGATTATTTGGGAAGGAAAAAAAACTGAATAAATTGCTAAACCTACTACATATATTGATATTTTCTTTATTTTATTTTATTTATCAGTTTTATTTTATAAAAATATATTTATCTCTTGAACGAATGACCTGATGTAAAATCTTTTTGTGACAAAATTTACATGTTCGATCTCATTCATATGGATTAAGACAAAGGCGGTGATGACTCTTTTTAGTTTTTGAATAATTTTATAATTGAAAATTAAATTTTGGTAACGAATCTTAAACAAAATTACTCTAAAATGACTAAAAAAATATGAATAGTCACCAAAATTAAAACTTAATTATTAATAAGTAACTATTTGATCACTTGTTATGTAAATATTCTTTCTCTGATAAATTATTTTATAATTAGACAAATTTACCCTTTATATTAATCTCAATTAAACAATTTGTTTTAAATTGCCTAATAAACGGACGGCTCATTTTTATCAATATATGAAAAATATAAACTTTAAATTTATAAACTAAGAGTATCATGGACTTAAGTTGGTATGAATTGATCACAAATTAAACAATTGACTTCCGAATTTTTGTAATCAAAGTGTGATTTCACCAATTGAACAAAAGTTAGATCGACAAATTGAATGGTTAGCCATGACAATGTAAGGTCTCCTCTCTCCTGCTATCCACTTTTGTTCCTTGTTATATTAATTTTATTTTGTTTTGTTCCTGTTATATTAAAGGTGCAACTACGAAAAAAGCTAAGGAAAGACAAGAAATTATGGTAGAAGAAACTGAGGATGTATATGTAGAAAGTTGTTCAAGATATTGCCATATAATACTCCTTAAATGTTTTTAGTGATTTTAATATACAAATGATGTTAATGATGTTTGTCTTGTTGATCTAATAAAAAATTTGATCTCTTAGCTCAAGGAAAAAAAAATCAAAATTCTCAATTTTATTTTATAAGTAAATATAAGGAAGTCTTACTGTGTCCCAAATTCATTATGAAACTTTTTATCCTCTCAGTCATGTAGACCATAGTGGAGAGAGTGGCAAAAGAGATTAAGATGATAAAAGAAGCTCTATCTTTTAATTGGTAAACTGAAAGAGTAAAAAGGAAAAAAGAGTGTTCTTGTACATTTTTCTTTTTAAGACATTTTACTAGGAATTCATGTTCCTTCCAAAACAGATGCAACGCTTTAAAATTATTTGAATGAAAACCTCATATAGGTGATTGTTAAGAAAAAATCTTTTTTTTCCCTTATGATGCAAATGATTTGACAAAGCATATGAAACATATCTGTAGCAGACTATTTGTGAACATTATCATCCCCACTAGATATCGCTCGGACCAGGAGAGGCTATGTGCTCTCTAGCAATAAATCAAACTTTATTTCTTCAAGAATTCAAATGACCTAGAAATGATACAATTAGAATAGGAATCGAGTCACCGCCTGATCACAAAACTGTTAAGCCCCATTATAATCATTCAAGCATTATAATCATTCAAGAAAGGGAGCTCGAATTGCTGTGACAAATTCACTGATGACCAAGATTTATTTGCATTGGCTTCAAACACAATTTATTACATTGAGTACCAAATACACCCCACAACAGAGCTCATGTTCTGAATGAAAAGCCCACTAGGTTAAAAGATGTCAAAAGTAAAATTTGCAGCACATTAACATCTTGGCAGGCTGTGGCTTATTAATCAGGCAGAGTAGTCATCTATATATTTTCTCTAGGCATGCAACAAATATAGTTTGTTACAGGTGGGCTCTAACAAAAACACCAGGCTCATACAGCAACTGGAAGATTATTTATGTAGGCATGCTATTTTACAAGGTGGGAGGGATCCATATATAGCCATGCGTTTGAACATAACCAGCTTTTTCCAGCAACTCATCTGCTTCAGTTGGACCTCGGCTACCTGGCTTGTATGGTTTCGGCTTGATTTCTCCATTATCTATTCTGTGCAGAAGTGGGGTAAAAATCTCCCAAGCCGCCTAATGATTAAACACAAATTGTCAAATTGGAAATTTGCAGTGTATGTTCGAATAATTTGCCAGATTTATTTCTAAATACCTTTAACTCGTCTCTGCGCACAAAATGTTGTTGATCACCCCTAATTCTGCAAAATAAGATCCGATCTTATTATTAATTTAAGCATTTTAAGATAGAATGCAGGATTCATTATCCTGGTAAAATTCATTGTTATCATGATGATGTCCACTAGCTCCTGCTGCATGCTCAGTGGACTTTCAATCATACTGCTTAAAGCAAAGGCAGCATATACAGCTTAAAACAGATAAATAAACATGATACGATCATAGAAGGATATGTGGACGTACGTGTCAAGGATTAAACGTTCATAAGCCTCAGGAATGGTAACCCCTTGATAACGCTGCCCATATGACAAATCTAGTTCACTTTGAATAGTAGACATATCCAGCCCAGGCTGCTTGACCTGCACACGAGAGAGCATAAAATCAGTGGATGTGTACAAATCTTGGGATTCATTTCACAATGATTTTTAATAGAGAATCTGTAACATAGTTATATAGATCCTAACAAGAGAATCTTGGTAAAATGCTGAGACAAAGACCAATATAGATACAACAAAAACTGCAAGTGCATTCCCTGCCGACCAGACTATTGGCATCAAGTTTTCAAAAGTTCCCTCATAAAACTTCATGATATTTAGAGAAAAAAATAAGAATAAAAATAATTTTTTCATAAAATAAATGAAAGCATTATCAAAATTAACTCAGAATTTTTCATGATGCGGCCCCTTGCGAATTTTTCAATCACAGAGTAATCATAAAAGTTTATCTAATCAAATGCTATGTGACAAAACAAAGCAAACAAAACTCTCACAATGATTTTCTCAAGCTTTCATGCTCTCTCATGTTTCTCGTTTTTTTTCTCATCTTCCCATACCTGGAAATCATTATAGGACTTGTACTACTTATAGTTTCCATAAGGTTTGGACAAGTTTTGGCAACTTCAAGTTCAAGTCAAGTAAGGAAAGCTCTAAAAACTAAAAACTCTGCGTAAGGATTGCTGCTTAGCATTCTGGGAATGAGGAGATCGCTCCTCACTATATGGGGATCGACCATTTGGACTCTGCTCTGCTAGGGATCAATTATCCAAGCACCTGGGATCCATACCATGCTCGTTTCAACTCTATAATGCATTCAAGATCCACCTTGCAAAGATTCAGCTCCATTAAGTTCAATTAGTGTCCATGGCCACCTAGGTCCATGGTAAGTCAACTATCTAACCAATTAACCAACCTAGACCCTCTGTCAGCGAAATCACTTGCCATTCCTAATGCGTGATTGAGTCCAACAAAGAACCAATGCAACATACATTCCAAATCCATCTTCATTTTCCAATCTTCACTTGATCATGTAGTTCCTTGGTAAGACAACTCAGGCTTAGTGACATTTTGTTAATTCTTACAACCCCCACTTGTTCAAGGAATTTGCTCACACAATTGACATACTTACCAACACATGCAACGTTACTTCAACTCACTTCAACAGTGAAGATGCATATGAAACCTTAAGCAGGTACTACTTTGACATTACAGAAATATAGCTCCAATAATGACATTATTGAAATAGTATTCAGATAAGACATAAGTCTCACAAAATCACAATGACATAACCAGAATCATTCACATACCGTAAGCTTCATGTACATGGCCTCTAAAGGCTGCAGACGAATTACAAATTCATTTCTCCCTTGCTTTTGACCTAAAAATAGTATTAATGTGATTTAAGAGAGATATTTTTAAGCAAAGAATACATAAAAAAAATCATAGCTTAAAATAAATAACTATTGCGAAAAAGATGAAATGAAAACTTGCGGGAATCATAAAGAAAACAGGTATGTTGGAGGATTTAAATATTAAAGTTGCACCCTCTCTAACAGCTTAAGCTTTTAGAGTAGATGGTTGTCAATAAGGTAACACTAAAAGATAATCATACTGAGCTTATGTACATGTTACTTGGTGCATTATCATATTGATAGAAGAGGCTTACTACTGGGATTGAATGCCAATTTTTCCCCTCTTTTCCTATTACAAGACATTAATCTACATTATAATGAATTGAAATAAATTAGTTAAATAGTAATAAACTCAAGGATTTGATAAGTTAATGAAAGTTTAACTGCTGGGATCTTTATTTCTATTTCTTTGGACAACATATTGAAGTACACAAAGCTCCTAGGTAAACTTTAATTTCCATACTTCCGTTGATGCATGAATGCTTGCTATGACAAAGTTTAACATGTAAGAAGACCAGTGAGTGCTTAAAACCCTCCACTGAACTGACTTCCATGTCACATCCTCAAAATTGCACTAATTTCGCAAAAGTCCCTCAATTAATGCTAGTTGTGTCAAAACATTACAGGCTAGTGTTGTACTCAAGTTTTTGATATAGAAAACTTGCAAAGATGATCGTTCGTTGAACATATGTAAGTCAAAATCATGGGAGGTCGATACCATACATTTAAAAATATCACCAGGAACGTCTTTAAATTGAATTCGTATTTCTGCCTTTCTTGAATTTAATGCTTTCCCAGCCTTGAGTATAAAAGGAACACCTGCAGCATGTAATTAATGGTGATTGTAGTGACAAAAGATTGAATTCTGAATAGCTTTTAGGCTAATCTAAAATCTTAAAGAATACAAAAAAAAAACGACCATAGGGGTTCAGGCTGCATCTTAAATACAAAAAACAATTTTCCTGCTGCCAGATCTAAATTTTTCCCTGTGCTGTGAAGAAAATTTAAAATGAAAGACATTAGAAACATATAATTTATATTATAGAAATCCTATCACACCTTCCCATCTTTCATTGTGTATCCTCAGAATGGCAGTTGCAAAAGTAGGAGTGTTTGAGTTGTCAGGAACTGTTGGGTCCTCTGTATAGCCTTCATATTGTCCAAGAACAACCTCTTCATCTTTAATTGGATTTACGGATTGAAGAACCTGAATTTCACAAAACATGATGTGGAAGAGGAAAAAGAATGCTCAATGACACACAACTTATAAAGACTGGAATATATTATCAAGGAGAGTTCTATGTTAATTCTTAGGTGCAAAACATAAGTACTCATTTGAATCAAATATGTGTAGAGATTCTTATGTCTTTCAGATCAAATGTCCATTAGAATTCTTTTACATCCTTTATGTCCATTATCCTCCATTTGGTAGTAGAAAAGAAAGAGAGAAATGGAAAGAAAATGGTCAAGTGGCATTTCTGTTCCATTTACTCATTCTTTACATTGATTGAGTAAAGCACCAAAAACTTATTTTCAACTCTTCACTGCATACAAATGAAAAGGTAATCCGCATGTTTGCAATACCTTGTTTGTGAATACTTAAGTGTGTCCAAGCACACAAACTAGTAGGAGAATTAATAAAAGTAGTTGACAACCAGCTTCTCATAAGCAAGTAAACCAAATACTTGCCTTAACTTTTTCATCCCGAATGTGCTCAGGTTTAAGAGAAACAGGCTTCTCCATGGCAACCAGGCAAAGAACCTGCAGTGAGATTGAATATATTTTATGTTAATTGGAAATTCATGTTTTATAATACAAGTATACAACAAAACGATGTCACCACACCCTGTAAAATAAAAATCTTTTTCATCCGTGATTAAAACAGTACAAGCAGTACCAAGAGCTTCTAAATGGTTTTTGAGCATGACAAACACAGCCATTGTGCCAGAAAATAGTAATGCTCTTTTTTTTTTATACCCAACTAGACAAATAAAGAAGAGTTCAAACTGAACACGACTATACAAAATCTGAATATGGTACGGTCTAGACAATTTCTAATCAAGTAAAATGTAACCACCACCCAACCAAAAAATTTCAGATGGGGACATATGTTTGGTCATCACCTCACGAGAATGCAAGAATTCATAATTCGTCTGTGTCACAGGAACACACAGCAACCAATAATGACAATTAGTCATCATTTATCCCATTTTTATTTCCGTTTTACAAAAAATAAAATATCTTTAAAATATATATTGCAGGTATATGAGGAAGAGATGGTAACCAAAAACTGGATGAACCAGACAGACATGCAACATTAGCTGAGTTACATGAAAGTATTTCATTTAACCAGCAGCAGAAAGACGAAATTAAGCAGCAGTCATTGAGAGTAGTCTCGTTCATTTGCTGGGAACTGTGGAAAAGATGAAATTTGTTGCATTTTGAAAAGAATTCATTGGCTCCTGATATTGTTGTAAAAAGGGCAGTTGCTTTCTGTAATGAATTTTGGGAAGCTTCCAATAAGACTAGGGGTGATTCCAATCCAAAAAATCTGATTACTGTCTCAGGCACTCATAGAAGTCTTTGGATCCCACTGTGCAGGACGAAGATAATATTAATGTTATGGTGCATAATACAATAGTGTTCTGTGTATTGTGGGTGGAGGTATATCTGTGAGGAACTGCTGTGGAACATTGCTCAAAACTGTCTCTTTCTTCATGGATCATGTGGCGGATGCTCTCCAAGCAGAAGCACTTGTTGAGGTAAGCAATAAAGATGGCAGTACAGTGGAATTACAATTCTGTGGTGTTCGAAGGAGATGCCCAGACTATCTTGAAGTTGCAAGCAAATTCAGTCTTAGTTTCGTCTATTATGAAAGAAATTTGTTTTGTTTTGCAACAACACAGAGGTTTCAAGTTTTGTGGGTGCCCTGAAGAGGAAATCAGGTGGCTCATGTGTTAGCTCAAATGGCTATTCATCAGAGATCTTTTGTAGTGATGGAAAGTGATTTTCCCCTAGCAGTGCTACTGGCTGTGGAGGAGGATATGTGTGTTTAGTTTTGTTGCTTTTGCCATGAAAAAAAAAAATTTGTAACAGAGCAAAACATTACTTTGCAAATGTGGAAGAGATGGCAACACTAATGAATACCGAGCCCTGAACATAACAATTTTCCCAAATTTTGAGACAGAAAACAGAGACCAGTAGTTTTCATTTCAATTATTTAGTCATAGAACAGTTGCCATAACAAATAAATGTTGCGTTTGGTACGAGATAATGGAATGGAATGCAGCTAGGAATGGAATGAGAATGAGAATGAAATGGAATGGTCATTCTCATTATATTGTTTGGCTACAGACACGAAATGAGGTAGGAATGAAATAAATTTTAAATCAAATTGTCCAAAATACCCCTCCTAAAGACAAATAAATTAAATTAACAAAGGTGTGGTGGTGGTGTGGGTGGTGGAGGAAGATGGCAATGTAGAGGCAGTGGCGGTGGTGTGGTGGCGATACGATGTGGCGGCAACGGTGGTAGTGAAGGAAGGCGGCAATGTGGAGGTGGTGGTGGAGGAAGGTGGCGATGTGGAGGTGGTGAAGGCGGTGAGGGTGGTGGTGGTGGTAGTGGTGGTGGTGGTGGTAGAGGCGGTGTAGTGGTGGAGGTGGTGGTGGTGGAGTTGAAGGGGTATCATATTTTTTTTTAATCGTACTAGGAATGGAATGCCCATTCCTGGGAATGAATTTTCATTCTAAAGGAATGAGCATTCCCCACCTTAAATTCATACCAAACAAAAGAATTGATAGAACGGGCATCCCATTCCATTCCATTCCTGCGTACCAAACGCAACAAAAATGTGATGCATACTCCAGGGAATCAATGCTTCTAAAGCTATCAACACCCTTTAACCTCTTCCCTTGTGAAGGAGAGCTTGGAAAAAGTGATGCTCCCTTCCTAACTTCTTTGTTCTCTCTCTTTAATCTCTTTCCTTCTCTTTATCCTCTTTAGATAATTAAAAAAAGCAGCATACTCATTTGCCCACCACAAAGGGTCGCATAGTGTGTGTTTGAAAAAATTGTTGCAGATGTCAGTTTACATGAATTTGATAATGGAGACAAAGATCTATGGATTATAAAACATGAGGCTCAATAACGAAGCGGAAGCTATGAAATTGTTCGCGCACGAACAAGGGTAACTTTGAATCCACAAAGTTAAGATAAATGCAAACAAAAGTTGTAGAGAAATCTGATTTTTCTGATAATTGAATGTGTGATCTATCTGCAGTACATGTATTTATAATAGAGAAATCATAATTCTAATAGTACAAGAAAACCTAAAAACAAAAGGAAACTTGTAGAAATCCTAATCCTAACAGCACAAAGAAACCTAAAAACAAAAGGAAAACTAGCTGCATAAGGAAACTGCCAAAAATAATAAAGTTTCTCTATAAATAAGGTAAGAAACCTAGTTACTAAAAATTACTAATTACCAAAAATCAAAGCAATCCAAATCCGTCTTGACACCTAATAAAATTTCCCAAACGGGTCCCATGCTCATCAGCTATCTATTTTGGATCATTGAATTTTTCTCTAGGAAGAGAAGTGTAATCAAACAAAGTATTATAAGCCTTTGGTTCCCACAGAATCTACCATACAATGTTCAAGGCTTATTTACCCAAAAAAACGATATGGTTGCACATGTATTTTATGTGTAAGAATTTTAATTAAAGTATTTAGCGAGGATATTACCATATTTTCTTATGCTCATATGTCCTTTAGGGGGTTTGAAGAATAAAATTTAGGACTTATGTCATAGTGGTTAAAAAGGAGTCATTACCCAATATGGTCCCCGTTGATCGAGGATGTAGGGAGGGGTGGACTGGAAACAAACCTAACCTTTGGCATTAATTGTTTTTCAATATATGTGAAGCTCCGTTATTTATGTTGAATGCATAGAAGGTTTTCTGCTAAATCATGCTTCCTTGTAAAAAAATTTGCCATATAAACCTTCATTTACTATCTCTCTCTAAATTCCTGGAATAAACAGTTGTACGAGAACTCAAATTTCCAGCCACACCAGCCTAAGGCAGAAGCAGAGGAGATAAATGCTTACCTCTCTCTTATTTGAGGGCAAATCAAGTGCCAGATTTTTGCTTGGTTGATCCACAAGATGATAGGACAAAAGCACCATCACTTATTGTTCTCGTTATAAGGAAGTTCCTCATCAATGTTAACCAATGTATATTTTACTGTTATACAAGTATAAAATTTATGTATTTTTTTCTTTGTAGTAAATAAGACACACATTCAACGCACACCCACTACTGCCCAAATGGTGTTCGAATCCCCATCCTCCCATATGGAGAACTGTATTTTATCATTTTATATATGACACACATCCTACACGCACCTACTATTGCCTCAATTGGGGCTTGAATCCTCAACCCTCCCATGTGGGAGGAGGAGGAGATACCACTGGAGCTGACCGTTCTGGTGACAAACATATGGATTTTTACTATAGTTAATATGAATAAACCAGGCTACAATTTAAGTTAAGATAATTACAAAAACCAGCCATACTTTATGGCACAGAATGTTGGACAGCTAGGAAACAACATATGCATAAAGTGAGTGTGGCAGAAATGCGAATGTTGAGATGGATGTGCGATAAAATTAGAAAGTATAGAATTAGAAATGATCACATTCGTGAGATGGTTGGAGTAGCACAAATTGGAGATAAAATGAGAGAAAATCGGTTAAGATGGTTTGGACATGCACAAAGAAGACCATTAAATGCGTCAGTTAAGAAGAGTGACATAGTCTACAATGAGAGTAACACTAGAGAAAAAGAAAGACCAAAGTTAACGGGGGGTAGAGTTAGTAAAGAAGGATATGATAGCATGTGGTTTGACTAAGCCTATGGCCTCTAATAGAGCATAATGGAAACATAGGATTCATATAACTGACCCAAGTAGTTGGGAAGAAGCTTTGGTTGTTGTTGTATAATTACAAAAACCACCAATCAGTAAATTAGTAAATGTAAATGCTAGATATTCTGACTTCTGACTATTCCAACAAAACAGTTATTCCAAAACACACTCACACACATATAAATGATGATGACTACATAGAGAGAGAGAGATTCAATATAATTTAGGTGTTGGTAACATATTTATTTTAACAAGAAAGACTAATTCAATATCCTGGTCTCACCTGCAGTAGATGATTTTGAATAATATCGCGGATGATTCTGCAAAATGAAAATGATAAAAGATATTATATAGTGTAATCCTAGTCATCAACTCTCAGTCATATAAGATACAAAGAAGGAAGATGGCATAATATCCAAAATGCTTTACCAATTACACACTGCGAATTTTTCCCCTACATCAGGGAATACAAGGACAAAGTTGACGACAAAAATAAAACCACTCTACAGTATGAAAAATTGAATGCACAAGATTTTTATAAAGAGATCAAGTTTTTGTAGAGGGTAAAACCAGAGAGAGAGAGAGAGAGAACCATGTTTTCTAATTTATAAATACTCAACAACAAAATAATAGCACATGAGAAATCTTTAGGCATCAACAGAGCATACCCATATTCATCAAAATATCCACCACGACCTTCTGTTCCAAAATCCTCCCTAAACACAATCTGCAAGAGAAACCAACAAAAAAGATTAGCACTTGTGATACCACACATTGATACTCATCAAATTTTCAAGCTTTGACATTTAAGAGAATTCGAAGATATGCATGCAAATTAAGAAGAAGAAAAAAATCTAGCGTGGCCATACTGCTAGATCAAACATTAATTTAGGGGCAAATATATATAAAAGTTAAGATTCAAATTTATGAAATCATAAATATTTCTCAAAAGTCAAAGCCTGCCTCAGTTCTTCTAACAAAAAAGATTATGTGCACAAAGCAACATATTCACATTAAACCAAACCCCATAAAGCATAATAAAATCTTGAAGCATCAAACATCTTGATTTTACTGTTTTTTGGATATTTTCAAAGTAAAAGAAGAAAAAAGGAGAGCATCAAACAGTAACTTTTTCAATAAATCAATCCTTCTACACCATCAACAAAAAACAAGAATGAAAAGCAGTCATCGTGGTATCTTCCGATACAATAGTAAAAAAATATAAGTTGGAACCACACTATAAGCAGGAGATTACAAAATGACAAATAATATAGCAGGTAAATCCACAGTTATGTTCTGTTAAACCAAAAATATAGTATTGTACAGTCATTGGTTCACCATTTTGAACAGCTTAAAAAAAACTAAAATTAAAAATAAATAAAATAAAATAAAAACATAAGAAGGATACTCACCTGTATGTTAGCAATGTTGTCACGATTCCAAAGCGGCAAAAAGAAGCGATTTGCAAAACGAAGCACCAACTGCAAAAATTTGAAATGTCATAAAAAGAGAAATCAGCAGTTTCTAAGCTACTGGATATATTCAACAACTTCTGAGATAATTACCAAGTTCTGCACCAATTCCTTTCCCAGATAATGATCAATACGGTAAATCTGTGGCTCATCAAATAGCTTCCCAATCTGGGTACTGAGTTGCTCTGCCGAATCCAAATCCTTGCCAAAAGGCTTCTCTACAACAATCCTTGTCCATCCACCACGGTCAGCTGAAAAGGATAAAATTAAGGAGTTCATAAAGATTTTATTAAGCTGTTATAATTCAAAAATCACTTGAAGCACCAGCCTGTGTCTAATTAATTAAGGAATCATAAAACACAACATGCATGATGAGCTGACTTTAAATACATTACATTACATAAAAAATTTACCTGAGAAAAACAAGAGCTTGCATTATCAAACTAAAAATAGAAAAGAGATATTTATGAACGTTCCAAAATAACAAAACAGAAGAAAATATTCTGACAAATTTGGAAACACAAAAGCCTGATGATTATCCCATTGATACATATTAAGTTTCTATTACATACTAGATACTAACATTGAATCAGCTATATTTTTTTACTGTGTAAATAGAAGATCATGTATTTTCACAGAAGGATCAACAGAATTATATATTGTTACGCATTAAAATGTATGCGTCAAGATAATGACTATTCTTGTACTCGGCACATATCAAAATGCATCTGACATTCCACTGCAACGACATTAGCAGGAATATGAAACATGAGTTTAAGAAAGCTCCCATTAACATAAAGCAGTCCCTTTTTTCTTTCTTTCTCCCTTTTGAAAGCATAAGGAACAAAATTTATGCAACCTATCCGAACAGCAACATGAAAAACATAAAGACTTAGGGCCCATTTGGTAACCGTTTATGTTTAGTGTTTATTGTTTATAAAAACAAATTTTTAGGATAAACATGTTTGATAATTTTTGTTTTGTTTATAAATTGTCAAACTGCTTTTAAAACAACACTATTAGCTAAGCCTTCAAATCCTAAACACCAAAATGATGTTTATTGTTTATGTTTATTAAAAAAAAAAAAACTTTTTTTTCTTTTTTTATCTAAAATGGTGATTATATTATTTTAATTAAAAATTGAAACTAAAAGTGAGAAAATGGAAAGAAAAAAAAATTATAAAAGGCTATTGTTTGATACAACGATAAAAATATTATAATTATTAAGTGTGGATAGAATTAAAGAGCATCAATTGCCTTGAGAAAAAAATATTGGGTATAATATGAATAATTACTAATATACTTGGTAATAAGAAATAGTTACTTAGAGGCACCCATGCTAAAAAAAAAAACCTTATTTGAGGAAAAAAAAATAAAGAAGTCTCAACCATCTCCTTGTCAAACAAATAAGAATGATATTTTGTTCTCATATCATTCATTCATTTTCAGTGTTGAAAGGAAAATAGAAATCAAAAAGAAAGTAGTAGCATAAGAAGTTCAAGAGAAAGAGTATGCCCTCCAAATCCCTCTCTCACTCTATACAAATTAGATAACTTTCAGCTTTTCTATAGTTATATATATTTTGTTTTGTTGGTAGGGGTGCACAAAGAACTGGTAGAACCATAAAGAACTTTAGCTGAACTGAACCAAACCGTTCACTACAATTCAGGTTCCGGTTCTGACTCTAAATTTTAGGAACCGTTCACTACGTTTCCGGTTCCAAGCCTTGGAACCGGAACTGGAACCGTTGAATATATATACATATATATATATATATATATATATGTAAAAAAATTTAAACAATGAAGTTATTATAACTATTATAAGGTTAAATACAATTCCTATAATAACCGAATTGAACCGAACTCATTTATTCTGGTTTCAAAATTAAGGAACCGTCGGGAACGGTTCTGGTTCCGGTTCTCCCCACAATCGTAAGGAACCAAATCGTGTGCATCCCCCTACTTGTTAGAGCCTTCTGGGTTGTGGGTCATTTTAGTTTTTCAATATAATTTGTAGTGTGTAGATATATATGTAACCCAATATTATTTATTTCTTTTTAATGTATATTTCTTGCTCTGTTATTACTGTATAGATTTATTGTACCATGAACTTAACTTTTTATGCAATTTATTGTGTTGATTTTTTTTTTATAAAAAAAACAGTTTAAGGTTAACAAACATGTTTTTCTGTTTATGATTTTTAAAATAAGCCAAAAAAATTTCATTACAAACAACACTCATGTTTATGGATAAACAAAATCGTAACATAAACACTGTTTATATAAACACTTAAATAATAAACACTAAACATAAACAGTTACCAAACGGGCCCTTAATCTAAATAACAAGTATGCTTCTATAGTGCTTTTGTTGACTATCAATGAAATAACTTTTCCTTTTGGAATCCAGATCGAGGCACAATAGTGGAGATCAGAGTACTTTAAGAGATAAATAACTAATTCATCCAAGCCTAAATGCAGTAGAATTAACATTCACAAAAATAATTCCAAGATAGAAATTCATACATCTATTCATGCAACAACTCCTGATCATCTTGCAGACAGATGGATATACCGATGGAGGAAGCGCAAGGTAGAAGAGTCTTCGAGATGACCCTTCTACACTGTTCTTTGAGACTTCATGCCTAGATATTTCCTTGTCCAATACACGAAAACCCTCCTCGGTATCATAAGAGCCACTTACATATTTGATCTACCAAAATTTTGTCAAAGCCATTTCACATCACCGCGTAGCAAATAACTGATGAAGGATACAAAATTAACAAGAAGCAACAGCTGTTCTTACCAACTGCAGAAATTTTGATACATGTTCTGAGTGCTCTAATGAAGCACCCTTGCCCTGGATAAGATATCTGCAGTCATTGATTAAAAGATCAATCGAAACCCAAATGAACCACTACAAGCATTGGCCACTGAAACAAGCGTTTCATATTATAAGCAAACTGAAAAAAAAAAAAAAATTACCTGACAAAAACTTGTCACAGGATCAGTGAAAAGAATTAAGATTAATAAAAAGCAAACAGACACAATGCCAACAAGACTGAAACTGAGGATACAATGCAAAAACTCAATCAAAGATTGCAAGTTTCCAAGCTAGCAGTAAGTATATATAATTCTCATATAAATGTAATCGACATATTTTTGTTAAAATGGAAAATTAGTAATGATTCTCAACTGAAGCATTCTTTTCTTACTCATATTATGAAAAGTCCACAATAGGGAAGCATGGAGTAAAAGCCAAAGTTATGGAAATCTCACCCGCGTATGCGATTTCTCAACTCGTCATCCGAAATCTTGGTCCTTGCATAGCCAAAAATATGAACTTCATTTGGTTGCAAGAATCCCTGTGAATACACCACATCCACATCCAAAAGTTAGCGTATCATTTTCTATAGATGGACAACAAAATAATCTATAACAGAAAATATGAGAAATCATGTAATTCTTGATTTCCCGAGCGGCTTGTTACAGAAGGGTATCATCTACTGACTAATTCCCATTTTCATTCTGAAATTGTATTGTGAAAATTATATCTTACAATCACAAAACATGTATTCATGATAACAACAGATCATCAAACCTGCCGGTAAAGGTTAAATAGGGCCGGAAAAGTCTTTTTCTTGGCAAGATCACCCGAAGCACCGAGCACAATAATGGAGAGACATCCAGTTTCAGGAACAATTTCAGTCTCCTTTGAGAAAGAATCACTTCTACGACCTGATCTTTTCTCAATGGATCCGTACGATTCCATCTTTCAAAATCAACAAGCAAGCAAGACCCAAAACTCTTTCACAACTGAAAAGTATTATCAATTATACTTGTGATCTGCACATATATGGACAGAAAGTGATTGTCAAGCAAATTTATAATTGATCAGGAATATGTAAAACTATAATTTCCACCATTATAAGATAACTAATTGACTTCATTCACACAGCTCACACACAAAATTAGCTCATAAAGTGATTGTTCTCAGCTTTAGTAGAAAAGAATAAACTTCTAAATCTTCAAAAACTTACTCTTCAAGTCTGATGCATCTCATCGAAGACATCAATTGATCACAATAAATATAACATTAAAAAGACACTTGATAACACTGAGATACTGAAATATACTTGTTAACAATTTAGATACACACACAAATACATGCATCAAATAAGGTTGTTATTGGGCCTAAATTGCCAGATACGAACCGAATTCAGATCAAATAAATGATAATCAGCAGGTAATTCGTTCATAAAACCAATAATTAAGTAAAATTAAGACTACGAACCAGAAAAAAATGGAAGTTAAATTGAAATTGGTGGTATGAAGATGGCGAATCAGATCAAGCATGTAAGTGTGGAGATCAGACAATAGAAAAATGTGAATCCAAAATAATATATATATATATATATATAATAACTAAGGAAGAGAAAAATAGTCAAAGGTACCTTTCGATACGATCTTCGGAAGAGAAAATTGTTTTTACAGATAGAGAGAGTAAGAGGGTCGTGTTTGTGCGTTGGAGGACTGATATTTAAAACAGTTTTTTGAGTTGCCCACCAACTCTCTATCTCGTCTCATTGATTCTTACCAGCCGCCGTAGTCAATACGACTGCGTAGCAAGACTTCCAATACTGGTAGAAAATTTTACATTGATTCCATTTACATGCCAAAAGCTAATAGAGCGTTCGTTTCTCGTCAATAGAATAGAATGGCACGAGCATTCTATTAAAATAAAAATGAGAATAAAATAAAATAATTATTTTTATTTTATTGTTTGATTTTATATTATTTTTAATAACTATATTTTAATTTTTAATATTTAGGCAAAAAGCCCAAAAACTCTTTTGTGCTTTTAAAAAAGTGCAAGAATCTCTGTGCTATTTTTTTGATCATATCACACCTTCAGATTTGTAAAAGTAAACAATTTACACTCTCTTGCACCTATTATATTTTTTTATGACTATTTTACCCTTCTATTATTAAAAAAAGAGGAGATTCTTTTTGAAAAAAAAATTTCAAAAAAAATTTTAGAAAAATAAACTAAGCATGCCCAATTACTTAATAAAAAATTTTGAGAGAAGAGAGATTTTTTTTTATATTAAGTTATATCAATTTACGAAAAAAAAATAAAAATGCACAATTACATAATAAAAATTTCAGATTTTATTTTTTGTTTTTTGAAAAATTTTTCATTAGAAAGAGAAACAATTTATGAAAATAAAATAATTCTTGAAAAAATAAAAAAAAAATTGGAAATTATTATTGTTATGTATATTTAGTTTTTTTTTTTTGAGAAACAATTTTAGGAATTTTATTTCCCAAAAAAAACTCCTCTTTCTTTTTATTAAGGTAAAGAAAAACTTAATATAACAAAAAAAAAAATCCTCTCTTTCTAATGGAAAATTTTTTAGGGAAAAAATTTTGAAATTTTTTATTATGTAATTGTGCATTTTTATTTATTTTGTAAATTGATATAACTTAATTTTTAAAAAATAAATAAATAAAAAGCCTCTCCTCTCAAAAAGAATTATTAAGTTATTGTGCATATTTAGATTTTTCTTCGAAAAAATTTTCCCGAAAAAAACCTCCTCTTTTTTTAATAATAGATTGGGTAAAATAGTCATAGAAAAATATAATATGTGCAAGAGGCAGTAAATTGCTTACTTTTGCAAATGTGAGGGTATGATATGGTCAAAAAAAAAACACAAGGGAGTTTCTTGCACCTTTTTAAAAGCATAGTGGGGGTTTTGGCTCTTTTACCTAATGTTTATTGGGAATTGAATGACCATTTCATAGGTTGAGTAGTAGAATTAATTTTCATTCTTTTTCATTCTAAATGAGTGACATGGAATAGTCATTCTCACTTTAGTTTTTCTTACCAAACAAAGGAATGGACCCAAAAGGGTAATATTGAAATTCCATTCTATTTCATTATTGCGTACCAAATGCCACATAAAAGGAATCAACTACATTTTCAAGAAATGGAACCTTACATGTTCATTAGATATGAGTATCTAAAAATTTTATCCAACTAAGCCAATGTCATTAAATGAAACCAAAAATAATAATAGAGGAGTGTTAGAGGTCTGCACAGTCGTGTTATTGATTGATCTAAAAACCTCTAATTACATAATAATTAATGCATGTTTCATATTCTAATAGGACACTAAAAGTATAAATTTTTAAGACAAAATTGTCTTTTTTTAATGTTAACCCTTTCTTCTCTCTCTTTCCTTAACTTTGAAGGCATATTCACACAATAATTAATGAATGTTTTCTATTTTAATTTGATTTATATATATAGTAGATATATATGAGTATACATTATAAAAAAATACTTTCTTTTCAATTATTTTTTTAGCTCTATATATATATAAACACTACCCATAGAGGGGAGAAAAAAATCGAAAAAAAGAAAGAAAAATAAAGTAGTTGTTTATATATATATACACTATACATAGGCATATGGATCAAGTGAGGAGAAAGGAAAAATAATTGAAAAAAGAAAAGAAAAATAAAGTAGTTGTTGATATATACACACTACACATTCGCATATGTATCAAGTGAGAAGGGGAAAAAAAAGGAAAACAAAAAATAAATAAATAAATAAAGGAAAATAGCTATATATATATATATATATATACATACAGATGGTCTACTGAGTAGAGGAGAGAAATGGTTAAAAAGACAATTCGGTCTTAAAAATTTATACTTTTAGTGTCTTATTATAATAGGAAACATGCATTAATTATTGTGTAATTATAGGTCTTTAGACCAATCAATAACGCGATTGCGTAGGAACACTCGCTCAAGCAATTGCCCCTAGCACTCTTAATAATAATAACTTGGTACTTAAAATTAAAATTTAAGTCTTTAAACACACATATTTGATTCAGTATTTTTAGAATAGTTTTTTATTTTCAGAGAAATAAAAATCAGATAACAATACAAATATTTATTTGATTGACAAATTTTCAAAGAACAATGTTTATAATTTTTTGAAAATAAATATTTAATTTCTAAATCAGAAGAATTATTCTCAAAAAATTGAACAAGACATTTCCTTAAATGTTCGGTTTAATGAAGCATTTGATGAGGATTAAAAAAGTATTTGATATCTTGAGTGCATCCAGAATGTAGTACTCTCACTAACAATTAGTTTTTAAGAGAAGCAGTGTATATTAATTGATTGGAAGGCCGGCCCTGGGATAGGCAACTTAGGCGACCGCTTTGGGCCTCATATTTTAAGGGACCCCAAATTTATATAAATATGTAAGGACAATTTTTTTATATATATCTATACTACTATTAAAAGTACAAAGGGATTTTTTAGTTTTAGTACACTATTTTTTATTTTTAAATAAAAAAAATAGAATTCCCTTTTTTTTATTTCTAAATTTAAAATTAGAATTACCTAAGCAGAATCATTTCCCTTTCTTTTATTTCTAAATTTAAAAATAGAATTACCCAAGCAAAACCCTTTCTTTTTATTTCTAAATTTATAACCGGCAAAATCTTTTTTTGTACTACTATTAAAAGTACAAAGAATTTTTTTAGTTTTAGTACACTTTTTTATATTTTTTTAGTTAAAAAAATAGAGACATAAATTATATAAACACACATTTTATATGGAACTATGCACTCGTTTTATAAAAAAGAGTTTAATATTAAAAAAATAGAATTCCCTTTTTTTATTTCTTTTATTTCTAAATTTAAAAATAGAATTACTCAAACAAAACTATTTCTTTTTATTTCTAAATTTATAACTGGAAAAATCCTTTTTTGTACTACAATTAAAAGTACAAAGGATTTTTTTAGTTTCAGTATAGTTTTTATATTTTTTTTAGTTACAAAAATAGAGACAAAAATTATATAAACACACATTTTATATGGAACTATGCACACGTTTTATAAAAAGGAGTTTAATATAAGAAAGTTACCACTTGTATTAGAATTCTTTTTTAATTAGTAAAAGAAAATCTATATCTATATTTTTATATTTTTTTAGTTAAAAAAGTAGAGACATAAACACAAATTTTTAAAAATAGTTTAACATATATATATAACGTAATAAAAAGGTTACCAACCTTTTTAATATATTATTTTTATTTCTTTTATTTCTAAATTTAAAAATAGAATTACCTTTTTTAGTTTCAGTACACTTTTTTATACTTTTTTAGTTAAAAAAATAGAGACATAAGTTATATAAACACACATTTTATATGTAACTATACAAACACACAGTTTTATAAAAAGAGTTTAATATAAGAAAGTTAGCACTTGTATTAGAAATCTTTTTTAATTAGTAAAAGAAAATCTATATCTATATTTTTATATTTTTTTAGTTAAAAAAGTAGAGACATAAACACACGTTTTTTAAAAATAGTTTAATAAATATATATATATAAAACATAATAAAAAAGTTGCCAACCTTTTTAATATATTCTTTTCATTTCTTTTATTTCTAAATTAAAAAATAGAATTACCCAAACAAAATCTTTTCTTTTTATTTCTAAATTTATAACCCGCAAAACTCTAAACACCTAAAATCACTCTTCATCGACTCTTTATTATTTTTTAATTTTTTTATTTCTAAATTTAAAAATATAATTACCCAAGTAAAACCCTTTCTTTATAGAATTACCCAAGCAAAGCCCTTTTCCAAACAAAACTCTTTCTTTTATTTCTAAATTTAAAAATAGAATTAGTTTCAGTACACTTTTTTATATTTTTTTAGTTAAAAAAATAGAGACATAAATTATATAAACACACATTTTACATGGAACTATGCAAACACACGTTTTATAAGAAAATTTTAATATAAGAAAGTTACCACTTGTAATAGAATTCTTTTTTAATTAGTAAAAGAAAATCTATATCTATATTTTTATATTTTTTTAGTTAAAAAAGTAGAGACATAAACCCACGCTTTTTTAAAATAGTTATATATATATATATATATATAACGTAATAAAAAAGTTACCAACCTTTTTAATATAAATAAAGAAAGTTACCATTTGTATTAGAATTATTTTTTATTATTATATTATATACTATTTTCTTTTTTCTCTCTCTACATACACACATGTATGATATTTTTTATTTTTTGTTGATTTGGGTGTAATATTCTTGTGGCCTAGGGTTCGGATTAGTCTTTTATATCTCAAATCAATTTTTTTTTCTCTCTCTACATATACAATGTCTGAATATGAATTTATATGGTGATAAATTTATATGAATTTTATTGTTAGCAAAGTTCATGTACACTATTTGAATATGAATTTATATGATCAATTTATCTCTCAAACTCCTAAATTAACTATAATCAATTCTCTTTTGAAGTTTGTTGATTGATTCTATGGTTTCTAAGATTCTCAAATCAGGTTTTCTATCATTACATACACACACGCATATATGATTTTTCCGATTCTTCGTTATTTTTGGTGTATTTTTCTCATTACAGTTTGTGTTAGTGATATCCTTACACAGTATCTAAATATGAAAAGATATGGTGATAAAATTTATATGAATTTTATTGTCTGCAAAGTTCATGTATACACTATCTAAATATAAATTTATATGATAAATTTATCTCTCAAACTCCTAAATTAACTATAGTCAATTCTCTTTTGAAGCTTATTGATCGATTCTAAGGGTTTTGATATCTCTCAAATCAAGTTTTCTCTCTCCCAATCCCTCTCTACATATAGGCCCTGTTTGACAGAGCTTTTGCTTCGGCTTTTACACGGAAGAAAAAGAGAAGTAAAAGCTAAATCAGGAAATTGGTACCCCCAGCTTTCTTTAAACGCTCTTTTTGGATTTCGAAACTCTTCTACCTTACTAATCCAAACACTCTCCAAAACGACTTTTGAGCTTGAAAAGCCAAAAGCCGCTTTCAAAAGCCAATCCGAACAGGGCCTATACACGCATGTAGAGAGGGATTGGGAGAGAGAAAATTTGAGTTTTTTTAATATGTTCATGGAGAAAGAGTTTGATTATAAATTTATTTTTGATTTAGAATACTGTTTAGTTTTTTAATCCAATGTAGATAATTTGGAATGTTTAATGTAATTTTTTTTTCAATTGTCTGATATTGTCTGCAAACACAACCAATTACTAATACTTCCTCATTTAGACAAAAAAGAGAGAAACTTCACAAAAATAGACCTTATATAATTTTAAATTTTGAGTTTTTTTAATTTGTTCATGGAGAAAGAGTTTGATTCAATTTATGTCTGATTTAGATACTGCTTAGTCTTCTGATCCAACATAGATAATCTTGAATGTTTAATGTAATATGTATTATTCAATTGATTGACGTTTGTGTTCCTAAAACACTAAAATTTGAAAAATTATTGTATTGTCAATCATGCATAACATATCACAAATTGTACCTTTTTTGTCTTCTATAAAACCATTTATAAATCAAATTTACTCTTATGTGATACCTCGTTTCTCATTACATTTTTTGTATGAAAAAAGTTATAATGAGGTACTTTCCTCCCAAAAAAATAAGAAGTTATAATGAGGTGCATTCATATCAAAGTTTAAGCTTATATTGTGTTAAAAAGTCTTCTAAACTACTTTGTGCAACAAAACAAAACAAAAGAAAAAAAAAAGAGGCCCCAAAACACAACTCTATTAAAGCTTCAATCGCAAAGCGAATAAGTAGTTAAAACCATTTTTCATAATATTATATCAATAGTTTTTTTATACATTGATTTGGAGTAATTTTTTATGAAATAAGTTTTTCATATGTGAACTTAATACTTTATAGGTCTTACCTTGTATCTTTAAATATATGATTTACAATTATGTATAAATATGAATTTAAATATTTATCTAAAACTAGTATCTATATCATAAATTATTTAGATGAGAAATTGTAACCCCTTAGGCATTAATCTTTACTCTTATAACTTTATTTTTTACTAATGAATATGCAAAAGGACAACACAATTGGCTTCATAAATATTTGAAATTTCAATTACTCAAACATATTGCTTTTAATTATTTGTAAAAGGAAGTTTTTTTTTATATATATATATTTTAGTATAAGAGATTTTAATTAAGATTATAAATTAACTTTTGACATCTTATCAAATGAAAAATATGAAGAAAAAAAACACACTTTGATAGGTTTTTATTATTGTTGTTGTGAATTTGAAGTTTGAGAAATAATTAACTTTTCTACCATATTTTAAAATTATATTTTTATGTTCTTTTAAATTACTTGTATGTAGGTAAATATATGAATAATAACATTGTTCATGAGAAACCTGAATGATTTTTTCCCCAAACTTTTGTTACCTAGCATATCTATATGAATTTGAAGTTTAATATAATGTTATTATGTGCATTTAAATTACTTGTATAGAGATAAATATATGATTTATGGGAAATCATAATTTTTGTTTAATTATTTTTTACTTAATGAGTATGTGTTGTTTATTTATTATTATTATTATTTTGTTTCCAGCAAGGTAAGTCATTTGTGAGGGTTCAAAGCAGTTATACTAAGACAAAGAAAAACAAAGGGAAGAGATTTACAATTAGCACTAATAATTTAATTTATTTCAAATAATGTAACACTATTAGCTAGAGAAGAAAAAAAGGGGAAGAGATTTAGGATTAGATACTAATAATTTAATTTCAAATAACATTACACTATTAGCCAATTTTCTTGTATAGTATTTGAAAAATTAAGCATCATAATTCTTTTTTCATTTATCATTGTGCTTGATCTAGATGAAGTTGAGCGATCAAACTCTACTTCACTAGAAGTAATGTGTGGCATATATATATTGAGAATTTTCAAAAAAATAGTAATAGATTGCTTAAGAATGGTTATAATTATATCTTTTGATTTCTTATAGTTTATATTTGATTCCTTTCATGTGAATAATAGTTAACTTATAGTTTTATTTTTTTTAACAAGTGAGTTTATATTACCAATGTTACATAATGGAAATAGTTTTGAGTGTTTTAATTAATGTGTTTGGATGTGTTATAATAGTTTTGAATGATTTGAGTGTTATAATAAAACTTTAATTTATTTTTTAACCGCATGCATCACACGTGCTTTAAACTAGTATATATATAAACATATACGTCGGGTTCCAAATTTTATATATATATAATTAGAGACACATTTGCCTTTTAAAAAAAAAAGAATGAGAAATATAAGTAGAATAAATAGTGATCAAAGGAGAGAGAGAGCGCACTATATTATAGAGAGTATACATATGTAGTCATGACCGGAAGACAAAATAAAGGAATTATGGGAGGAGGGAGACAACTATATTAAAGAAAAAAATGTTGGTATGGAAAAAAATAATTAAAAAAGAAGCGAAAGAAGAATAAAAAAAAAAAACTCAAAGACAATCTCTTGTTATTACTGTAGACAGAAGGAAATGAGGGTGGGGAACAAAGACACCATGTTATTCTTCTTCTTCCACAGATTTATGCATGTTGTGTGTGTATTTTTTTTAATCTATTTTTTTTTTGTTTTAATTAATTTAAGTGATTTATGTTGTGTTTTTTTTTCTGTTTTAATTAATTTAAGTGATTTGTATTGTGAATTTTTTTATTATCTGTTTTTCTATTTTATTTAAGATAAATGTGTGAGATATATAATTGTAATTGGCAAATTTCGGTGTCAAAACTTGTTGATCGAGTTGTAATTTTTGTTTGATCTTGTGTCTCGATCTTCGGAGCTGAACGGAAGGTGTTTCGATACCGTGGATTTGATGAGGACATCACTTAGAACAGGTATGTGAGTGAGGACACTATGTTTTGAAGTTTGGTGGGCTTAGGACTTGGAAAATATGCTTTAAAAGTTAAAATTGAGTTTTTGCTAAGTCCCACCGGTCCCCAAAAATGAGGACCGGTCCAACTTATCTCAGGACTTTTGATTTTGTACATGTCTGAAAAGTCCCACCCGTCCCCAATTTTTAGGACCGGTCCGACTTGGCTGACATGCGCGAAAATTTCCTTTTTGATCCGAATTGATTTCCTAGTCAACCAAAACTTCTCTAAAACTTTCCTTAGGTGTTTTAAACTTGTTTTTCAAGTAGACTAAGGATTCTAAACCTTATAAATACCTCTTTATGCTTCAATCAAAAAGAGAGAGATGAGGAACTCAATGATTTAATATTCAGAACCAGGAATATATTTTTGAGAGCTAAAAGAGGAATTTATGAGAGAAAATCTTCATTGATTTTTATTTTTGAGAGCACACACACACGGAGTGTTTAAGTTGTGATGTTCTTCTTCATCTGATCAACGGAATCTTCAAGACATCATCAGTCTACAAAGGTTGATCAAGAGCAGCAGAGGTGGTTCCTTCAAACTACAAGATTTTATCTGAAGAGGAAGAGAAACCATCACTACGAAGGGAACAAAATACTTGCGGAGTATTTGTGTTCTTTCAGCAACCCTTCTGAAAGAATTGTGACGTTAGCCGGGAGTCTGCAGCAGTTGGACGTGTTGTCGCAATTGTAAGCCTGAGGTGTTCCGCATCAAGTTCTTGTCAGAGTGGAGTGGGTGTGAGTCTGGGACAGAGTCTGGTGTACTTTGCTTCGAGATAGTGGATTGGTTTCTCTGGGGTTTCTGCCTCACCCCCGTGGTTTTTCCCATCTTGGGTTTCCACGTAAAATTCCTGGTGTCATCTCTAACTTTTCCTTACTTGCTTTATTTATTTTGTGATTGGTTTGGATGCTTAATTGATAATAATTGTGGGTAATTAATCAATCATAAAAATTGGGCAAGATGACCTATTCACCCCCCTCTAGGTCTAAGGATTAGCATCTCACTCTAAATTAACTAAACTGCTTCCGCACCGCGCAACTCACAAAATGAACCTTATTGATGTTAGTTAATTTTTTTTATATTTTTTGCAGCTCCAAATTCAAATCGAAGAGAGATTGATAACTTAGACTTTGAAAATTGCTTTGATTATCTAATTATAAGGTTAATTATTTTTCTTATGTGTATTCAAAAATTTGAATCTAAACATGAAAAAAAAATAATTAATTCAATTTAAAAAAGAACCTCTTCATAACTTTTTTTTAGAAATAACAGACAAACAAAATATATTTGATTGTGTCATTTTAATAAAACATGTGTACTGAATAATTTTTTTTTGTTTGCGAAATTATATGTAAACAGAGGCTCTTATTTTAAAAATTGCTTAGCCCCTTTTCATTTTAGAATCTCAGGGCAGCCCTGATTGATTGGATATTTACCCGTAGATATTTGGAATATTTAATATTTTTGTTGAAAACCCGAGCTGACGAATAGTAAAAAAGAAAATATTCTGAAAGCCTATCTACCAATGCCACCCCATTGATACCACTGGTTGATCAAAAAGTTGTTGGTTGGATCTATAATCTTCCACGTGGTGCAAGACAAATCACATTTACATTATATTAATTAATAAATCCTCCAGATGTTTCTTTCACCAGACTCCACGTTACGTTTGACTTACCGGTAGTCAGTCTATCGAAATACTCTGCGGGGAACACCTAAAAACGTTAGATTATGGGCCCGTTTGATAACCGTTTATGTTTATTGCTTATCAAAACAAATTTTTACGATAAACATGTTTAATAATTTTTGTTTTGTTTATAAATTGTCTAAACGTTTTTAAAACAACACTGTAATAAGCCTTCAAATCATAAACACCAAAATGATATTTATTGTTTATGTTTATTATAAAAAAAAAAACTTTTTTTTCTTTTTTTATCTAAAATAGTGATTATATTATTTTAATTAAAAATTGAAACTAAAAGTGAGAAAATGAAAAAAAAAATTATAAAAGGCTATTGTTTGATACAACGATAAAAATATTAGAATTATCAAGTGTGGATATAATTAAAGAGCATCAATTACCTTGAGAAAAAAATATTGGGTACAATATGAATAATTACTAATATACTTGATAATAAAATAGTTACTTAGGGGCACCCATGCTAAAAAAAAAAAAAAAAAACTTTATTTGAGGACAAAACAAAGAAGTCTCAACCATCTCCTTGTCAAAAAAATAAGAATAGTATTTTGTACTCATATCATTCATTCATTTTCAGTGTTGAAAGAAAAATAGAAATCAAAAAAATAAAAAAGAAAGTAGTAACGTAAGAAGTTCAAGAAAAGAGTATGCCCTCCACATCCCTCTTCTCACTCCATACAAATTGGACCGAATCGAACCGTTCACTACGATTCCAGTTCCAAGCCTTGGAACCGAAACTGGAACCATTGAATATATATATATATAAAACTCCTGTAATGATTTTCTATTATATATATATATTTATAATAACATTTTGTTATGTAAAAAATTTTAAACAATGAAATTATTATAACTATTATAAGGTTAAATACAACTCCTATAATAACCGAATTGAACCGAACTCATTTATTTCTGTTTCAAAATTAAAGAACCATTGGAAATGGTTCTGGTTCCGGTTCTCCCAATAACCGTAAAGAACCAAATCGTATGCATCCCCTACTTGTTAGGACCTTCTAGGTTGTGGGTCAATCTACTTTGACAGTATCATTTGCTGTGTAGATATATATATGTAACCCAATATTATTTATTTCTTTTTTATGCATATTTCTTGCTCTGTTATTGCTCTATATATTTATTGTAGCATAAACTTGACTTTTTATGCAGTTTATTGTGTAAGTTTAAAAAAAAAACAGTTTAAGGTTAACAAATATGTTTTTCTGTTTATAATTTTTAAAATAAGTCAAACGTTTTTTCGTTATCAAACAACACTCATGTTTATGGATAAACAAAAGCATAACATAAACACTGTTTATATAAACACTTAAATAATAAACACTAAACATAAATGGTTACCAAACGGGCTCTATTTAGATAGCGCCGACACAAACACAAACACGAAATACGAATACAACACAGATATAATGACACAAAAAATTCTAATAAAATATAACACGAATATGACAAGGATACGACTATAAAATAATAATATAATAATATAATATATATTATATTTTTTAACAAAAAAAGACTACATTACGAAAATATTTCAATTCATCATCAAGCAATTAATAACCAAACAAACTCTAAACAAAAGTAGACAAATAAATTAAAGAACCAAACTTATTTAATCCTTTATATATATTTAACTTAGATTTTTAATCATAACTTAGTCGCATATAATTTTCTTTCAAAATATTTGAATATAGATTACTGTTTACGAAGTATCCGATACGTGTTTGATGAGTGTCCAAATAGTGTCCAAGAGTATTCAAGAAGTATCATAAAAATAAAAATGTCTCCGACATGCTCGGTGAAGTGTTAGTGCTTTATAGTTGATTATTCTCAGCTAAGAAAGAACGTACACGAACACGCGATACGGGTACGACACGATAAAGATACGGTGATACGAAATTTAAAAAAAAAATAGAATACGAACACAACAAAGATACATCAAATAAATAAATAAATAAAAATATAATATTATATAAAATATTAAGTTTTAGTTATCAACCATACAATAAATATACTTAAAGCAATTATACAAAATATAAGAAGTTAAAATCTAGAAATCCCCTACATTTTCTAATATTCTTTACAATGACTCATTTTCTTGAGAGTTTTAAAAATATATTTTTTTATTATAAAATGACCCTTATTTTCTGACCTATAAAGTTTTTAATATTACAATCTCAATCCCATTTTATAGAACAAAAAATTACAAAATTGTCTCGAAAAGTATCTAAATATATCTCAGATGTATTTTAAACGTATCCTATCGTATCCCTGCGTATTTCAGCCGTATTCGATATTCAAAAAATAATTTTAAAAAATGGGATACTTTTTTGGAGTATTGGACACGTATTTGGTTGTATCCATATACATGTTTGATACAATCACAGGAAGTTTTTCAAAGTATCCGTGCTTCCTAGTTCTCAGCTTGTTTTACGACGCGGGTTTGGCGTGAATTCTAACCAAATTTTACATCATTTTTAAAAATAAAATAAACTTCATTAAAAATTAATAAATGCATTACAATTAAATAGAGTAAATATTACATAGTTTTGATGTATTGACATGCGGTTACAGCTTTGTGAATCTTCGTCACCAACACTTTTTATCAACTTTTTTTTTTGTTTTAATATGTGAAATGTTTTAATTACCCCTGAATATTTAAATGTATTTTAATATAAAAAGTCAGAATAAGAAAATGACCACACTGAATATAATATGCATTGGCAACTAATTTTTTATTTTATTTTAATATTATTATTTATGAAAATAAATAATTATATATATTATAGTGTATATATATTGATATATAGAGAAAAAGAAAGAGAAATTTAATTAAATTTTTATTTAATGTTAACATTATTATTTATGAAAATAAATAATTATATATATATATATATGTTATATATATATTATAGTATACTGTATATATATAGATAGATAGAGAAAAATAAAGAAAAATTTAATTACTTTTTTTTATTTTATGTATTTATGGAAATAAATAATTATACATAGATTACATATATTATAATGTATATATATGTATATTCAAAGGGATATTTTGATCCATTAGATAAGGTTAAATGAGTAAATTTGGTATTCAAATGGGTTAAGTTAGAAGTTAAAGGAACAAGTGTTCGAGCATGATGTACTTTTAGGAGAAGGGAGTGTATGTGATATACGTCACAAATCATTAAAAGTGTTGGTGACGAAAATTCACAAAGTTATAGTTGTCTCTTAATATATCAGATCTCAAAAAATGTCAATGATATTTGTCCTTATAAATACATTCTTTTTTTTTTTCTTAAAATAACTACACTTCTTTATAAATACATTCCATTTTTGTTTTTAAACTAAATGATGTTATACTTAATTCTTTTGTTCTCATGAATTACATCAATAAAAATAATGTTATTTCACATTAAAAATTAAGTACATTTATAAGGACGTGGTGTGCATTTATGATCATAAACTCTCTCTTCTTTGTTTGTTTTTTTTAAGGTAAATATCATTTACACTCTTTGTAGTTTGGAATTGTTTCATACCGAAAGAAACTTTGTTAAAAGCGACTGTATAAATTCAAACATTTTGTAACATCTATTAAAGAGACTCCAGATCGTGTATAGGCAGGTCTGACACCATGCAAAAAGACTTGCATGTCCTTTGACTTTGCAAATTACCTATTTAACTTTTAAAATTATATAAAATACCAAAATAGCCTAAGACACCATCTCTTTCTTCTTTCTCTTTCTCTATTTTCTTTCTCCTCTCACTCTATCTTATGAATGTAGTATGTCCATAAATTTTCAAAAAAAAGTAGTATGTCCATAGATATATATACATTATTATATATTATTATAGATATTATATATATATATATATATATATATTAATTGTTCACAATTATCACCATCATCTTCTCCGATTCAACCCATCAACTGCCACTGTCCGACCACCATAGCAGCCTCCATCACCAACTCATCATCCCACCACCATCGTTTTCATCAACAAAAAAGACCCAATTCAATCACCACCATTAAAGCTGACCCGAAGCTACTGCCGGCCACTTCACCGTCTGAAATCCGGCCATACCATCTTCTTCACTTCACCGTCCAAAATTTTCACATGCCAAAGACGCCTATTGTCGAACCATGCAAAGACCCATTTACGGGTCTCTCCCAACTGAGTACCTCACCAACCACAAAGAAGACCCAACACCGCACCATCGTCACTGCTTATCATGGTCATCCACCATTAAAGCCAAACATAGAAGACCCATCACCCAACATCAACCACCATGGCCGGAACTGCCATGACCACTAGCATGAACAAACCCACGACATGTCAAACAATCAAAACTCCCAACCCACACAAATCCAAACTCGATGCACCACCATTATTGATCTGTCGACACCGATCAACAGTTAACAGATCACCCATCATACCCAAGACTACCACCTTTAGCTGCAACCCAAAACTCCCAGCCTCATGACCAAAACCATTGGAACCATATCCCACCGTCAGCCACTGTAACACAACCCACATCCGACCAATTTGGAAATAGATTTGGCTAATGTCAAACCCATAAAAGAAGAACAAAAAGATGCCTTTGTCGCCGCCAGCAGCTTTATCAATCGTCGTCGGATTCTTCATCGGAATGTCGCCATCATTGGAGCAGTCTTGCCGTCAGTTGATCTTATTGCTATCTTCATCATCGTCATTCGCCAATAGCTTACGTTGTCCCGCTGTCTTCACCATTTTCGCCATTGCCTGAGTTTTCATCGTCACTTTTCTTCTCTTCTTCATTAATCGTTGTTGTCTAGTGTGAGATTAGAGAGAAAAGAAAAGAAGGTAGAGACTAGAGAGAGAAGAGAGAGTTTTTGTTTTTAGTTTAATAATTAATGTTAGCAGCCAATGGGCTGCTAACATATGGGCGAGTGTGGAGCTGCTAGCACTCCACACACACAATAGATTGAAAGCCATCTGATCCTGGACAATAATGATGAGTGGTATATTAGAGATTTGGGAAATACTGATATTTTTATTAAATTTTATTAAAAAAATTAGGGTATATTAGACATTTTACATATATTTTAACGAAATTAAGAACAAAAATATTACTTGTGGTCTCTATGATAGTTTTAAGCAAAATTTGCATCCGTGTGAAATAAGTCCAAATCACAAAGGTGTCACTGTAATTTACCTTTTTTATATAAGTAGTTTACAGTTTCTTTACCAAAGAAATCATTGCCAGCTGTTATTTTTTTATAAAAATAAATAAAATAAATTTGATTAATCAAATTTAGTTTTAGATAAGTATTTATGTTCCATTAATTTTACTTCTAATTTTGGTAAGAGAATAAGTAAAAGATTAGAGTGATTTAAAACCTATGAGGATTTACGATGGTTTACATTCATGACTAGTATAATTGTTTTTGGATAAAATGTAAAAAATAAAAATAAAATGCAAAAAAAAATTTCACCAGAAATTATTATATGGTCTCAAAAAGACACAAAATAAAAAAATAAAAAAAAAATTGACACATTTGATTGTGTGTCATTTTGTGATTGGCCGAAATCATGTAATAATTTCTTCCCTTGAACAATCACGGCATTAGAAGAAAAGAAAAAAAAGCCTCAGAACTATTAATTTGTTAAAAACTCCCATCACTAACCAAAAGATTTGCACTGCCTCCCCTTCCCTTATAATTCAAATTGCAATATAAGTTTGTCATGTGCATTGCATATTTAAGTCATTAATACAAAAGGATATTAACGATGAAATGGTTACACTTTAAAATCAAAAGATTATTCAAAGTGAAGCATTTAGATAATCAGGATCATTAGTACAAAAGGATGGTAGAGATTGATGGCGATATGACTAATAGGATAGGTGGGGGTTGTACAAAATGAAGGCAAGTTGGTGGTGTTTTGTGTCACAAAGAAAACTGGAACGAAATTTTTTATAGAACAATTATTAGGCTAACTATTTTATATGGCATAGAGTGTTGGACATTGAAAACAAGCAAGAACAACGAATTTATGTAACGGAAATGAAAATGTTAAGATAAATGATTGAAGTAATTGAAAAAAATATAGTTTCAAACTAAAATGTGAGATAAAAATTAGGTGTAACACTTAGCGACAACATTAAAGAGAGTATACTTAAGTGATATAAGAATATATATAGAAAATCTATAGATGTCCCCGTAAAAAGAGGAAGAATAATTTGGACAGAGGGCGTTCGAAATTAATATGAAACGAAATTATTAAAAATAATTTTAAAAAGTTAAATATTAGAGAAGAGATGACATTTAATAAAAAGAATAAAACAAAAAATCACTCTAACCGACCCATATTACAATGTCCATTGCATATGACTAATAGTCACAAATTGTAATGCTCCAATGTTATGAAGTGTAGAAAGAAAATAAACTATTAAATTTTTGCAAATGCCCCTTGTCGTTGCAAGAAAATTCCTAAACGATTAAAATTTTACAAATTATTCTATTGACGTTACTTGTGATGTTAATGTAAACTTCAGTAAACATTGTCGTGTATGTGAAAAAGGATAAATTTACAATACTACTATCATATTGCTTCAAATTGGGACCAATGGCAGGGGTGAAACTATGTGCTCTCTCCCAAGATTTTTGGAATCGCCCAGTGGGTTTCAAAATAGTTAAAAAAAAAAACATTTAATGCTTTGTCTTCCAATATATAAATGATCTTCTTAGATCTACTTTCAAAAAAAATTATGTTTAAAAAAATATTACACTTCATAAATATTTTAAATTTATTTTCAGACTGTAAATTTGGCCTTACAACCGTCAAGTATGACCTTTGGTGTATAAGCACTTCCCACGATTTTTTTTATCATAATCTTACAATTTTTGTGGTTTCCAATTTATTAATATTATAATTATAAAAAATGTGTCCAGTATATTACTTTCCAATATCTTACACATATAGATTCTATCTGACCATTATATTATATTGGAATGGAAACACCCGGATCACGCCTTCATTATTGTATAACATAAGGTGTATAAAATATATACACACACATACACATACACACACACACACACACTACCCCCATAAAAGTGAAAACCCCAAGAGATCGAACTAATAAGGATACTTTTCTAATTGAGTTCATCAATTTAAGTTAAACCTCTTGAAGCAATCAGCAAAGTGACAGCACACCGACGATTAGAACAATTGGGTTGGTGATAATTTGGGTCAAATTGTTTTGAAAGTTTGTTTTAGTCCTTTAACCATACAAAAAGATTGGGTGGTAGTTGAACACCATTTTCAACAATCATTTTAAAATACAAGAGTCAGCAAAATGGATTGGATTGTGTAATTGTTGGAAAATGACCTTTGGATCTTTCTCCATCATTACCGACTTTCTGGTTGGGAAAAGAAGTCAGTTAGTAACAATTGCTTCATACATTCACCTTTTCTGATCTCAGAGTTAATCGTGAAATTTATATAACCAATATTGGAGTCAGAATGAGGTGGTTTCAATATATGGACTGCACAAATGTTGAAATTAATTATAGATACACCAAATTATAGAGAATTTTTGGAATTAATCAAACGACACACAATACAATCATAACAAAACTGTTATTGAAGCTCCATCTAGAAATGACAAATATTTGGTTCAAAAATACGAGTACGTCTATAATATATTTGGTGTAAATATACTTGTGATGAGACTGAGTGTAATGGTGTATTGTGCACCGGTGCATTGCAAATCTTCTCCAGAAATACTCCCAAGAGTATTTTGCTCTTATTGATTGAGGGTGGTAGGGAAAAAAAATTGCGAGCGTGGGGAGGACTCTTCGAAGTCCAAGTTGGTATTAAGGTTGGCTAAGGCAAGCCATAGAGCCAAGCAAATATTCATGTGGTTTAGACCGTGATTGATCTCGAGTCAGTTTGACAACTATTGTAACTTTAGCCAAGCCAGAGAGCCAAGCAAATATTCATGCAGTTTAGACCGTGATTGACCTTGAGTTTTAAAATACAACACAATTAGAACTTTCAGCAAAATGTGACATTCTCTCCTTCGTTAAAAACACACCTGTGGTGGGATTATTGGCTTCCGGAGAACACTTGTAGGATTAGAGCTGAAGAAGCAACTCCAGAAGTATCGCTGCCCTATGGAACCTTCCTTCCTAGTTCATGCATCGTACTTCCAGATTAGCATCTGTTGCGAAAATCTTTGTTGCTGGGTTTGATTGTTGTTTGATCGAGCAGTTTATAGTGCTCTGTTTTTGTATTGGGCTTCCCATGTTTGGGCTTTTTATTGTGTACCCTTGGCTGATGGCTCTAGTTTGAACTGTTTGTCTTGATTGTATATCCTCCTTTTTCTTCTATGCAATTACTTACTTATAAAGTTGAAGCACTAAGTATGCAAGTTTGGTTGGTCAACAACCTCTTTCTCTTTCTCCTTCTCCTTCATAAATAAGTTATATTTATATTGATGGAGAATTGAAGTCCACGGTTGGAGAAAGTATTTGGTGCCGTGAGAGTATCGATAATGTAGAGCTCGTTTGGCATTGTTGTTAAAATGAAAAAAATGCTTTTATCAATATAGCTGTAAAAAAATTCTTAGGTGTTTAGTGATACATCGTATAAAATACTTTTCATTTTTTATTTTTGATATGTTTGGTAACAATATTTTTTAAAAAAATTATATTGCTAATTTTACAATAATGCCCTTTAATAGAATGTTATTATATTTGATAATACTAACTTTATAAAAGAAGTGGTGAAATTGTCTTTAAAACAATAAGAAATAATAAAATTGTCTAATGAGAAATAGTTACCTGATATATAAAACTTCAAATCTTAGTTTCACTCAAAAGCTCTACTAAGCTAAAATTGGTAACTATTAAAAGCGTTTATAATGATTACTAAAAATATCTAAACAATAATTTTTTTACAATAAAAGTGTTTTTTAACTATTGAAAAGCAATTTCAAACAGACTCATAATATCTCCGTCAATGGTGAATTGTTATTTCCTATTATCATCAAGAAAGATGAAAAAATTTTATTAATACAGTAGGTATTTTCGGGTATTGATTTTATTTTTTTCCTTAGTTGGATGAACACCAGGGCCTAAATAAGAGTTGATGAAGCAAGTCGTCGACCAACGTGAGGTGGCATCTTCGACTGGCGCGAATGTAACAAGGACATTGAACCCACTGCTGATATGATAGGTTTGGACCCGACTTGCTCTATGAAGACAATCAAGTAGAGAGGATGTCTTTGACTTGATAGGAACGAGTCGAAAGACTATATATAGTCGATGGAGCTGCATGGTTAGGATTGACCTTGGATACTTAATTGCTTGTGGAGAGTCATCTGCTGTCTTGGGCACGACTCTATGACTTAATTGGCTAGGATAGATATATAGAGGTGCTGATCATGTGTTTATGCTTGTGATCAATTCTAATAATGCTTCTTCCCTTCTTCAGTCTTAATCATTTGATACAAGAGGATCATACAAACTTAAGCCAGATGTCCAATTTGGATGTAAACAATAAAATTACAAAGAAGTTGTTTCTGTTTGAAACTCATAACTTCTACCTTACAATGAACAACTTTAGCCAAGACTCGTCCTCAATCGTTACAATGAAAAAGACTGCTTTACCAACTTGACAAGTGGCATGCTAAAATCGGTCATGACCTCCATGGGAGTGTGTATCAATCTATACTCTATAGTCTAAACCTATTCGTCGATGTAGTAATATAGAAGAGAATCACAGAGACTAATAAAAATATTCATGTAAAACTAACTTGTCGGCGGCCGGCTTCGTACGTTTTTATGTTTGATATATACAATTCTGATCATCCCTACAGTTTCATCATGATGAATGGCCCATGCACCTGTTTTCCACAAATATATCCTCTCTCATTAATCATCATTGTATAGCCTCTGCTCTATATTTATTTATTTATTAATTAATTGTCATATATCTCGTTTAGAGAAGATTGGCCCCCAAGTTAAGCAATTCTCTAATTAAGTAACTTGCCAGCATCTCAACCATCATCTTGGTCTATATTTGGATTGTTTGAGAGACACTTCCCCTTCATTGATGAATTGGAAAATTTTGTCTTGTGTTTTGATTTAATTTAATTTTCTTTGTGATTAAATTTTTTTTTTTTTAAGGAGGATTTTGATTACATGACATTTTACGCAAAAATATATATATGTATATATTTAAGTAAATCTCACTTCACATGTGAAGATATAATTTGTCAATGAACATAATATTATCAAAGTTCTTTTTTAAAGTGGTTGGTATTGAAATAAAAATTATTGAAATACGTTTAATTTTTTGTCTTCTGAAAATTTAAAATTAAAAAATTATTCAAAAACTTATTTGAGTGACGGTTTCAGAAAATTACTTTAAAAAAATACAGTTAAAAAAATGTTTACAGAAAACGATTTTATGTTTTTTGAATTAAAACTATTTTATGTGTGATAAACCAAATATACCCTCAATAATTCTTCCACCAATGAAAAATACTCCGTATTAGATATTCTGAGAATTCCCGCCAATAAATACTCATTCTTCCCTTCATATAAGTATTAAGTACCTCTGTGTCGGCCGGAAGTATCAAATATTTTCCTCTGCGAATTTGCCTGCGCACGTTAGAGGCACTCCCTCTCTTCATATTTCAAATTCTCAAGCGTGACTTCACCTCAACCCCTCCGGTTCGGTCCCACCCCAGAAAAGTCAAAATTCAAAAGAAAGCCCTCGTAAATCTAGAAAATTGCCAGTTGTACCCAAATTTATGCCATTCGTGGGGTCCTTTCGAATTAAGTTATCTTTTTAAGGACTTCTATTTAAAAATTAAACAAAACATTTGAAGCAAATTAAAAGTAGAGACCAACCAGAAACACAGAGAACGACGAGAGTGGAAGCAAATTATCGATATATATATATATATATATATATATATATATATATATATATGTAGAGAAACAGAAGAGGGAATCTAGAGAGAGAGTATAGACGGTGATGACGATGGACAGAGAGAAGGAGAGAGAGATGGAGCTCGAGAGTGCAATGTACACTAACTGTTTGTTATTAGGGCTCGATCCGTCGATCATCGGCGTCGGAGCCAACAACGGTACCCCTCGGGTCGGACTCTTCCGCCATTCAAACCCTAAATTGGGCGAACAGCTTCTCTACTTCATCTTATCTTCTCTAAGAGGCCCAATTCAATCCGCAAAAGTAGTCTCTCTTTCCTTCTATTCTCTCTACATATGTATATACATGTAAATGTCTTTACGTATTTTGATTTCGATTAAATTTCATTACATTTCGATCCGTTTGGTTCTATTTCTCTAATATTGTGATCTTTCAGGACTTCGATAAGGTTTGGCCAATTTTTGATTCTGCACAATCACGCGACTTTCGGAAGGTAATTTTATGTCATTCTTATAAAATCAAATTACCGTATGTATATATTCACTCTGTAGATCAATAAACTGTTTCTGTTGCTCGATTTAATATTGATTTTTTTTTTCTCAAGTAGGTGGTGCAAGGTATTATAAGTGAGCTCGAATCACAGGGAGCACTACCGAGGAGCAATTCGAGGGTTTCATCCCTTGCTACGTGTTGTGGACCAAGGTTAGATGGTGAATTAGTTTTTGTTTATGCTTGATTTGGTTCTGATTTAGTCTGAGTGCTTTTGTTTCCTATTTAATAATTTAAAACTATTTTTCGAACCTCCATTTGTTTCAGTATGACCTGTTCATGTTTCTTTGAGTTGTATTAGATTTTGTTATATCAGCATTAAGGCTTGTTTCAGCGAGCTATATTGTTGACTTGATTAATATTGGATTGTGTTAAATAGGAAATGTGGGCCACATGTTGCTAGTGAAGTGAATGTGATGTTTCAACAAACTATTGTTGGTTCTTTTTACATTTCAATCATTAAAGGAAAAATTGAATGGTAAAATCCGTCCTCTTAGTTGAATGTGCTTCAACTAGAGTCACTAGACATTAATGAAAGTGATTTTTACTGCGTGATTACTTACATAGTGTAGTTCTGTTAACATGACAAATGCTTCAAGGAAGCAGGCAGAATGTGTGTCAAATATATTCATTTTACGTTGTGTACACTGTGATATGGATTCTCCATTAGCCATTAGGATGAGAAAGCATATTTAAATTGTTCCCATGAAAAGAAATGAAGTGAAATAAACCAGAAGAATTAGCTGCCAAAGGGGCAAAGAGATTAGGGTTTATTGGTGTCATCACTTGAGAGTTACATGTGACTAAGAAATTAGGGTTTATTGGCATAATCTCTATTAGTTATTTTTTTCCTATGTCAAGTATAAAACGATCAACCTTTATTGTGGCTGCCATGACATTTAAGTGTTTATATATTTCTTTCATCTAGTTGTATTCTGGACTTAAAGCTTCAGCTTCTACGTCTTCCTCTCACTAAAAAGATTGCATCTATCAAACTAGGTATCGTTGCAGACCGCATTGTTCATCTGCCTGGGTACAGTATTCCACTTTTAAGAATGGGAAGAGAACTGGCTAAATATGTGCCATAGTAACAATCGGAAGGGATATGCTCATATTTGCCATTATGTCTTTATTTTACCATGCATATAGAATTGATACTCTGTCTGTTTAAGACACTAGCTGTTCTTCTGTCCTCGAGTAAAGAGCATTTTTACAAAAAATTTCGATTCACAAACACTTGAAGTCATAGGACACTGCCACAAATTATCTAATGACTTGAGTATTTGAGGATATATTTGCCTATGAGAATTTTGCTTCTGAAACTGTTCTCATTTCTGTTTCAAGTATTAGATATCAGAATTGATCCATGGTTATTTGCTTTTGCAATTTAATTCTGCCAATGGCATGCATGCACAAAACGATGTTGCAGTTTTATTTAAGTGTATTTTTATTGTTAGATTTCATTGACATATATATATATATATATATATATAACTTTCTTTCGATAATTAGGTTTCATCGAAATACTTCTGGATGTAACTTAAAGTAACTCCCTCAACATGCATTATGTGATAGTTATTGCAGACATACTTGATGACAATAATAAGCTTCATATGTGAACTGCAGATTTGTTGAACTGTTGTGGCAACTTTCTTTGCATGCTTTGCGAGAGGTTCATAGACGAATGTTTGTAGCTGATGTGGCTTCTAACCCGCTGCCTGCTTCATTGACTGATGTAGCTTTCTCACACGCTGCTACACTACTTCCTGTAACAAAGGTCATTCTGATGTTTCATCTCTTTTCCACCTATGTAACAAGGATATGACATTGGCTTCATTGTTTGTCACGGGCTTGAGTTATCTGACACTGTGACTTTTAAAGAAACTGAGAATTGATAAAATATTGGTAATTCATGTAATCTTGGTGTTTGAAATGGATAGGAGGTGTTTAACATGTGCTAAATCAAGGAAAAATTGGGACTTTTCTTATAGTGTCCCTTTCAATTAATTTTCACCTTTTGAAGAACTATTTTCAAGTATTTTTTTTGCCTTTTGCGACTGATTTCTTATTTTAAAAGTTTGAGTGAAATAATCAACAATTAACTGCAGTAGTTCCCTTCATACCTATTCTCTGTGTCAATAATAACTTTACTTCTAGAAGAGAACACAATGTGTTTGCATGGATAGGCTTTAAGTCTCTTATTCACTAGTCAACTACATAGGGATTAGGGAGTGAATGCTTTGAGGACTAATTTTAAGATACTGAGATTTGCTTGGAAGCTAATGTTGATCCAAAGTCGAGGTTTTGTTACCTTGGCCATACCCTTGAATTGGAATGAATTGGTTGAAACTGGAAAGAAGTTTGCATGTTAATGACTTAATGTATGCTGCTCAGTTAAGTGTTTGAGGAAAAAAATGTATATTTGTTTTGTCTTGCATAGTGCTATATACATTTATGTGTAGTAAATATGCTCATAACTTTCCCTTATAGCATCTTTTTTGAACCATTTTACTCAAGTTTCAGTGCCTCTGACTTAACTCTCCGATCATAAACAGGCTAGAATAGCACTTGAACGGAGGACGTTTTTGAAAAATGCAGAGACCGCAGTCCATAGACAGACTATTTGGTCAAGTTTAGCTCATGAAATGACTGCAGAGTTTCGCGGTCTTTGTGCTGAAGAGGTAGCAGGTTAACTTAATCACATTACTTTGAGGGCCTTATGTTGAATGGATATCTTCTTTGGAGGGGCTTTTAGTTTTCCTCATCCTCTGATATTGGTATTCCTGGATCTCAGGCTTATTTGCAGCAAGAGTTGGAAAAGTTACATGACTTGAGGAACAAAGTGAAGTTGGAAGGGGAATTGTGGGATGAATTTGTATCTAGCTCAAGTCAGAATTCTCATTTAGTTCAAAGAGCAACTCGATTGTGGGACTCTTTATTAGCTCGTAAAAGTAAGTATAAACATCTTATTGTTCTTTTCAAAAATTTATTATATTGTTTTGTGACCTCAATTTCATAAGAAAAGGAACTTACTTTCGTAAACCGGTCCATTAGTATCACATATGAAGTCCTAGCAAGTTTGGAATGATGAATTATACGACAACAAAAACAACCACCAAGCCTTTTTCCCAACTTCTTGGGGTCGGCTACATGCCATAGCCTCGGTCAAACCACATGTTATCATATCCTTCTTTACTAACTCTACCCACGATAGCATTGGTATTCCTCTTCCCTTAGTATTACCCTCAACGTGGACTTTGTCACTCTTCCTAACCGGTGCATTTAAATGTCTTTTTTGCACATGTCCAAACTATCTTTATTGTTTTTCTCTCATTTTATCTCCAATTTGTGCTACTCCAACCATCTGCCGAATATGATCATTTCTAATTTGGAATGATGAATTTTCCAGCCCTAAAATTGTATGCCTTCAACAATAGAATTTCCTTTTCCGCTAATATTTGAAACTCCGTGTAAACCCTTTTCATGTTTAATGATCCTCTATGAGTTACAATGGTGGAGGTAGATTATTAATTGTTATTTTTGCTCATTTGCTTTCTTTAAGAACTCCGTTACAAATGTATCACATGTGCATTGGAAGAACTTTTAATCTATCTTTCAGTTATTTATTTATTTAATTTTTTGAAATGAAGTTGCATATTAAGATCAACTTCGGGCAAAATAAAAATAATAAAAGTAACCATGTTTAACTGTCCTTTTGGGCTAGAGAAGATTGGGCTTGTTTTGTTTGTTCTTGCTCGAGTTGTTTGCCTGTGTCTCTTTTAAAGTGTAGTATACGTGGAAATAAGAACTATTACAGCCTTATAGGTGGTCAATTTTATTTTAAAATGTAGCATGTGGAGTGAAGAGATTGTACATAAGACATTTTAGTTTTCTCATGCTGAGGATATTTTTATCAATTTTTATATTTAATAATTCAATATGAGAGTGAGAGAATTGCTGTGGAGCAAAGACAAGTAAAGCCTCAGTACTTGAGACATTTTCACTTTTTGTACTTATAAGACATTTTAATTAATTTTCTCGTGCTGAGGATATTTTTATTAATTTTTATATTTAATAATTCGATATGATAGTGCAAGAATCACTGTGGAGCAAAGAAGTAAACCTCAGTACTTAAGACATTTTCACTTTTTGTACTTGTACGGTTGTACCTGCTCTATGAATTATCTTTACGGCTATCAAGATTTTTTAATTATTATTTTTATTTATTTATTTATTTTTTGTTGTGTGAGTGTCTCTTCATGCTTCACTTGCTTGCCTTGGGATAGTTCCAAATCGGGATGCTTCCCATTCCCCTATCTGCAATATTTCTCATATTAGTCTAGCACTCCTCTTTCTACCTGTGTATTGCCTGTAAATCCAAGAATGGAAGCATGTTTTCCTTTCATGATCTAAATAACAAAAACCAAAACGTCGTTCTTTAGTTTAGTACTATGATGAATCATCATATTGAGAATGTTCCTTCAACCTGATGCTGACTTCTCTTATTTCCATGGTACTCTGTTCATCTTGATATACTATTATGTGCAGGTCAACATGAAGTTCTTGCTTCAGGCCCAATTGAGGACCTGATAGCTCATCGGGAGCACAGGTAACTTCCTGTCATTTTGGGTTTTTGCAGATGGCTTTTAACCACATGCTTGTTCATGTGTAGTATATTACCTATTCAGGTACCGCATCTCTGGATCATCTTTGCTTGCAGCTATGGATCAAAGTTCTCATTCCCGTTATACAGATATATCACCTGTCCAATCTGGCAATCTAGCTTCAGTGCATTTAGATGATGAAGGACAGATTAATGGATCATTTGTCAATGTAAATAGAGAAAAGAACAAGAACTATTTAGAATCTTCTTCTCTACAAGTAAATGATGACAAATTCACTCGAGTGGATGATAGAAATGGAAGAGTTCACCCCACTGTTGATATAGCAGAAATTCTAAGGCGTTGGACACATGCATTGCAATGTATTCATAAATACTCGCTTCATTTGGTAATCTTTTTCTTCTATGGAACGAAGTTATTTGTCAATTGCTTGTGTAGTACATTTCATTCTTGATGCATTGCTGCCTCCTTTTTTGTTGTGTGGCCTGAGACTGAACCAGTTCATGGCCTCCTATCAGGAAAATGCAATATTGCTCAATTCTGTGGCTTAAAATTTTTTTTTTGTCATTTTTTGAATTTCTTAGAACGTAGTGTGGACATATTAGTGACTTGTGAAAAACTTTCGCGAACTAAGCACAAGCACAATCACGAAATACGACACAAAATGAAACAAGTATAACACAGGAATTTACGTGGTTCAGCGATGTGCCTACGTCCACGGCGAAGATCCGGTGAAAGATTTCACTATGTGAAAAATAGGAGATTACAAGTTTCAACCCCAAACCTTAGCTCTCGCTCTCTCACTCTCTTTCTGTGTTTTCAATGTTTTCTCTCTTTCACTCCAAACCCTTAGATGCCTTTATATATCGGGCTACAAGAGAGTCTTAATCGGAGTCCAAAACCCGCAAGCGAAAAACGGGTCAAAACCGGGTAGCAACGCGACCCGAGCTGAGACAAAATTCGGGCTACAACATAACAAATCTCTAATTTGGCTCGAATTCCGCCAAGTTCCGCAATCCCAACCACTCCTTTGGCCACCTTCGCATGCTCCTAAGGGCCTCAGCAACTGTAAACACCAATCAAGCCCAAACAGTGTCTGAACTTGATAGTAGGAATGATCTTAGTCATCATATCTGTTGAATTCTTTGCTGTCCCAATCTTCCTTGCAATAGCACCTTGTGCAATCACATCTTTAATGAAGTGCAACCTGACATCAATATGCTTGGTCCTCTCATGGAACATCTGATTTTTAGTCAGATATATAGCACTCTTGGCTATCGCAAAATACAGTCAAATTATCCCGCTGCAAGCCCAGATTACTAACCAAGCCTCTAAGCCATATAACTTCCTTCGCTGCCTTTGTGGCAGCCATCTACTCAACCTCTGTAGTAGATAATGCAACTATATACTGCAAAGTCGCCTTCCAACTGATCACACTCCCACAAAGAGTAAAGACATATCCTGTCAAGGACCTCCTCCTATCAAGATCTACAGCATAATCCGAATCAACATATCTAAATGCACTTCCAGACATGTTACTGCCTCTGTCATAGACTAATCCAACATTTACAATACCTCGCAAATACCGCAATATTCATTTCACAGCCTACCAATGAACCTTCCTAGATTTATCCATGTATCTGCTCACTACACTAATTGCATGTGAAATGTCTGGCCTGGTGCACACCATAGTATACATGATGCTACCAACTGCACTAGCATAAGGAACACGAGACATGTGTTTCACCTCCTCGATCTGTGGTGACAATTTTGCCGAAGGTCTGAAGTGGGCTACCAATGGAGTACCCATAGGCTTTGATGCTTGCATACCGAAGCGTTCCAGCACCTTCTCGATGTATTTTTTTTGTGACAAATACAATCTGTCCACTCCTCTGTCTCTGTAAATCTCCATACCCAAAATTATCTTCGCGTCACCTAGATCCTTCATCTCAAATTCACCATTAAGCTGAGCCTTCAAGATGTTGATTTCTAATATGTTTCTGCAAGCTATCAACATGTCTTCAACATAGAGCAACAACTACAAATACGAACCATCTGAGAGCCTCCTGTGATACACATAACTGTCGAATTCACTCCTATAGTAACCAGTCCCAACCATAAAGGTGTCGAATCGCTTGTATCACTGTCTAGGATACTGCTTCAACCCATACAAGGACTTCTTCAGTAGGCAAACATGGTCTTCCTTTTCCAGAATCTCAAACCCCTCAGGCTGATGCATATAAATCTGCTCTTCCAACTCTCCATACAAGAACGCAGTCTTGATATCAAGCTGCTCAAGCTTAAAGTCATATAGAGCAACTATAGAAAGTAACACTCGGATTGAGTTATGTTTCGCAACAAGAGAGAAATCTTCATTGAAGTCCACCCCTTCCCTCTGTGTATTGCCTTTTGCCACTAAGCGTGCCTTGAACCTCACATCTTCTACTCCTGGAGTTCCTTCCTTCTTCTTGAAGACCCATTTACAACCCACAATCTTTTGACCCTTAGGCTTGTTGACTAGCTCCCAAGTTTGGTTCTTATGAAGAGACTCAATCTCCTCACTCATGGCAACAGAACACTGTGCTGACTCTCCACCCGTGATGGCTTCATGGTAAGTACACGGTACCTGCTCGTCAATACTCTCTGCCACACTAAGTGCATAAGCAACTGAATCAGAATGTGAAAAGCGATACTTTTGAGGTGGCTCAATCGCCCTCCTCGGTCTGTCTCTAGCCACATTGTACCGCTGCAACTGTGCATCTTCTTCCTCAACCTGAAATTGCACCTGCCCATCACTTGACTGATTAGGAACACTCTCTAACTGAACCTCTGATAGCTCCACCTGCTTACTGACACCCTGAGCTCTAGCTGAATCAATTACCTCTTTCTGCGGGGTAAGCATCACAGACTCATGAAAGGTCACATCTCTGCTAACAAGTAATTTCTTTCTCGAAACTTCTGAGCACCACAATTTGTAATTCTTGACCTCGGGCTCATAACCAAGAAATTTGCACATCTTAGTCCTCGGTTCAAGCTTTCCCTCATTGACATAAGTATATGCAGGACACCCAAATATTCTCATATTATTGTAACTAGCAGGAGAACCATACCATACCTCCTCCGCAGTCTTATAGTCGATAGTAGTTGATGGAGACCGGTTCACCAAGAAACAAGTTGTGGAAATAGTTTCAGCCCAGAACACTTTGTCTAACCTAGCATTGGACTACATACGCCGTGCTCTCTCTAATAGTGTTCTGTTCATCCGTTTTGCAACTACATTCTGCTGTGAAGTTTTCCTCACTGTGTGGTGTTTCACAATCCCGTGGGTCTTGCAAAACTCATTAAATTCTACATTATAGAACTCCAAACCGTTGTCTGTCCTCAAGCATTTAACCTGTTTTTTAGTCTGCTTTTCAATTAAGGTCTTCCACTATTTGAACGTGACAAAGGCCTGATTCTTGTGTTTCAGAATATAAACCCAAACTTTTCGAGGAAAATCATCAATCAATGTCATCATATATCTACCACCACCATGTGAATTAACCTGAGAAGGACCTAGAGATCAGAATGGATATAATCCAATGTACCCTTGGTCCTATGAATTCCTGCACTGAACTTCACTCTACACTGTTTCCTGAAGACACAATGCTCACAGAAATCCAGCTTTCCAGTTTTCTGACCACCACACAGACCCTGCTTACTCAGAACATCCATTCCTCTCTCACTCATATGCCTCAGCCGCATATGTCACAACCTGGTAGTATCTAAATCCGGATCCGAGGATGATATTGCAGCAGAACCTGTAACTGTGCTACCTTGCAGAGAATACAAACCATATTGCTTCGGTCCCTTCATCACCACAAGAGCACCCTTTGAAACCCTAGTGACTCCACTTTCAGCCTTGTAATTGCAACCGATGGAATCCAGTGTACCCAGGGAAATCAAATTCATCTTCAATTCTAGAACATGCTTGCCATCAGTCAGTGTTCTCATTATATTGTCAAATATCTTGATTCTAACTGTACCGATACCTACAACCTTACATGGCACATTATTCCCCATCAAAACTTCCCCTCCATCAATGGAACGATAAGAGGTAAACCAGTCCCTATTAGGACAAATGTGATAAGAGCAACCCAAATTAAGTATCCACTCATCACTAGAGTCACGGGCAGAAATTGTGAGAATGCTACCACCATCTAAATCATTACCCTATGCAACAGCCACCCCCAGCGGCTTCGAAGGATTTTTCCTTTCCCATCTTACGCTCTGGACAGTCTTTCCAGAAGTGCCCTTCCTTGTGATAAGTGAAGCATTTCAGCACATTCGATTTGTTCTTAGACTTAGAACGATCTCTGCTGCTAGACCCTCCCTTCTGATCCGTTCTCCCTCTAACAACCAAGCCCTCTGCTGAACTTTCTGTATTGCCCTCAAACGTCCTTCTCTGCAACTCCTTAGAATTCAAAGATGCCTTCACGTCTTCCATGGACAAAATTAGTTCTGCCATACATCATTGCATCGACAAAGTTCTCGTACGAGGGTGGTAGAGAACACAACAAAATAATAGCCTTGATCCTCATCCTCTATTTTAACATCAATGTTCTTCAAATCCATGATGACAACATTAACCTTGTCAAGGTGGTCTTTCAAAGATGAACCTTCTGGCATCTGAAGAGTGAACAACCGCGTCTTTAGGTACAAGCGATTTGCAAGAGACTTCATCATATAACGGGATTTCAACTTGCTCCACAACCCATCCGCTGTAGTTTCTCCAGAAACTTCTCACAAAATCTCGTTACTCAAGCACAACAGAGTCGCACTGTATGCTTTCTCCATAGCCTTATTTTTCTGATCGTGCTTCCACTTTTCTGGCAGTGCATTGTTTCCCTTCAGAGCCTTGGATATCCCATGTTGAACAGGTTGAAGTCGTTCATGCCGTTAAACTTCTCGATTTCCATAAACTTGGTCGACATCCCAGCTTAGAACCGAAAGTTCTGATACCAATTTGTTGTGAAATACTGTCACGAACCAAGCACAATAATGAAATACGACACAAAACGAAACAAATACAACACACAGAACACAGGAATTCACGTGGTTCAGCGATGTGCCTACGTCCACGACGAAGATCCGGTGAAAGATTTCACTATACGAAAAATAGGAGATTACAAGTCTCAACCCCAAACCCTAGCTCTTGCTCTCTCACTCTCTTTCTGCATTTTCAATGTTTTCTTTCTTTCACTCCAAACCCTTAGATGTCCTTATATATTGGGCTACAAGAGAGTCCTAAATCCTAATCTAGGTCCAAAGGCCGAGACAAAATTTGGGCCAAAACATAACAATGACAATTACTAGTTGTTTGTGTCAAAGTAAGTCAGAATCTGTTTGAATGGCCGAAATCAATTAGCCTTTGAGTGACCTCTTTATTATATATAGGACCTTTACAAGAGAGCTATACATGGAAAGAAATTAATTGCCGAGTGATTCTAGTAGTCTAGCTTTATATGGAAACAATATATTCTGGCAATATGCTAACTGTACAAACCTACATAAATTAAGTAAATGTGAAATAAGAAAAGAAGAATAAAAGGAAAGAAGATTAATTTATGGACAGCAGAGCTGTCCATTGACAGCCCCCCTCAAATTGATGCGAGTTGATCAATAAGCATCAATTTGCTACTTAAGAAACAATGTCGATGGCGAGTAAGAGCTTTGGTGAAGATATCAGCAATTTGTAGTTCAGTGGAAACATGTGGAAGAGTGATAACACGAGCTTCAAATGCTTCACGAATAGAGTGACAGTCAACTTCAATATGCTTTGTGCGCTCATGATAGACATGATTAGCCGTGATCTGAATAGCACTTGTATTATCAGCATGGAGAGGTGTAGGATCAGTCTCAGAAAAATCTAACTCAGCAAGCAAACCTCGAAGCCAAATAATTTCAGAACAAGCAAGAGACATTGCCCGGTACTCAGATTCTGTAGATGACTTAGAGACTCTGTCTTGCTTCTTACTCTTCCAGGAGATCAATGTATCACCTAAGAACACACACCAACCAGTGATGGAGCGACGTGTATCAGCACAACCGGTCCAATCAGCATCGCTATAACCAGTAAGTCGAGGAGAATTGCCTGCAGGAAAGAATAAGCCACGGGCAGAAGTGCCCTGAACATAGCGGATGATCCTACGGACAGCAGCCAAATGAAGATGACGAGGGGTCTGAAGAAACTGGCTGACTTGTTGAACTGCAAAAGAAATGTCTGGTCTAGTAATGGTGAGGTACACAAGATTACCCACCAACTTCTGGTATAAACTTGGATCAGCAAGTAAATCACCCTCTTCTTTGCAAAGCTTGACATTCAATTCCATGGGAGTATCAACAGATGTAGCCTCCTCTAGGCCAGCTGTAGCCACCAGGTCACTAGCATACTTATGTTGATTGAGGGAAATACCAGATGGACTACGATGCACCTCAAGACCGAGAAAATATGTGAGAGATCCAAGATCTTTCATGTGAAAGGACTCAGATAGATGAGTCTTGAGCTGACCAAGTAAAATAGAATCGGAACCAGTAATCACAATATCATCAACATAAACCAAAAGAACAACAATACCCATGTCTGATTTTCGAAGAAACAAGGAAGTGTCATACTTGCTCTGCTTGAATGAGAAGTGTAATAAAGTAGTTCGAAATTTATCAAACCAGGCCCTCGGAGCTTGTTTGAGACCATAAAGGGAGCAACGAAGCTTACACACATGTGAGGTCGGAGAGGGAAACAATCCCGGGGGTGGCTTCATATAAATACACTCTTTAAGATCCCCATGAAGAAAAGCATTCTTGACATCCATCTGATGTAGTGGCCAATCATTGGAAGCAGCAAGAGCTAGAATCGTACGAACAGTGGTCATTTTAGCCACAGGAGCAAATGTCTCTTCATAATTGACACCATATTCCTGATTATTTCCAAGTGCAACAAGCCGAGCTTTATAACGATCCAAACTTCCATCAGATTGAACCTTGACGGAGTAAACCCATTTGCAACCCAGGGGAACTATGGTGGAAGGACAAGGTGCAATGTCCCAGGTGTGATTGGCCTCTAGAGCAGCAATTTCTTCCTGCATAGCTTGTCGCCAACAATCATACTTGACAGCATGTGAGTAGCATGTGGGAATATCAAAATTGGACAATGTAGCAGTAAGAGAGGAAATAGTGTGACCAGAAGAAAAACCATACCGATCCGGAGGTACAGACACTCGAGAAGAGCGACGTACCAAGGACTCTGGAGGTGCTGCAACTGACTGGTTCTGGAGCATGGTAGGATCAGATATCGGTGGAGCCACCGGAAGAGATTGTGGGCGGGAACGTCTCGTATACACAATACCTGGTTTAAAGCAAGAGCTGACTTGATGAAGATCTGAGAACTGCTGTTCAAAGGAGGGGAGGACCACAGTAAAAGAAGAGGGCACAGAAGACACAGGAAAGAAATGTTGATTTTCAAAGAAAATAACATTCCTAGAAATGCGTGTACGATGTAAAGTAGGATCATAGCAAACAAATCCCTTTTGACACACATTATATCCTAAGAATGCACATTTAACAGATTGAGCAGATAATTTATGTCGCTCATGAGGAGGTAAATGGACAAAACATACACAACCAAAGATACGGAGATTATCATAACTAGGTTGTTTAGCAAACAAGCGGAAATAAGGAGACTCCATGTGTAAGACTTGGGAAGGTAAACGATTAATCAAGTGAGTAGCAGTTTTTAAAGCCTCGACCCAGAACATGGATGGAACAGAAGATTCTAACAAGAGAGTACGTACCACATCAAGAAGATGTCGATTTTTACGTTCAGCTACTCCATTCTGTTGGGGAGTAGCAGTACATGAACGTTGATGAATAATACCTTTAGAAGCCAAGAATGCCTGAAACTCAGTAGGCAAATATTCACCACCAGAATCTGTACGTAATGTCTTAATAGTCGCAGAAAATTGATTCTCAACATACGCTAAAAACTCATTGAAAGTACGAAAAACCTCAGATTTAGAACGAAGAAAATAAACCCAAGTGAATCTGCTATGATCATCAATGAAAGTCACAAAGTATCTAAATTTTTCATGTGAACTAACCGGGGAAGGTCCCCAAACATCACTATGGATAAGATCAAAACAGTGAGACTGTGAGAAGCTCTATTAGCATGCAAAGGAAAGGGAAGAATTTTGCTTTTACCAAGTTTACAAGAATCACACTCAAGAGATAAAGAAGAACGTTCTTTATTACCAAGAAAACCAGAGTGCAATACATGAGATAAGATCTGCGTATTGGGATGGCCTAAACGACGATGCCACACCATACTTAGATCAGAAACATTATTACAAGCAAAAGACTGAATAGAAGAAATTGGAGAAAGTGTTGGAGCAGGTAAAAATAGTGGAAACAAGCGCCCCACTTTAGGTCCCTTCGCGATCGGCTCCCCTGTTACCTGGTCCTGCACAACACAACCATCACCAGAAAAATTAACAGCACAATTGTTATCAACTAATTGACCAACAGAGATAAGACTCGTGGAAAGTTGAGGAGCAAGAAACACATCAGTAAATTTAGAAGATGCATCTCCTACAGCAGCTATGGGCAAGGAACTGCCATTGGCAGTTTGAATGGCAGATTGACCAGTATAAGGCCGAACATGACACAGAGCGGTGGGAGTATTCGTCATGTGATTAGAAGCTCCCGAGTCTACGTACCAAAGTTTAGTAGAATAATTACCTTGAAACCCCATTACAGATAATGCCGAAATTAGCATTTGTTGCACCATTTCTGGTGTGCAGTAATTTGGTGCAGGAGGTGCAAGATCAGAGGAAGAGGAAGCACCTGAGGAAAAGCCATGTGCGACAGAAGTTGCTGCGGGAGGAACAATAACAGAAGTCTGAAATGCTTGGGCCTGACGATTCTGGGGACGGAGACGACATTCTTTGATAATGTGACCCTTCTTCTTGCAATAAGAACAATATTTTTTAGGACAATTAGCAGCAATATGTCCATATTCCTTGCAACAGAAACACTGCAAATGTTTAGAAGGCATAGGTGATCCTCGGCCTTGGGCAACATAAGCCACAGGTGTCGGGCCCGAACTGCCATGAGATTGCTCCAGAATAGCTTGAGTACTAAGACGTTGTTCTTCGCGAAATAACTCACCAAAACAAATATCAAGAGAAGGAACAGGAGATCGGTTCAGTAGAGAGGAGCGAACAGATTCATATTCCGGACGTAATTTCATAAGAAATTGGTCACGCCGGCTAGTCTCATGAAGAGTCTGGATAGTCGAAAGAGCACCAACAGGAACATTTGCTGTAACCAAATCAGTATATTCGTGCCAAAGAGTCAGAAAGGCCGAGTAGTAGTCTTGGATGGAAAGACTACCATGTTGAAACATGGCAATTGCATGTTCCAACTGAAAGCGACGAGCATCATTAGCTTGATGATAAACCTGCTTCAAGTAATTCCACATGGATTGAGCGGAGCGATGAGGCCGCAAGTTGGTAACAATATGTGGCTCCACTGAACCAAGAAGCCAAGACATAATCCGAGCATCAAGGACAGCCCATGAGGGAGAAGCTCCGAGATCTTTGGATTTGTCAGTAGCGGATTGTGGAGCGACATCCGTGCCATCAATATGACCCCAAAGATCTTTTCCTCAAGTTCAAACTGAAAAGCCCAAGTAGAGTAGTTTGTACCCGTAAACTTGACACACACAGGTGCAGAGTCCATCACAAAAAAACAAATTCACCAGAAGGATGCGACTGCCGAGATGAAAACAGAAATTGCCGAGAAACTATGGAGACCAGAAACAGACGCGTCGAGAGGCTCACCAGAAAAGAACTCTGGCCGAGACTTGAACAGAGGTTGGGAAAAAAAAAAACTCAAACCGGGAATAATCCAGAAGACGCCAACACAAGAACACCGAGAGGAGAAAAAAAAATCACGTGGGCGACAACCAAACCGAGAGGAAAAAAATTCAACTTGGCTCTGATACCATGTCAAAATAAGTCAGAATCTGTTTGAATGGCCGAAATCAATTAGCCTTTGAATGACCTCTTTATTATATATAGGACTTTTACAAGAGAGCTATACATGGAAAGAAATTAATTGCCGAGTGATTCTAGCAGTCTAGCTTTATATGGAAACATTATATTCTGGCAATATGCTAACTGTACAAACCTACGTAAATTAAGTAAATGTGAAATAAGGAAAGAAGAATAAAAGGAAAGAAGATTAATTTATGGACAGCAGAGCTGTCCATTGACAGTTTGTGCAATGGTGTCTTTGATTTGGATTGTTCAATTGGAGACGCAACATCACAGTGGAGGCAAGTATTTACTGGAGAAATTACTGTTGCACTATTTGCAGTTTCTTGAAAGAAACATCAAGTGATATGTCTTCCCAATCTTGGATTTTGAGCACTATTGAAGTAGTTTCTTTTCTTATTATCTGATTTTTCTAGACCTAGGTTATCATTTATATTCAGCTTGATTTTTTCCATGAAACTGAATATTGCTTACCAATGATATGCTGGTACACTTGTTGACAGAGAAGGTGATCCCATTGCTTACAAATTGGATGACTACTGTGGAAAATGTAAATAGTTGATTGTGCAAAATGTAAATAATTGTCATTATTGTGATACCCCGATGTGTACTGTCATTTAATTGCATCAAGAAAAAGCTCCTAGTCCCATCCAAATGGGGTAAAATGTTATGCTGATTTTCTATTGAACAATCTCCTTGTTTTTGTGTTATCAACTGACCTTGATTTTCCAAAGAAGCATTCTTTTTTTCAGGAATAGTTAAAGTGCATTGGTAGTTTTTATGCTAAATGAAAAATTATAAGTTAGGTTGTCTTACTATATGGGTTTCGTATAAAGAGCCGTTACAGGTTATTCACATATCTGTCTATAAACCTAACACCTTATATGTCTCTTAACCGATTTTTCTTTTAATACTCAAACTATTTAACAATCATCTCCCTGGCAGTAACATGTTATTTTGCAATAATTGTGTTGTAGGCAAAAGCCAATGACGGAGAGGGTCCAGACCTTCTACGAAGTGCACAGGAAGGTGGTTCAAGTGGCCATGCTGAATCATTAGCAGCCACTCTTGCCGAACATCGGCAACATCTAGCTAGCATACAGGTAAATGAATGATGCCTCTGAATTTCTAGTTCAAGCTAACTTTGGGCATTTTTGTTTTTCTGTTTCTTCTTGATGTTGGATTAACACTTAATAAAATCTTGGGCATTTGCCTACATTCTTTTTGTTATTCTTCAATAAGAGGTGTTTGATTTTGATGTTATCTAAGTCATTTCTTCAATCTCTACGTTTACATTGATAACAAGGTTTCTTGGACTGATTATCTAACACTAACTCAGTTTTCATGGCTGAGAGGGATCTAAGGAGATCCTTTGTTGTTTGGCAAGTGGAATTGCTCATAGTTTAAGATATTCATACTTAAGAATCTCTAATTATTGAAGTAGATGCATCCTATGTCCTGTACTATACAATTGTGAAAAAATATTTGTCTATTTGAAGCAACTGCTATTCTGAAATGGAACGGGAAACTGCATGCTTTGTATTAGTTGCACTTCATCTGAAGTAATTTTGAAGAAATTTTATAAGTTGCTCACTGTGAGTGGGGGATGTTAAGAAGTCAAATTCCAGTCTATGATAGTGCTAAATGTCTTTACACAGGAATTTGGACAAGCTATTCTTAGTTCTAAAGAGATTTTGTATGCACTTAAACAAGCATGCATAACTATTGAAAGGGTCGATGACTAGAACCAAATTTTGGGATAATTAGGAGTAAGAATACGGAATGTACTTTCTTTATTTAAAGGTAGAAATGAGGGAATAGTGGAAATTGATGGGCTAGAGGTACCAAGTTAGTTAATCTGAGTTGATTGGCCATTAGGAGGGCAATTGAAATTTGGTGGCGCCTGCAAAACTAGTGAGTGAAGTGTAATGAGGAAGTGGTACTGTAGTTTTTTGTAATTGACAGATGCTTTTTGAAAAATAAGATATCTCCTTTGCCATCATTCTTACTGTTATCAAACTTTGTGCAACTAATAAATGTATTTGTTAATGAGTGTAGTTAAGACGAGGATGTTGAGATGGATATTTGGAAACACCATGAACAGTGGAATTGCAGATAAACGCTTTTGTGTCAAGTTAGAGGTAGTTTTTCATTTTGGGACGAGTCTTTTAAGGTAAATATATGTAACACAGACTAATGACAGCATGAGTAAGTGGAGCAATATGGTTTATTTCGAGTGTGCTGCAAAGATATGAGGAGGGCTATACTGAATGTGAGTTCAGGTTGTAATAAAAGAATTTTGCTTTCTTATTCTTTCATATATTATATCCATAATTTGGATGGTGAATCAGGATTTTGTGAGTTGCGCGGTGCGGAAGCAGTTTAGTTAATTTAGAGTGAGATGCTAATCCTTAGACCTAGAGGGGGGTGAATAGGTCATCTTGCCCAATTTTTCTGATTGATTAATTACCCACAATTATTATCAATTAAGCATCCAAACCAATCACAAAATAAATAAAGCAAGTAAGGAAAAGTTAGAGATGACACCAGGAATTTTACGTGGAAACCCAAGATGGGAAAAACCACGGGGGTGAGGCAGAAACCCCAGAGAAACCAATCCACTATCTCGAAGCAAAGTACACCAGACTCTGTCCCAGACTCACACCCACTCCACTCTGACAAGAACTTGATGCGGAACACCTCAGGCTTACAATTGCGACAACACGTCCAACTGCTGCAGACTCTCGGCTAACGTCACAATTCTTTCAGAAGGGTTGCTAAAAGAACACAAATACTCCGCAAGTATTTTGTTCCCTTCGTAGTGATGGTTTCTCTTCCTCTTCAGATAAAATCTTGTAGTTTGAAGGAACCACCTCTGCTGCTCTTGATCAACCTTTGTAGACTGATGATGTCTTGAAGATTCCGTTGATCAGATGAAGAAGAACATCACAACTTAAACACTCCGTGTGTGTGTGCTCTCAAAAATAAAAATCAATGAAGATTTTCTCTCATAAATTCCTCTTTTAGCTCTCAAAAATATATTCCTGGTTCTGAATATTAAATCATTGAGTTCCTCATCTCTCTCTTTTTGATTGAAGCATAAAGAGGTATTTATAAGGTTTAGAATCCTTAGTCTACTTGGAAAATAAGTTTAAAACACCTAAGGAAAGTTTTAGAGAAGTTTTGGTTGACTAGGAAATCAATTCGGATCAAAAAGGAAATTTTCGCGCATGTCAGCCAAGTTGGACCGGTCCTAAAAATTGGGGACGGGTGGGACTTTTCAGACATGTACAAAATCAAAAGTCCCGAGATAAGTTGGACCGGTCCTCATTTTTGGGGACCGGTGGGACTTAGCAAAAACTCAATTTTAACTTTTAAAGCATATTTTCCAAGTCCTAAGCCCACCAAACTTCAAAACATAGTGTCCTCACTCACATACCTGTTCTAAGTGATGTCCTCATCAAATCCACGGTATCGAGACACCTTCCGTTCAGCTCCGAAGATCGAGACACAAGATCAAACAAAAATTACAACTCGATCAACAAGTTTTGACACCGAAATTTGCCAATTACAATTATATATCTCACAGATTTATGTAGTTGAGCTTGAGCAGTTGGAACAACGAGTCGAGTATATTACTAATCACAGCATTATTCACTTGATGCAGGTCTTTGGTAACACCTAGACTTTCTGATCTCTTTATGCAAATTAAACTCTTTTCTGACCAGATTACTCCCTCCTTTTATGTCTTCTCCAAATTTCTCATTATTTGCTAAATGAAATGACAAAGTACCAACCATTTACCTAGGGAAAAAAGGAAAAAAGTGCCAACCATTCTCTCTTTTTTAGTTGAGCACCTACTTATCATTGAAGAAATAGTTTTTTTTTTTTTTTGCTGCAGAACTGGATTATTTGATAAGTTACTTTTACCATGTTGAAGATTTTTCTCATATGAACATTGTTATGTGCAGGTTCTCATTGATCAACTGAAAGAAGTTGCACCAACAATACAAAATTCAATATCGGACCTTACAGAGGTGGCGAACAGCTTTTCGTCCAATCTTCCTCCAATGAACAATCATCATGGTAGATTGATCTCACCTATTCAAGCACAGAGCAGTGGGAGGACTTTGGTAATTATAATGTGAATTACATACTTTGTGGAAAATGTTACTCCTATGATTTGTCCAGCCTTAATTTTTTCTATTGAACTTAATGATCTTGAATTGTACAGGAAAGTAGCACTGATGAGGTTGCGGAGGTAACTTCAAGAATGTCTACTGTTCAGCTTGAGAAAGCTTCAGCCAGTCCTCCTGCCTTAAAACTCCCACCTTTATTTAGTTTGACACCAAATTCTTCTGGGAAAGGTGGGAACATGCAAAAGCGACACATGTTAATTCAGGCAAACCAAATAGAAAATATGTCGGAGAGAAAGTTGCTGGACCAGCCTATGTCAAACAACCATGTGGATAATCCACCAAAAGGTGTGCAGTATTCTACTTCATCCATTTTGGCCTTCTGCATGTGCAACCCATTGGCTTGTTTAAGTTGTTTCATCTTTCAGTCTGGAGGAGTTTTTAGGAGTTCTAGTTTGGGGGTTCTAAATTCTTTCTTTTTTATGCTTCCACAGACAATGACAATTCTTATGTCCAGAACTTAAAGAGATCTGTTAGAGAAGCAGCTCTGTCGATGCAATCCTGCAATTTGGAATCATCTCAAGACAGTCGGTCTGATGACAGCTTTGAGCACTTCTTTGTTCCGCTCTCTGCAAATGGGTTTTCTAGTCTTGGGCAAAACAAACTGGAAGCAAGGAGTAATCGGTTGTTCGTTTCTCGAGTGGACCCTTCCTTGCCTGAGAATTGTGCCCCTGGTGGTCATGTTGGGAGCAAGTATGATGACGTATCAAACGTGTTAAATGATTTGGATGCACTTCATGACTATGATCAAGTAAATGGTTTTCTCTCAGCTTTTGGTTCAGATAGTGCAGTTTATGATGCACAGAGTTCATTTTATGACATGGAGGAAGCTCAGGATCAAGTTTTCTCACCTCCTTTGCTGATGGACACTTCACTGTTGGCAGATTCTTACGAGGACTTACTTGGTATGTTCATGTTTTCACAATCTATTCTCATGTGGTGTACATGCACTATATTGTTTTCAATGGAAAATACAGGTTTTTAAACACAGTTTGAACAGGTCCTCGTAAAGAATCAAGTACTCATTATTATTTTTACTTTAGTAGGTTGTCGTTATCCTCCCCAGCCAAAGAAAAAGAGAGAGGATCCATGAGAGAGAGAGAGAGAACAACTGAGTTTTTTGTTTGTGTTTTGCTTATTTTGTTTTTTATTTTTCCCTTGGAGTGTTGGGTGATAGGATAATCTTTCTGTTCTACTCTTATTTTTCCATCAGTTAACTTTTTTCTTCATTGCATTTTTTTAAAGTCCATTTCATTCTCTTGCAGCACCATTGTCAGAAACTGAAACCGCCTTGATGGACCATTGAAATTGTAGTGTTGACTATCTTAGCTCTTGTGCTCTCTAGTGGATGATGATTCAGTGGCTGTAACAGTTCTGTTTTCTTTCTTGAACTGGGATATACTAATGCCCGGTTATTGTTTTATATGGCCCGGTGCTCATATGGTTTCCACCTTCCTTCTCCCTGCTTTGTATACTTCTGCCATCTGCTATACCGCATGTTTGGGATCAAACTTTCTGGCGTGGATGGTAAAATGAATGTTTGGCATGTTGCTATAGCCTATACATGCTTGAAAGATGCCCTGAATTTGAAGTGATCACCATATGGCAACTACATCCTGGGTCTCAGAGGGGACAAACTACTGCCTCCTGATACTATGGTCCGCTCAGATACATTCCCGGTCTTTTCTTCCATGAATGAGAAGGAAACAGGAAGAAGTAAAAATGCTTGCAGATCTTGCACTTGCAATTCATCACTGCCAGGCAGTGAAGCTTCAATCCTTCAAGTAATCTCTGTTGCTTAACTGCCAAAATTTATTGTTGGACGGACTGATTTACATGTATTTGATTGATGTGTCACATGTTTCTTATCATGTCTATTGCAGTTAGATGAAAAAGGGAAATTATAATCTTGGTTATTGAGATGTTCTCTTTTATAAATTTTTGATATTGCTGTCTTTGAAATTTTAACCATTCCATGTGACCTGGAAAAGGAAAAGGGAATTAACAAATTGGTTTTGTCAATGGTACCGAGTTTATATGTCCTGTGCTTGACAAAGTTGCAGAAGGAAGAACCTTACAATTGGCAATTCAATTCTGAACTGTTGTAGATTTCATGTTTTCATTTGTTTTTGCATTATATTCCATCTCATTCAATAACGAACATTGGTGTGTGCTAGACTGTTGTTAGAATTTTACTTTCTTGTATTCTTCTTTTTGATCTCGTAATTTTTTTTGGAACCAAACAGAGCGTTAGAATGCTGAGTACTATTTTATTCTTCACGTGTTGCACACGAATCATTTCACGAACATTTCATTGCAGTGTTTGTTTCGGTGACAATTTGATGTTTTTATGGTTACTTTTGATGATCAAAACTAGTCTTGGAACTATGTACCCAGTGATAATCCATATTTGGCGAGTCAATTATCCACGTCGATTCCAACTCAATTTTCCATATAGTCAATTTGTAACTATTTTTAAACGCGGTCCACACAAGGATGTGATCTGTGCTGTACATTAGCTTGTCTATTTTGACTCTGTTTTGCTTGGACCATTGATGTTTTGGGTCTACTTTCCTTTGGATACTGATGAATTGACTTTTTCGGGCTGTGGCCCACTGAAGTGGACTTTTATGTAGATTTAGATTGCCCAACCAATGTTACGATAGGGATGGTAATATTCTAATGAGGTGGTAAAATTGGACACGACAATACAATACGATCCGATCACTATACGAGTTAGGCTTCGTTTGGTTGATGGATTTGAAAGGATTAAGAGAGAAAAGGAAAGAAAAAATAATGGTTTTTGTTTTTGGATAACTAATGTGGAGAGAAAAGAAAGGATTGGGAGAGATTTGGAGGGATAACTTATCCCTTCAAATCTCTCATTTCTTATTCTTTAAAAAATGAGAAGATTTGGAGAGAAATGATAGCTGGTAAGTGATACTTTCATAATATCAAAATTGCCCACAACATTTTAGAATAAAACTTTTTTTATGACATCTGAATCCTAACCTAAGATATTATGGCATATTAGTAAATTTGTTAGAATAGTTTTTTTTCTTTTCTCTCCTTTAGCTTATCCAAACAACAATGATATCATTTCTTTTCTTTTCTTCTCTCCTCTCCTGGTTATGCAAACAAGCCCTTAAAAGAATTTGAGTTTGAGGTAAATCACACGAATACGGCGTTCAAAAATTAGGTTGAATTTTGATTTATCGCAACAAGATTACAACGTTAGATATTCATATATTGTGGTTTTATACAAACTTATATATACATAGTTATATATATTGTAATTGTTTATAATTTATTTGTTTGTTTACAACACTGATTTAGCCATAGAATGCAAGGACGAGATAGTTATGGTGTCTTCCTAGTTGTTAAATCACTTTAGTATATTTTTGCGTTTATATATAGATACAAAATTTATAATATAGATTGATTTTAAGATTTATGTATTGATATATACTTTATTTTTTATATGATCTTCAGAGAGATTTTTAGGAGTGGAGAAAATGATATAAGTTAAACGGATTAAAAAGCTTATTAAATAAGTTGTATCATTATAAAACATGTTTATTAAACGGGTTATACGAGTAACATGTTTAATAAATAAGTTGAGTTAGTGTTGAAGGTATCTGACATGATTATTAAATGAGTCGAGTTAAAGTTGAATTGTTTAATAAAATATTTATAAATCGAGACGACGCGGAAACACAAATGCCGACGTCTAAATTTTTACTACATCAGTAGATTTTACAAGCATTATTAATTATATAATCTTCTAAGTACTGTTTTGGCTAGAATAAAGTTGCCATTTAATGATTCTTGGTGAGAGAATTGGGTGGATGGACTTATACATCAGTGGTTTATTGCTTCTCATAATGGGGGCAACACTGAATATGTCTGTTTTTTTTTTCCAAACAAATATGTCAATTAACTTGGTAAAGTTTCTTAATAGTCATAGTAAATCCTGACTTGGGGGATTAACAAAAGGCGTTAGGATTATCTTGCCTCGTGGAGAAATTGCAATTTTGATTTATATAGGATCTGATTGGTAAGGTAGGTCTTTTTATTTTATTTTTTTGTTGCCATTTTTAAAAAATAAGAAGTTACAGCAAGAAACGCGTTTTTATTTAAGAAAAAAATAAAAACAATGTTAAAACAATATCAACAATGAATCGATAACGTTATCAAACGTGTTCTGCTTTTGACAAAAATAACAGTACATTTGATTTTCACTTTTCATCTTTTAACAAATTGAAAGAAGAGTAGATTAGAAAAAAAAAATGAAATTGTTGGATAAAGCCAAAGTAGGTTAATTTAGACCATTCACATACCATCTTGTTAAGATTGAAATCAATGTCATCACCTAGCTTTTGATGCTAGATAATATTATATCTCAAAATCTATTGCATGATCACCACTTGATTGGAATCGATTTTCACAGATCTTCATGTGATAGCTTTATGGAGTCTCTAGGAGATTACTCGAAACACAACCTTCCCAATCTCTCTAGAAGTACTCTACTAATTACTCCCTATTTGCCAATGCGTTTTACTAATATAAAATTTTTATTAATGAAAAAGAAAAAGCTTATTAAAAACGCAAGTAGGACGATGCTCTTAAAAAATGGCTTTTCTTCCTCTTCTCTTTTCTCGGATAGGTATCAAGATTGGCTTTATTGCAGGTAGAATCTTCCAATTGTAATAATTGCAGAAAATGATCAAAAGAGTAATGTTGTTAGGGGACTCTTTACTTGTCTGAATTTGGATATTCTTCACCAATTTTTCTCTCTCACGTCATCAGTAAAACTGTTATGATTTCATACATAATTAAAACTACATATTTATAAAAACAAAAGTTTTGCCGTTTTTTTTTTTCAATCTTTTTTTGGTACTAAGTGCTATATATATATATATATGTCTTTATTTACCAAAAAAAAGAAAAAGAAAAAGAAAAAGGTTTATATATCTGTCTCCTTGGATAATGTTTTGTTTTATTTCAAACTTTGGCCTTCAAAGATAATCCTGATCCGAAATTATCCACTCATTATTTTTGAAAACTAACAAACCAATAATACCCCACCATCTTTTCTTAGGTGCTCTGCTCCACTCAATCGGGTATGATCCTTCTTGTAGTTGTTAGACCATGGCATCTCTGTTTCACTTTAAAATTGAAATTAATTTTCACGGATGCATACATATAATTACAACAAACCACAAGCACTTTCACAAGTTCAGTTGAGTCTAGTCTAAGGTAATCTTTTTATTTTTGGAATCATTACTTTGATCAATTCACCTCATAACAAGAAGAATAACAATGCATTCGGTCTATTAGATGAATTTCAGTTCTGCATACACGATTGAGATTGCATGTGTTATACACGCAAGATTGAAATTGCGTCAGTATATCGGTATATTTATACTGGACGTATTGTAATTATTCTCGACCGTAACCATTAAGTTTGGGAGCAATTTTAAGTAGCTTTTCATCTAATCATCATAATAGTTAGGTGCTATTCCTTCTGTTTTCCACTCAGAAACATTCTTTACCAAAATGGATCTTCAAAATGCCTATTGTTGTTGGGGGTTAATGCAATGTGCCTTGTTTTCTTGACAAATGAAGAGACTAGTTATTTAATCTACACAGGATAAGAAGTAAAAAAATAGGCCAACAATCTTCAACAATAATTAGAATTCAAGGGTTCAATCATTTTCACAGCTCAAGCTTACTAAACACTTCAAAATCAAGTCATACCACCCACCAACCTTTGTTACTCATAACTTCTCATTCAGATAGAAAGATGTCCACACGCCTTAAACACGTAAGAACTTTATCCAATCACAACCCACAACCATGCCCAAGAGTGGTTTGAACATTGATTATTTGAACTAAGTATCAGTGGTTTGAACATTGATTATTTGAACTAAGTATCTTTATTCCATAAACCTATTTTCCATTTCTAACCATATTAAATGCCAGAATTCTTTTTTAAGTGAAAAACTTGCCTTATTAAACAATATAAAAACACAAATAACAATGATAGAATAATCAAGGGTCAGTGAGAACGCGAGGAGGGATTCGAGTCCGGTGTGAACAAAAAAAGTGAATCTCTCAATTAAAAATATAATAACAACGATAGAATGACATTATATCATACTCACATGATATGTTTGTTAGTCGCTTAGTGCTAAGCTTACCAAAATGGTAAGTCGAACTACATTCAAATGGAACTCATGTGAGTTCTACATAAATGTATTATAGGACTCACATGAATATGTTTGTTCGTCGTTTAATGCTAAGCTCACAAATGAAACCCATGAATTATACATGAATGACTTATAAGGTTGAGAAGATAAGATCAAATTTTTATCCATTAATAAATAATTTACACTTGGTGTATCCAACCAATAACAACTCATCTTTATTTTTGATCGGACACAATTTTGTCTACGAGATCATCAGTGATAATTAATCACTATCAGTGGAAATGATCTTGATCTGAGATACTGTTGACCCTCTTATTAAGTTCATCATAAAAAATAAAAATAGAAACATTTTACTTATTGATGACCTGTATTTTGCATTGTTTAGTCGTCATATTTAGTCAGTGTGAAGCATTGCCCGCTATATTATATTTCACAAATGCCTTAGAAAAGTGGATTTTGGGAAAAAACTTTTAAGGGTTATTTTGGTCACAATAAATGATCTAGCTCTTTCTCTCTCTATAGTGACTATAATAACTCTATACTCTATAGTGACTATAAATGGAGAAACCCAAAAAGTAAGAATAAAAGGGAGTCGTGTTTTGAGGTTGAAATTCCTGAGAAAAAAAAAAAAAAAAAAAGCTTAAAGGAAAGTGAAAATCGAAAAGAAAATAATAGTAACTACATAATTCTAGCGAACCCAACACAACAACAACAATCAGAGATTGCTTTTCCCTAACCCCATCTTTCTTCTCTCCTTCACTCCTTTCCTCAGTTGGGTGTTTTCAGATTTCGATCACCGGCTCTACACACAAAGTTCTCTTTTTTGAGCTGGGCTTTACCGGGGCTAGCAAAATCTTCATGTAAGCATCAACAGCTATAATTTGTCTCTATCTATATATATGCGTGTTGTATATATGTATTGGTGAATGGTACCTTTGAATTTGTTTAACCTTTATCCCTTTATTTATTTATTTAATACTTTTGTAGGTGATTCTCGATAAAGTATACTATCTGGGTCTTATAGATCATGCCCAGATCTTGATATCTTTTGATCTAGCTGAATAGCTGTGAATTTTTGTGTGAAACTGAAGAGAAAGAAATGAGGTGAGTGTACATCTTGCTTTTTCCCTTATATATAGAAAACCATATAAAGTCAAAATCCTGCAGTTAAATTTTAGTAATCTGGAGATACTGTACGTGCTATGTGATTTGAAGTTGCTATCTGCATCTGGGATTTTAAAAGGTTGAACATCATATCAAATTTTCGTTAAAGAAAGGGAAACAGCAAGCTGCGATTATTGTTTTGGTTGACTTGATATGAAATTCATTTTTTCCCCCTAATATGGTAGTTCGTTATGTGCTACTGCATTTCAGATTTCTCGTCATATGAAAAGGGTTTGGCTTCTTCTGCTTAAATGAGAAGGAGATTCATTCATTTAGACTGGAACAATTTTGGATTATATGGAGCATGCATCTGGCTTTATGATGGAGAAGAGGATATGAAGCTTATTGTGGTGATTAGATGCTCTGTGCATTGCTAACGTTGGCTCAAAATTGGTTTTGCTGCTCTGGGTTCATGTGCTTTTGCTGATATTTTGTCCATCCGTAATCATTGATGATGTGTCTTTTGCATTGAAAATATTTTGGTCAGTGTTGTGTCTTTGTTTTCACGTGAAAAGTTTTTGGTTCATTGAAGTTATGATCAAACAGATACTTAATAGGCTCCCACGGAAGCCATCCAAGTCGGGTGAAAATCGTGATGGTGGAACCTCTACCTCCTCTTTGTATGCTTCTACTAGTTCAAAAGGCAGTGATCTAGCAAATAATCAATCCAGGAACTCGAATGCCACATCTCTTCCGGTTCTTAATTCTACTTCAAATTCAGGAGTGAATCATGGAAAGAAGCTCCCCCAAGGTCTAAATGCAAGGGTAAACGGGGATTCAATAGTTTCTTCATATGAGGCTTTGCCTAGTTTTAGAGATGTTCCGAACTCCGAGAAGCAGAACTTGTTCATTAAAAAGCTGAACTTGTGCTGTGTTGTGTTTGACTTTACTGACCCAACAAAGAATTTGAAAGAAAAGGACATCAAGAGGCAGACTTTGGTGGAGCTTGTTGATTATGTTACTTCTGCAAGTGGGAAATTCGCAGAAACTGTCATGCAAGAAATGGTAAGGATGGTATCTATAAATTTGTTTAGGACACTCACTGCTCAACCTCGTGAGAACAAAGTTTTAGAAGCCTTTGATTTAGAAGAAGAGGAGCCTGTGATGGACCCAGCATGGCCTCACTTGCAAATTGTTTATGAATTCCTTCTCAGGTTTGTGGCATCACCTGAGACGGATGCAAAATTGGCTAAGCGGTACGTTGATCACTCTTTTGTTGTGAGGTTGTTAGATCTCTTTGATTCAGAGGATCCAAGAGAGAGGGAGTACCTGAAAACTGTTCTGCACCGTATATATGGCAAGTTCATGGTGCACCGCCCATTCATTAGAAAAACAATCAACAACATTTTCTTTCATTTTATTTTTGAAACTGAGAAGCATAATGGAATTGCAGAGCTGTTAGAAATTTTGGGCAGTATAATCAATGGGTTTGCTTTGCCTCTGAAAGAAGAGCACAAACTCTTTCTTGTTCGAGCACTGATTCCACTTCACAAACCAAAATGCATACCCATGTACCATCAGCAGTTATCTTACTGCATCACACAATTTGTGGAGAAAGACTGCAAACTTGCTGATACTGTTATAAGGGGTTTATTAAAGTATTGGCCTCTCACAAATAGTTCAAAGGAGGTCATGTTTTTAGGTGAGCTGGAGGAGGTCTTAGAAGCAACTCAGCCTCCAGAGTTCCAGCGTTGTATGGTACCTTTGTTTCGCCAAGTTGCTCGTTGCTTGAGCAGTTCACACTTTCAGGTACAGATTCGTTGTTTTGATCATTGTTCTTTTAGCTTGTTTCCTCCCACACTTGTTCTCTTTGGCAATTTATAGAAGAGTGCTGCTGGATATACCGGCAGAATTTACCAGGTTTATTATATTGATGTGCAATCCTTTTATAACTTCTCTAGGGACCTAATTTCTTTCTAATATCCAAACTGTCGCTACTCGCTAGGGACTAGATTCATCCAGTATGGCAAGCAATTTTCTTGGCTCATACTTCTACTGTGTATGCACAGGCAGCATAATACAACTGCCTAATGGTGCATTTGCTCCTTTCCCCCCCTGCTCTCTGTGTGTTGCAGCCTTTCTAGGCCACTTGTGCATCCATCAGCAGCAGACTGAAAACAAATCTTGCTAAAATTTAACTTGGCCTCTTGTTGATGTGGTGTGTAATTACACAATAATTGGAACCCTGAAATCCTATTAACAAAGTAGGTTTTAACAGATTCTAGATTTTATTTTTTATTTAAAAAAAAAACGTTATAACAGAAGCTATATGTAAGGAAATCAGATCCAAGAAAATTTGACCCAATCTCACCCTGAATGGTGAATAATATAATGAAATTATACAAACCCTTGTAAACATTGCCCTTAAATTATGCCTTAGGAATGAATTTTGACACGTCCCATATATTTCGAAACCACCTTCTAACTCAAGTTGGTTGCAAGAGGAGTGTATCAGAAAAGTGGTTGGTTACACATCAGAATTCCTGCCCTAGAGCTAGGGATAGCTGGGACATGCTGTGTTCCATCTTCGTGATTCAGTGGGTCATGCCTAGATCTGCTTTGGCTTTGATTGATCCTTGGAGTGGGTGCCGAGTGCGGCTCCAAGTCAGAGATGCGTGGAGGACAGCCCCTCTCTGTCTATGGTGAGCCTTATGGAAGGAAAGAAATAGGAGATCTTTTGATGGGGTGAAGTCTCCTTTGGGTGTGTTTAGATATTCCGTTCTTAGTTCTCTATTCTTTTGGGTTATGGGGTCTAATTGTAAATCTATGGAAATTCTTTTGTCTTTTGTGTATAGTTTGAGGCTATAGTTTTTGTGCAGTTGTTCTGGGCCGCGTCCCCCTTTTGGGCACTTTCAATGAATACTCATTTATCCAAAAAAAAAAAAAAATTAATGCTTTTTTGAAGATGGAAGATGATGTTTGGTGCTCATGCTGTACCTTGGATATATGTCTATCATAATATTTTGATGAGTAGTATGCTCTTCTTGTCCTTTAAAGCAACCCTTGGAGAAGGATGGGACTCTCAACCTGTAGAACAAAGAAACACAAAGATGGGCTTAAGAAAATAAGCTCATGAACTTCTTTAGTTTGGCAAATTAATGGGTAACAGAATAGGGTGTTAAGTTTTATATAGTGAATTAGTCTTTTGATTGTGTTGTTCCATAAACAAACAGTTACATTAGTTTGCTATAGTAATTTGTGGTGATGACACCTGGATTTCTATAATAAAATAATATTTCAGATGGTAATAACAGAAATAATCTGATATTACACTGCCACTGGTGGGCTATGCAGCGTATGCACCACTAAGATCAAGTCATTAATAATCCAGATGCAAATTAAGAAGTCAAAAAGTGAAGCAGATTTGATCTCCAAAAAGGGATATATAACATTTATATTTGAAGTTGTAAAAATTTGTAAAACCGATCATGTAGCATAAAAATTTATTGGTCATATGGGTCGCAGGGATCCAATTAAATCAAAAGTACTGTGGGATAGGATCATAGGACTAAAAATGGTGGGATCAAGCTGAAAAACTGTTTTGAAAGGCTAGTAATGGCTTCATAATTTTTGACATTCAAACTGTTTAAATATGAATCAGTTTCAAGTGAAATAAAATTGGTTTCTGTCAGCCATCCAGCCATTTGAGCTAATTAGGTAGGTTGGTGCTTATTTTAAAAGTGGGACTGATACAATTTGAAGTCACATTTTAATTGGAAATCTTGCTTGAGCTAAGTATTAGAAGTGGGTGTAAATAGGTTCCAATATTAAAATTTGTAATATTTGGAAACCAGAAGAAGATTGGTATAACCAAGTTTGTCTGCTCCTCTTTAAGTGGTGACTAATGTTATAAAATCACTCAGAGAAGTACTAATTTTAAACTTTGACTGATCATACTATATAGGATATAGGAAAGGATTCTCAGCATATGTTCTGAATCTTCTAAGATTCTCAAGAAACTTAACTGATCTGATTGTCTATTTTTCCGTCAGCGTCACCTTTGATGAGTGTGAAGCACCTAACAAATCTTGCAAAGTTCAGGGACTCTGGAGATTTTTAGTGTGTTTACTGACAACATGGGCTCCCTGCTCAACTCTTGTGACTCTCCAGAATGAGCCATAGCTGCATCTCCTTCTTAAAGTTTATGCATTGAAATTATTCAAAGAAATTTTAATTTAATTCTAGACTGGCGTGTTGGAGTGAGTGTAAAATATATTCTGAATCTTCTAATGTTACCATAAATCTCAACTGGATTTTTAAATTTCAATTTTTAACATTAAAACCTACATTTCTATGAGAGAAAGAAGTTACTTTTCTCTATTGCCTATATTTCCTTGAGTGCTTTGCCACTTTTCATTTTTTCATGTTGATGCTTGAAACGTTTGTTTCCATGTTAATTTCATTTGCATTAGGTGCTTATGAGATGGCAGCTGATTGTTGACTTTGTCTTCAACATTGTTGTACTGGTATCTCATTCTTTTCCGGGATACAGAGCACTTGCTTGATGTCTTCTTCTTTGTTTAATTACTTGGTGATGCACATAATTTGGATGTTTGGGAGAGATGAGGTTGGGAAATTTAATAAGATCGTATATTCTGTTGGACTGTACATGCTAAGGAAGGGGTGAAATCTGTCCATGCAGTGGATCCATACAACTCCATCCATTTCTTTTGGCTGTCTTCTTCCTTTCTGTAGACTTTGAATTGTCTTACGCGACTAAATTAGTTGACTGCTATCTCATTGGTATCATCACTACTTCATCACAATATCAATTGACTCCTTTATTTCTTTTAGTATCCCCCAAAACAATTTGCTAAAGGAGAACTGTTAAGCAACAGGGACTAATAAATCTAATGCGACTACTTTAGAGAGTTTACTTTTAAAAGATGTAACATCTCAGCAAGTTAGCTCTGCACCGTCATGATTGTTTTCCCACATAATCAACCACCGGGCATATGCAGTCCCTCCCATCCCACAAGCACCGGACAATTACTAGGAAAATCCCTGGGGTTCGCCCCAAAGGGATTTGAGCTCCCAACTTCTAGGATATGAAGTGAGAGCCTTGCCATTAAGCTATCCCCTTGGGGTTGGATAAGGCTTTGTTGAGTTGAGTTTATCTCACAATATCTGATGTATGGTCTAGAAGGTATCAATTATACTTGAGATATCATTTAGTTATTTTATCTTTCACAACTACATATCCGAGATATTCTAAGATAGTTAATATCTTAAAAAAGTCACTTGTGATGAGAAAAAGTAATTGTTTCAGAAACCATCAAGGACAACCACAGGTCGGACTTGAACCTTTATATGCATGGAAAATTTAGTACCATTAACCTCTCAAATTTAAACTCCCAATCTGACCCCTTCTTCAAACACTATGACTGCAACACAATACCACAAATGGCTGGAATAGGAGATAAGATTTATAAACAGCCAGGTTTTAATAAACAATTCATTGGCATGTCTGAATGAGTATTTGGTATTAATATTTAATTAAGCATTAATTGTTTTACATTGATTGATCCACAGCCCATATATTGCATGCTTGGACTATTAATGCATTGTTTATGCAATATTTTGATTCTAACTTGATAGACTCTAATTTCATGGAATTGAAGGTTTCATTTCAACTTTCCAAAATTTTACTGTTAATTTCTACCATTCTCACAATTTTGATACTTATCGTTGTTCTTGCACCTTGTGTGGTGTTTCAAGTCCACCACGGCTTGCAAGCACCTTCTCTTGATCTCTAATCCATGTCCTTTTTGATATCTCTATATTTTGGAAGCTCAGTATGATAATTGGTATCATGTTTTACTCGCTGGATAGTATAGTTGTTAGAACTGTCAATACAATACTATGGCCGTGTGAGGCAGCTATGGTATCAAAACCTTCAACTCATATTCATAGCAAGTTGGCAAGCTTGCTAATGTAACTTGAACCTAAGTTAGCTTGCCACTTCTGGTAGACACTCCTTCCGACTGCTCAATCTCTTTTCACCCTCTCAGTGACCAAATTTCAAACTGGCTTTACTTCAGAATAAAACATACAATCATAACCCAAAATAAGAAGACGGATGTTCCCTCCACTCTACATCCCGAGAAAACCACAAGCGTATGACATCTCCAGCACTCCCACACCAATACCAATTCAATCTTGATCGAGTTGACCTTACGACACGAATTTGCTTCAAAACGAGACAACGGTCCTCTTAACCAACAAACTTGCTTCGCTTCCACACTGCAAAGACAGATGCAAGTAGGGATGGCAACGGGGCGGGTATGCCAAAACCCTACCCCGCCCCATCAAGGAAGTACTCAATCCATCTCCTGTTAAGAACCCTAACGGGTTTGTGGTAAGCATACCACCGCCGCCCCATTTAGAGAAAGAGAGGAATAACAAAATTCTTAAAATCATTTGCTTTATTTGCTTCGAATTCGATGTTTGGGTTAAATGTACCCAAACGATGATACAACACTCCTACAGTCAAAACCCCAATATATAAGACCAAAGAAAATGACACAAACATACATACATATGTAGACGGAGATAGAAACAGTTTTGGTCTTCAAGAATTTTTTTATTATAGATCTATTATGTACACAAGATAGAGAGAGTTCTCTTTTAGTCATAAGATAAAGAGAGGAATATAACAAGGTAAACCTTAGTGGTTGCCATATATCTAGTATACTATATTTATATAAGTAAAATAATAATAAAAAAAATGACACTTCATATAATTATGTCACTATATATATATATATATATAGTCGGGGCGGGGTAGGTACTAGGCGGGTTTTCTTAAAAAAACCATACCCGCTCCTACTCCTACTAGGGGCGGAGGAAATTGCCACCCCTAGATGCAAGCTGGATGCAAATGAGAAAGAATCTTGAGCACTCCTCTTCATCAGACCAAAAACCAATGGTGGCTTTTCCAAGTAACCTACCAAAAGCTTTCATCCCGATAGTGAAGAGTGAAGAAGACAAAGGAAGTGGTCTAAGACTCTGTCAACTTCTAAAAGCCCACACAAAATTCTGACCTTAAGTACAATATGACAAGGTCTTAAGAGAGATATCTGTCTCACCTCCATTATGATCATTTTGGAAATCTAACTCAAAAATTATAGTATAAGTCACTTCAGCCTCTTAGTTGTTAATGATCTTTGCAGCCAATCACTTTGTTGTATCCTTCTTTTTTCTCGTTGCTGTAACCCTGTATTAAACATTTCAGAAACTTAAAGATGAACAAGAATACCTACCAACTTGAAAAATGGTTGACTGAGATTAATTTATTTTTTTCCAAACCACTCCTCCCAGCACCCTTGATTAATGGGGACCACACTTGGTACCTTTGCTCCGAAAGACAGACACTGCCACTGCATGATTTCATGAGACCAAATATATAGTAGTTCTTGTTTGATGGTACACTTAAAACTCTCTCTCAAAGAGAAATATTTCATTGTCATTTTATTATATTCCTGTATTTGCAGGTGGCAGAGCGAGCTTTGTTCTTGTGGAACAATGATCACATTGAAAACCTAATCAAACAAAACCGCAAGGTTATACTGCCAATTATCTTCCCTGCCTTGGAGAAAAATGCAAGAAACCACTGGAATCAGGCAGTACAGAGCTTAACGTTAAATGTCCGCAAAATCTTCTCTGATATTGATCCTGAGCTCTTTGAGGAGTGCTTGCTAAAGTTTCAGGAAGATGAAGCCCGAGAGCAAGAGATTAAGTTGAAACGCGAAGCCACATGGAAACGCTTGGAAGAGATTGCTGCAATGAAAGCTGCGAGTAATGAACCAGTGCTCGTGCCACGAAAGATACCTCATACCCTGTCTGGCTAGAGAGATTAGAGACCAAGAATGATTATCATGATTTAGGTGGTGTCCATCACCAGGCTTTGTTTGTTCATTCTGGAATTTTTTGTTTATCAGGTCACACGGGTGAAAGTACACCAATGTCAGGGTACGAACTGGCGCGCAATTCAGATTAGAGGCGAGGTCTGTATATATGGAATTGGTTGACAAAGTAAATGGGGTTTCATGTTGCTGTTTTGCACACTCCTATGGAGGAAATTTGGTTGGTGAATTTGGCCATTTTGTATTTAGTGTTAAAAAGGGTGACATTGGATACAGCTTCATTTTGCAGGTATCGGATCATATAATTTTGAATTTGGTTTAATTAATGTACTCTTGATTTTCAGTTATTTATTTGCATATATATATATAATATGATGTTATGTGTCATCATACTATGCTGCCTCTGTGAATGGAGCTGTTGGTTGGTTATGAATTGTGCTTGTAGATTAGCTTGATAAAACTGAATCCATCTGAACTGTAAACATATTGCATGAGCTACTTGTATTTTATTTTATTTGTTTATTTATTATTTTTCTGATGTTTTAAAAGCTCTCTTTTCTGCTAGGGTATTTTCATATTTCATTAATGTGAACACCTTAGACAACCTATGGGTTTTTATATATGAAAAGGGGTAGCATCAACTTCATCACATTTGTCATGCATCTAAGTATGAAGCTAAATTGGATGGTAAGTATTTGTCCCATTCATGACTTGTAATTTAATCTTAATCAAATAGTTGAATAGAACTCCAATTTAAAGTGGGAGGTTATGATGTCAATCTTGTGAATATCTGGTTAATTTGTTTCTTAAGCATGCGTGTGATGAGTCTTGCAAAAAATTATGGATGTAAGAATAGAGTATTTAAGTGTAAATTGATTGTACCATATGCAGATATTACAGAGTTAATAATACATTTTGTATGAAAATAAATTCATCTTCCCGATAAATAATCTTAATCTTTTATTTGAGTTTTGTTCTATTATTTCAGCTAAAAACTATAATTTCATAAATCAATCAAGCACTTATATTCCATTTACTTAATGCATAGCATGATCTGTAAGCACAGTAAAATATACAATTTAGGGATTGGATTGCCAAAAAACGCATATTACAAAATATTAGACAATAAAAATATACAATTTAGGGATTGGATTGCCAAAAAAACGAATTTTACTAAAGATTAAACAATAAAAATATACAATTTAGGGATTGGATTGGCAAAAAATGAATTTTACAAAAGGTTGTTCGTGCTTTTTAAGGGTAAGATGTAAGTTGATTTTATCACTTTTAAGTACATATATTGTGTTTTTTCTTCCGGATGAATATAACACTCTTCTCATCCTTTTCGATCCGAGAAAAATATTCAAATGAAAACTCTAAATTTTCTTTGATAATAGAAAATAATAATTCATTATTGGCCGGCGGTATGTACACTCGGAGTACCCAATACTTTGTTATCGATTCTGAATCTGTGATGGCTTGAACCCAAGTTCACAATGAGTTAAATTTCAAGTCATTTTTGTCACATAACATTATCAATGTAAAAACTTCTCAAAATTAAGAGGTAAATTTGGTTGGATTCTGTTCACGTCAAAAATATTAAATTGATTTTTTCAACCCAAATATCTTAAATTGAATCAACTGCTTACTTCTAAAAGGTCAAAATCAAGCTTTTATTCAACCTAAAAAATTGATGTCCCTGACTTATATTTTAGCTCAATCCAAAACAAAACTTTTGTTTTAGTTCAATCCAAAACAAAACTTATAAAAAATAATGATAAGTACTGTAAAAATTATCATCAAATGAAAAATTGAATCCTTTTTCATTAGATAAATAAATAATGTATATGAGATTCAAATATTTATTCCACTTTCACCTTTGAGGGAGACATTTCATAACTTTCACTTTGGTGGTCATTTTCGAACTTATAAATGTAGTAATACATTGAACATTAATTAGAGTATGGAAGCTTCCTGAATGTTAGTACCGACACTAGTTAGTGTATGGTTCATTTCGGGATTTTCTACCTTACAAACCAAGAATTGAACGCGACATGAGATAGAGGAGACGGATGCCATGTGAAGTGACTATTTTGACCCTGGATCTGTATGGGTTTTGAGCTAGAGGCAAGTAATAATACAGAGACAATGACGGTGTATCTTCTATTAAAAGCTTATAATTCCAAAACACGACAGGGAACATGATTGATTCATTGGCAATCCTTAATTTTCCCAAACATTCCAATTGCATACAGTATAATGCACCTTCCACCACTATGACCACCTCACATTTACATTTCTCAAATTCATGCATCTCATGGATGTACATTAGGACTTTTTAGTCTTTTCAGTATAGAGTATAGGGACAGCTTTAAATCAATAGTACAGCATGTACAAAAAAGACTATAGGATTGCAGAAAACAATGGTTGCAGAGGATAGAAACCCATTCATTAGACATTTTAGACCATTCACATGTCATCAAAGCGTAAAATTGCATGTATATACATACGTATATACGTATATAATTATGTGTGTGTGCGCCATCACGCAACCCTGCTCTCTCTCTCTCTCTTTCTCTTTCCGCCATTGAAACATTGGATTGAAGCAATCTCCTTCAAGCGATCTTTTGTGAAAGGTTGATTATGGAAAACTCAAATTCTCATTACTTCAAAAATCAATGGAATTATAATGTATAACAGGCCGTGAATTTTGTCATCTTCAGAAATTCACACACCACAGAAATTCACACGTAGAGGGAGAGAGGAGAGCAGGTGTGCAGATGTAGAGAGAGAGAGAAATGCCAAGCGTTGCTGTGAAGCTCTACAGCGTGTTCTTCAAATTCCTTCTCAAACACCGTTTACAGAACCGAATTCAGAACTCTCAGGATGAGAGTGACCACCCCTTCGGCGTCACGTCGCGGCCCGAGGAGTCGATCGCCGCCGTCAACCCTTCCTTCACCGACGGTGTCGCCACCAAGGACATCCACATCGACCCCTTCACCTCTCTCTCCATCCGAATCTTCCTTCCTGACTCGTGTTTAGTTTCGTTGGATTCAGATTCCAAATCGCAATCGAAATCTAACGTTAGGGCTACAGCGAGACTATCCGATCTTCATCATGGATCTACTCCGAATGATCCGAATTATACGGAGAATTATAGAAGGAATAGTTATGGTTGTGGTAATGAAGATTTGAATTTGAAGTCGGAGAGTGGTGTTTACAGAGGCTACTCGCCGGCGATTGACAATTGTCGGAAATTGCCGGTGATGTTGCAATTTCACGGTGGGGGTTTTGTGAGTGGGAGCAATGATTCGGTGGCGAACGATTTCTACTGTCGTCGGATAGCAAAATTGTGTGATGTGATTGTTCTGGCCGTCGGGTATAGGCTTGCGCCGGAGAATCGGTATCCGGCAGCCTTTGAAGATGGGTTTAAGGTGTTGCATTGGTTGGCGAAGCAGGCGAATTTGGCGGAATGTAGCAAGTCGTTAGGGAACACACGGGGCGGTGGGGCGGATTTGAGGAGATCAGATTTTCATAGGCATATTGCGGATGCATTCGGGGCCTCAATGGTGGAGCCTTGGTTGGCTGTTCACGGAGATCCATCCAGGTTACTCTTTGATCTCATTGTCTGATTTATTTTTCTTGCATTTCAAGTTCTCAATGCATTGCGTTTGTCAATTACAGAGAGATTCGGAGTCTTGTTTTGATCTGTTGGGAGTGTGAACTACTAACGAGTAGATTCGAATGAATTTAAGAACTGATTACTTGTGTTGCTTGTGTAGATCATATATCCGGTGCTTATAACTATGTGCTAATGGGTACAATGAATTCAAAGTGCTGTACACTTGTTAAAATATTTTGATTAAGTTTTATCATTGAATACAAGCATGCATACTTCTTCCTTTATTTTTTATTTATAGGTGGCATGGTGCATGGCCTGTTATACTCATAATGTTAGTAGATGTCTGCTTTCTATTGTTTATGTCTTTAACTTTTAACATCAAAATTTGTAATGATGCTGAAATTTGGGAACTCTCTTAATATATCCTGTTCAAGATTTAGCTTGCCTCCCTGTCAGCATGAGAGGATTTGGCTTCAAAGCTTATTTGCCAGTTCTTGTAGCTTACTTGTTTCATTCTGTTTATTCTGTAATATTTAGTTTCTTTCCTTTTCCCTTAGTTGATTTCTTCTCCCAAAGTTCCTCTATAGGTTAAAAACATTAGCATGAACTGTTGGTTCAAAAGTGCAGATGCTAGCAAACAATAGCAAAAGGGCTTCCTTCCTCACCCCATTTTGCAGAATAGCCAATAATTTTTTCTGCAATGTCTTGGAATCTCTGAAGTAGTGTTCCTTTCAGTGTGTCAGACATTATTTGGGTTAGCTTAGAAGGCATCTATTTAGAGTTTTCCTGGCTTTGGTGGAACTAGTGACAAAGTTCTGCTGAATATTGTTGTCTTGCAGAAGTTTGTTATGGAGTACTGTTTAAATGGTTAGCCCAGTGCAAGAGGCTCCCGCTACCGTGGGAACTGGAGAGGGCTAGTGTACACAGTATTACCTCCGCTTGCAGATAGGCTATTTCTCATTTTGAATCTTTAGTCTCCAAGTCATAATTGAGTAACCTTACTTTGTTACTGGAACCAAATTGGACTGTCGGTCAAATCAGGAACCATTGAATTTTTATCGAATTAGTGTGAACTGAGAAAGAGAATCTTAGGGATTTTATTGAACTTGTTTACTCGTGTAAAGTTGAATTGGGTTCAACTATTGCTTCCTTTTGTAAATAAAAAATAAAAAAATACTGAAGTTAGAGCTTGTCCAGAATCAAACCAATGCAATGTATGTGGTTTACACATAACTACTAATTTAGATATTCCTTTGGTAATTTCATTCCAGCGCTAATATTCATGTAAGTTTGTTTTGCTTCATATATGAATACTCTACTTTAATACCCATCAAAATAACATATCCTTTGAAGAAGTGGCTCGATCTATTACACAACAGTTGAACCAGTGACCCAGGAACTGCCCCCTCACGTGCTTAATTTCCAAGCAGTTCTGATACTGAAGAACTACAAAAACATTTTATAAACAACAGTGTAGAAAGAACTATATTGTTGTTCTCGGGCTGAAGTGCCACCTTATAATATTCCTAGAATTATGTATGATAAAAACATAGGGCAAGGAAGAAAAGGGAAGGAGACATTCTCGAGTAAAATTCATTGAAGCGTACCAGAGGGGACATAATCCAATTGGTATGTGCAAAAGAGTGTTAGGAGAACTGATAACTGTAGGACCCTAATCCTTGGAAGAAGAGCAACTAATGAATAAAATACTGATTCAGCAAGTTAATGAGTAAAGAGAGAAATGAATTGGCTAGGATTTAGACTTGGGCTTCTGTTATTCCCTAGTTTTTCCTACTGTCTTCTTTTTTTTTTCTTCTTCTTTTTTTCTTCTTCTTCTTACCTAGTATAACTTTCTTGATTCCCAAAGTTACAGGTCTCTTCATTTGTGTTCAGTATAGGTTTGATTGTCCTTCCACTTTGGAGCAAGCTGAGGTTCAGTGCTATAGAGGCCATTATTTTAAGCTTTCAAAAGAAAGAGTGATATATTAGTTTATCTGCCTGCCTTTCAAAAAAAAAAAAATAGTTTATCTGCCTTCAACTGAAGATTAGAATCATAATTAAATATATTTTTGTTTCTATATTTTTTGTTGAGGTAATGGGATGGAGGGTGGTAATTGGAAGTTGGCAGTGATTCATTTTGGGGTGGACTTTTAGCTCAAAGCCTCAAGCAGAGTAGAAATTAAAGCAAAATTTTTGTAGGTTGGCATGAATTAGTTTCAGCAGGACTCCTATAGGGTCAATGAGTTGGTTGTCTTGACTTTACTCGGAATCAAACCTCAATTTATATTTTAAGAAAAATAGAATAAATATAGTTTATGCTAATAATTTGGCCATTACATTGTCAAATGAAAGGGACTCGGAGTGTTCTAGGAAAGAGATGAAGATCTTGTAAATGATTTATTTGTCCTACATCTTATCCATCTTTCCCGAGTCATACTAGAAAGACTGGAATATCAATTTGCTAGTGAGGCATTTCGTCAGCAAGATGCCATCCAAGAATTGTGCCATTAAAATTGTTCGTTGGAGTGAAAAGGCAAACTGCCTCAGAGCAGCCGGTGTAGCAATGGCTACTCCGGCTGGCTATGCCACAAAATGTGGCTAGCCATGTGTTGATGTGGCTAGCCACAATTTGTGGCCAGCCCAGCTGCACGGTATAGTGCTGGCTGGACTGGCTAGATTTTAATATATTTATTAAAAAGAAAATAATAATGAAAGAAACAAAAAAAATAATAATAACAAAAAAATATTAACAATAATACATCATTTAGTGTAAATATTATGTTTATATAAACATTTATTAGAATAAAAAAATAAAGTAAAAGGAAAGCAAAAAAAACTAGAAGAAAAAGAAAAGAAATAACAAAACTAGAAGATAAAGAAAATAATGAATGAAATAAGAAAATGAAAAAGAAAAAAAAATGTGGCCAGCCAACTTTTGGCTGGCAATGAGGCTGGTTCTGCATAGCAGAGCCAGCGCCAGCGACCCTAGGCTGGCCCACTTGTGGCCAGCCCCATACCAACCAAAAAACTGGCTACATTTAGTGCCAGCTAGCCAAACAACCCACTACACCGCTTGCCCTCATGGCTGGCCATGTTAATCTTCGTTTTCTGCCACAACTACTGCAACGAACAGGTGTTTTTTTTTGGTCCATGTGAATTCTTTATATGTTGAGGTTGGGTTGTTCTTTTTTATTTTATTTTAATTTCTTCCTTCACTTCATTTGTTCATTTTTTCTTACTTATGCATGTGTGATTATGTCATTATTCTGTTAACAGTGTGGTGGTTTCGTGCTTGTCAATATTGGGCTGAGATGTATTCTAATAGAGTAGTAGGTTGGCATGTTGATGTTCTATGTTTGAGTTATAGCCTTATAGGTCGAGCTGGGAAAATTTGACACCTATGGCATGAAGGGTGAAAGGTTAGTGGTTTAGTTGTTATGCACCTGCTTAAAATAAATCCCAATGAAACAAAGCCATTCAGACCTGTCCTGTTGCCAGCTTTAGGAATAGCACATCATTGTTTACTAAATAACAGATGCACTCAATGTTAGTGTGCAGTATATAATAATGTATTTATGTGTGCATGCGAACTTGCTTTCTTCTCAGTACAGAAGGTAGAAAAGGAAATTAGAATTTGTGCAGGGCCATGTTATCAAACCTCTAACCCAATTTGATACTGTTAAAACAGGTGTGTTCTTCTTGGGGTGAGCTGTGGTGCAAACATTGCAGACTTTGTGGCTCGGAAAGCTGTCGAGGCACAGAAACTTTTAGACCCAGTGAAGGTGGTGGCGCAGGTATTGATGTATCCATTCTTCACTGGAAGTGTTCCAACACATTCTGAGATAAAATTGGCAAACTCCTACTTCTATGACAAGGCCATGTGCATACTTGCATGGAAACTCTTTTTACCTGAGGAGGAGTTCAGCCTGGACCACTCTGCTGCCAACCCCCTCATCCCCGGTAGAGCGCCACCATTAAAGCTCATGCCCCCTACACTGACGGTGGTAGCAGAGCATGACTGGATGAGGGATCGAGCCATTGCTTACTCAGAGGAGCTCCGGAAGGTAAATGTTGATGCACCTGTTCTCGAGTACAAGGATGCAGTTCATGAATTTGCAACTCTTGACATGCTCCTTAGGACCCCACAGGCGCAGGCCTGTGCTGAGGACATTGCTATCTGGGTTAAGAAGTACATCTCACTTCGAGGTCATGAGTTTTCTTATTAAGTAGGAGAACAAGTCCAGAAACTCTTGCAGCAGGAGCACCATTTGCCTGCATTTGGATCTGTTGCAGGATCAGCGAGGGAGCATCAGATCACTATCATTACATGGCTTGGGGATTGAAGTATGTTGAGTTGGTTGTTTCTGGCTCTAGCTCCTGGGTTGTATTACAGTTTTCCTATATATTATTCACGTTATACCTTTGTAAGATGAGAGAAACTTGTTTGAGAGTAGGACTTGGTTGAGTTGTCAGATGCATTTACCTCCTGTTCAGACAGATGCATTTACCTTCTGTTCAGAGTAATGCACGCCCCATTCGAACGTCCTTGTTAACATTTTGGCCCGTGTATTTGTACCATTTCTCATGAATAGAAAGTAATCATGAAATATATATTTATATGTGTTTGTGTATTTAAATTTTTTCTGGTTTTGTATATCTCGCATTAGTTATAACTTCGCTATATCCATCATGCATTTTCTAATTAATGCATTACCCAGCCAGAGACTGGGAAGAAGAGAGGATTAGGGGATTTTCTAAACCCCCAACTTGGTTTGGATTCTTAGAAGTTGTGAACATGATAGAGTGGCCTGTCCAACAACAATGGATGGAGTCATAGGCAGGTGATTTCTTGACAACATTGGATGGACTCACAGGGCAGGTGATTTCTTGGCTCAGATCATCTTGGCATTGAGGTGGTGTAATTATGCTGCTAGAGTTCATGCGAACATGTGATCAGTATCGAGTCTTCGAGTTTTTCAGAAGAGAGCAACTAAGAGTGCAAAGAACTCGTCCTAACCAATCAGGAGAAGTCGCACGACCAAATGTGTTAGTTTTATTCGACTTTTTGGTTTCATGTGCATGTCTTTTCCTGATTGGTCGAGATCACCTAAATTAGAGTGAATACTGTTTTCAATTTTTTTAGAGTGCATTTTCAATCCTGACCTTTCGGTTTCACCTTTCATAACAAAGAGATGGTTGGAAAATAATGTTATAAACAAAATCCAAATTATCGAGTCTTAGTTTTATATCATATTGTGTTTTATGATGATTTGTTTGAAACAAAACCCAAATTACCGAGTTTTAGTTTTATATCAAATTGTGTTTTATGACGATTTGTTTATGTTGAAATGACTTAATAAATGAACTTAAAAATACCATTTTAATTCCATTCTTTTTAGGTAATGAATTGACTTAATAAATGGACTTATAAATATCATTTCAGTTTAGACTTGTTTGTATTGAACTGACTTAATAAATAAACTTAAAAATACCATTTCAGTTCAACTTGTTTGAATTGAAATGACTAATAAATGAATTTAAAAATATCATTTTAGTTCGATTTGTTTGTAATTTAATAAATGAACTTAAAAATATTGTTTTAGTTCGATTTGTTTGTATTAAATTAATTTAATAAATGAACTTAAAAATACTATTTTAATTCGATTTATTTGTATTAAATTAATTTAATAAATGAACTTACAAATATCATTTTAGTTGGATGTTCTTACTTAAATAAAGGAATATAGTCAAGTGAACTCTAATTATTAATAAACTGTTTGTTTCCTTCTGCAACCATGATCTCAAGACTATTACATACTCATATTTTTACAAATTCAACTATGCTCTTACAAATTTAAAAGTCAGACTCATACCATCAAACAAATTATAATTAACTTGGTTCAAGTTTATCTCATGATTTAAGATCGACAAATTTTGATTCAAAGTTCATCGGTTTTGACTGATTTAAATCCAACAGATCAAATATAACGGTCTTGTCTCAAAGATGCACCTCAATTTCCGATTAGATTTATATTAGAAGTAAAATATCTGTAGAAATATTAATATCCATTTAACTGTTGATTGAAACTCGGAAATGTCTTTATTTTCTTATTATACACCGCCGGAACTAGAGAACTTACAGTAAGTTCTCCGGTAAAATTTTACTTTCACACGAATACTCTCTCTCTCTCTCTCTAAACTTCATCATCATCTCTCTCTAGAAAAGGAAAATCAAACTGCATAACAGAACTCACCACCTACTAAAACTGCCACCGGCCATCTCTCTCTCTCTCACATCCGTACAATCGCAATTTGCTGCCCACCTGAACTACCCACAGTGGGCAGATGTGGGACATTTGTTAAAACCATCACCTCCATCTTTTGCAACTGAAACCACCTGATCTCAGCTGCAACCACCGGCGAGTATCGATGGATCGCCGACGAGGACGCATGCCGATGTTACGAGTACTCTCTCTCTATACTCTTTCTCAGGATGCTCTGAGGTCTGCAGCTCTCTTGTTCAACAAATTTCAAGTTCGCAAGAAACAGCTCCAGGGTCAGTTAGTTAGATCTGCGTTTCCTCAGATTATTATTGTACAACCCCTCTTAATTCTCTGTAATTTTGATTCTATCTTGCTTATACATTACTTAGCTTGTGCAATTTAGTCTCATTTGAACCTAAAACCCTTGGAAACTTCTAGGGTTTCTTCTTCACAAAATTATCACTGGAACTCAAAATCCACATTGGAATCAGCAGAGCATGACACAGATCATTTTTGACCCGAATCATATTCTATGCAAGTCCAAGTTCATTTCTAGCTAATAGAATAACAATTCCCTTTTAAAACTAACAAGTATTATGTAGTCAAGGACTAGAGGGATACAAGGGACTAGAATGTGTTCCATATGTGGAGAGACTAGTGGATCTCCTATAAAAGTAGGACTAGGATTATTGCTGAGCCTATAACTATTCACATTACTTTTTTAGATGAAATTACAAAAGACTTAAAAAGTGACATTCCACGGTCATGTTGTTTGCCAATGATATAGTGCTATTGGATACTTCTAAGGAGACCCTAGCAATAATATTAGAAATGTGAAGAAATAAATTAGAGTCAAAAGACTAAAAGATTAGTAGGACTAAAACATAATATATGAAATGTAAATTTAATGAAGTCTTATAAAATGATAGTTAGATAACAATTTAGAACCAAAGAATTACTTAAAATAAGTATTTTTGATCTTTAGGATCAATAATATAAAAGAATAGAGAGATGAATGATGGCATAATTAATATGATTGGATTGGGTTGGACAAAGGAGAGACATGCTAATGGTGTTTTATGTGATAAAAGAATCAAATAAGTTAAAAGGGAAATTTTACAGGAAATTTATTAGGCCAACAATCTTATGCAGAGCAGTCATGTAGAAGAAATGGGAATGTTAAGGATGGATGGTGGAATTGACTAGAAGAGACAGGGTTACTGAAAAACGTGTAGGGGAAAAATAATTTAGGAGAGACGCCTACTATTAATAAAATAAAAGAAAACAAACTGAATGGGTCCTTAGATTTATTTGTGACCCTCGAGGAGCCGTATGAGGCCTAAAGATTTTTCTTTGAGCTATTTGAGAGTTATGTGGCATGGACATGTACAACGTAGACTGTAGATGCACCAGTAAGAAAAGGAAGATTAGTTTTACATAGATCGCAAGAGACTAACCAAAATTATATATAAAAATTAGTTTTACATAGATGGTCTGAATGAACTCATTGGTAAAACAGATTTTGCATATGGTTTTGTAGCTTCTTTGCGCATGGCATTGTAAAAGATGGTAGATTTCCCATCATTTATTGAACAGTCTCTTTTGAGTGTTTATTTCTTATATATAAATGTGTTTTGAGTCTTTATGTTTTTAATTTCTGTTCCAACACTTAAAATGCTGTACTTTCTTGCATAGATTTGGTATTATTTATAGTTTGTTGTGTTGAATATTGTGCTATTGCCATGTTGTTTACTTGTTGCTGTCACAGTTCAGTTGACACCTAGTGGTTGTGGCCAGCTGGCCAAACACTTATCACGCTTATTACTGAGTTGTTATCTTATTCTTTGTCCCTCTCTCTCTCATTTTTATGATATATGTTGCTTATTCTGTGGTAATGTTTTCTTCTGGAACAAGTTGATTTTGGTCAATTGAGATTATTTTAGGGGTTGCAGAGCAAATAGTAAAATTTACTTATTGTAATTGTTTGGTTGTACCTGGTTTTATATTGGCTAGAAATTCGTATTGTTGATAAAAGGATTTCATTGATTCAAGCTTTATTTCTAATTATATGCTTGTCTGCGAAGGATGTATATTTTCACGTGCACTGAATGATATGCAAAATGACTTGGGAGTTGGAGTAAAAGTTAAACCATCAACACGCGAGTTCAAAGCGAAATTTAGAGTTGCAGCTCTGATTATTATTTCCATATGGATTGGTCTTGCTGCTTTGTATGGTTTGATAAAACCAGTTTCAAATGGTTGTTCCATGACATACATGTATCCTACATACATACGGGTCTCCTCACCGGAAAATGTATCATCGACAAAGTATGGGTTATATTTGTACCATGAAGGATGGAGGAAGATTAATTTTAATGAGCACCTTAAGAAGCTTAGTGGTGTTCCTGTTCTTTTCATTCCTGGCAATGCTGGTAGCTATAAACAGGCAAGTCTTAACTTATTTATTCTCAAGTCTTATTGGTATTTATTTTGCAAAGTTTAGTGCTGCACACAGTAATTCAGCTTGGCTTTAGTGATAAACATTTGCAATCAAGCACAGTATCTGACTGAAGTAATGAAAAGTATTATATATTATTATTGGCACATTGAAGACAACAGGAAGTTCTACATCCATAGAGTGCTAGTATTTTTTGAAAATCCAACCAAGCTTCTTCTACATCACAGATCTCCTGTTTCTCTCCCATATACACCAAAATACGCAAAGTGTTGATGCTCTCCACATGGTTCTGATTTGCTATATAGTCAACACCTTTGCCTGCCAACAGGAAACACAATAAGTAAGCCCAATATCACTGAATGAACACAAATTAAGATAGAAGTAAAGTTTACAAATCCCTCGCCTCAAGGAATGCAGTAGAGGGTGATTTATTATTTCCTTTACTTTCTTTTACATATGACGCCAATTAGGAATAACTTTTCCATACCGTGCTTAAAATTTGGGTACTGACATTTTCTTTGTCCCAAAGCAAATGTTAAACATTTTTTTTCCTTCTTTTGTTATTGTGAGTTTTGTTGTGGAGCTGCCAATGGGTCACGTTTACTTTTCATCTTGCTCAATGTCTATTTTCAAATGCTATATCCAAAAAATGTTTTTATGTTAAAACATAGCGCAGTAACAACTTAATAATTAATTCATACTCAATTCAACTGGCCTTAATTTATGTTATTTGAGGTTTCATACATAGATCTTGTTCTCATTTTGCTCTTTCTGTATTCCAAAACCATATTTTCTTGTAATTCTTAGCTCTCACGGTATGTCTCACAGCTTAAACTCTTATTTCTCCCTGCCTTTTATCCTCTAGCGTGTTCAACTTGAAAAGTCTCTGTATTGATAGACTTGTTGGCCCTGATTTTAACTGGCCAGACTATATTAAACAGCAAATATTTTCCACCCTAACTTCAATTAATGGTGCTTCTATTTTCTTGCAGATCTATTCTATAATTAAAAATCCATTTAAAATTATCATTTTTAACTTCAATTCAGCCATTCTCATTTTTAAACATGTTCTATAGTTGCCTATAGTACAAACCTTAAAAGACTACTAGCCTCTTAACTGTATCATAAAAGTTTAAAACTCTCCCCTATTTTGTGGTCACAAACACTTTGAAGGCACTTCACCACTTCATCATCATGCTCTAATACTCTAAGCAACTCTCTCGATCCTGGTAGGTAATTAACCCCAGAAAATAAAAATGGTTACTTTTTAGTATCTTGGCTATTGAGTTTCAATATACTGTCACTTCTACTTCGAGTATCGTCTTAGTCCTATTTAACCTAAAACCTTTAGAATTTACAATATTTCTCCATATATATAAGTAAAATTTACTACCAAAGGCTGTAGCCTAGTGGTATTTCCTCCCCTTCCAAAGTAGAAGGTCAAGGGTTCAATTTCCCACAGGACAAAGTGGGTGTGTGTGTGTTTCTTGTCAGGGTAAAAAAATAAAAATAAAAAAAGTAAAATTTATTTTAATTTAGTTTTGTCTCTAAAGTTGTATTGTTAACAAAGAACACACAACATGATATATATATATATATATATTGGCAATCCCTAGTAATGTCATCCATGGTTAGTACAATAAATTTGAGTGCCTAGGCCCATCCTGATTTTAAATTAAGCATCATTTAATTATAATTAATAATACTAATTAGGTGGGTAAAGAAGCTGATAAGGTTTGGTTTTCTGAGATGTAGTTTGTTGGCTAGAATACATTTTTGCATATAGGGCAGGGTATGATCCTTTGCCTTCCTGCTCCTCACTTTATCGCTTTGGGGAAGCTACAAACATTGCCTTGGTGATAAAAAAGAGTGGGCGGTAATCGTGAATTTTCCAGGGCATCCAATCTGGATTAAATTGATGGCACTCAATCAGTTAATCTATTTTGTTTGATATGCAAGGAATTGTGGTTCAATTATCTTTTCATAATCTAAATGTGCTGGATTTCATTCAAGAATGAATAGGGATGTTTTGATATAGGTTAATTTTTTGTTCCCTAAAAATATGGTTTGATAAATTGTATTTAAAATGAGAACATAAAAAATTTTATGTTACACATACTGATACATCATACACTTAATGCATATCCTATTGTTACAAATTAGATATATATAGTAATATGTGATGTACATTATAATTACAGCCATATATGTAATGCACTCTCTCTCTCTCACACACACACAACATACTTAATACATTTTTGTAACGCATTGTGGATCTCATTAATGTTCAAATTGTGTGCCCCTTCTCATTCTTCTGGTACTTTTACCCTTCTCACAGGTACGATCCTTAGCAGCAGAATCTGATCGGGCATATCAAGGAGGCCCACTTGAGCAGAAATTTTACCTAGAAGCTTCGTTAACTTTTGATGAGGGTGGAGTAAATTTGGACATGGCGGGCCTACCATTAGCCAAACAATACAGTTGCATGCTAGACTGGTTTGCTGTGGATCTTGAAGATGAACATTCTGCAATGGATGGTCAAATACTCAAGGAACAAACAGAATTTGTAGTATATGCCATTCACAGGGTATTGCTTTTATCATTTTGTATGATGTACCTGAAATGAAGTAACATTTGGAGGTTGGAATATTATACCATTGTTTGGAATGAAGTGCATTGGACTCTTGTGCTACATAACATTTGAATTCATAGTTTTCCTCTTATCACGTTTTTGTTACTGCTGAACATGAGTTTTCAAAATGATTTGGTGTGGAATTTTATGTGCAAAAGGATGGTCTGGGTACTTAAGATTGCAATTTTTATATCTTTAGATATGGTGCTCTAGGATGGTCTGATATATTGGTGCTCTTAATTTTGTCATTCAAAATCATATTGGATGGTCAGACAGTCAAAGAACATGCAAAATATATAGTATATGCCATCTACAAGATATCAGTTTTGTCATTTTGCGCAAGGTACCTAAAATGGAGTAGCATATGGAGGTTGGGATATTAAACCATTGTTTGGAATGAATTATTTAGATTTCTCATAGTTTTTCTCAAAACACGTTATCATTAATGCTCAACATAAGTTTTCAAAAAGATTTGTGCAAAAGAATTATCTGGGTGCTTTAGCATGTAATCTTTATTCCTTCTGCTATGTTTAATTGTTGTGTTGGCACTCTCATTTTTAATTCAAAATCACGTGCTATATTATAATTTTTTGAGTTTCTGTAGTGCTTCTTAATATTGTATTTGTTGAGTTTGTTGGTGACTTTACATTAGGTTAGTAGAAATTTGAATAGGTTTAAATTTTATCTGTATTGTTTGGGATTGATGGTTGGGTTTTATCTTTCATTGGATTTTATTTATTTTACATAAATCTCTCATTGGTTCTTATTATTAGTATTTTAAAAATTATGTTGGACATTGCATGTTGTTTGCTGTTGACATAGTATTGTTGGATACTTCAAAGGAAGTCTTAGGAACAAAATTAAAAATATGGAGCAATGCATTAGAAACAAAAGGATTAAGAATTAGCAAGATTGAAACAGAATATATGGAATCATTGGAATGTAAATCTAATAAAGTCTTGAAAGTTGATACTATGACAATAACAATTAAAGATCAAATGATTATTCAGAATAATCATTTTCGATACTTAGGATCAATAATACAAAAAGATGGGGAGAGTAATGCTGATATTACTAGAGGATTGTAGTAGGATGGACAAAATGGAGACAGATTAGTGGTATCTTATGTGATAAAAAAAATACCAAATGAGTTAAAAGAAATTTTTTTCTAGGACAGTTATTAGGCTAGCTATCTTATATGGAACAGAGTGTTAGACGTTAAAAAAAGAAATAAAAACAACACATTCATGTAGTTGAAATGAGAATGTTGAGATGGATGTTAGAAGTGATTGGACTAGATAGGTTTACTAATCAAAATATGAGGAAGAAATTATGAATAACACCTACTAGTGACAATAAGAGAAAATGGGTTTAGTTGGCTTGGAGTATGGACACATACAATGTAGACCTACAAATGCACCAGTGAGAAAAGGAAAATTAGTTTAAAAGGCAGTGAGTCCAACCAAAACTAACTTGGGATGGAGTAACTAGAAATGACTTTAAAAAATTAAATATAAGAGGAGACGAGGCGTGTAATAGAATAGAATGAAAAAAGAGAATTCATGTGACTGGCCCAATTATTTGGGATAAAGACAAGGATGATAACAACGACAACGACAATCAAGGCATTGCAAGTTTATATTAGCCTTATTTTAGAAGTCCCTTGATGGTCATTTGGTGTACTCAGGTCTTTCAAACTTCAGGTATTAGGTTACAGGATCGTTTTGGTGAGTAGAGTTAAGCTTAAATGAGGTGCCTAATATTTGTATTTTGTAGACATTCTGGAATGAAAGACCTTCCACTTTGTACTTATAGATGGAGTCACTGCATAGCAAATCTTATGGTAAATTGTAATAATTTAAGTCTTCAACCCTAGAGATTCATTCCTTGTAGTAGTGGGAGGTGTACACACGGAGGCTTGGGGCCCTCCCAATGTCTAAGGCATTTACCTTTATTGGATTATTATTCATTTAATACACTTAATTATCATTTTATTGTTTTTTTTTCCCTGGAACAATGTAACTTTTTCACATTTGCTGAAGGAATTTGATCCAATTTGGTCCCACTTAGTTTTTCATGTTCTTTTTTCCTTTTTTGTAGAAATGAAATTGTCTTATTTTCATTATTTCTTGCCTCCTTTTAGTCTTAAATTTTAATCCAGTACTTATTGTTACATGTCTTGCCTATCTAACAATCTCCGATCACTTCCACTAACAAAACAAGAAAATAATATTATCACATATCATATTGTGTTCCTTTCTGATTTTTATTTCATTTGCATTTTATTATTCCAATGTATCTTCATTAATTTTACGCCCACAAATGCATTTTCTTTTAAATTTTATATCTTATATAAAACATAGTTTGAATCATTTTAGGCTTAGTCTCATTTCTGGTTGATATTTTATATTAAAATATGAGAACGGGGGTCAAGCCTCAAGCTTGTGAAGGTCCACGAGTGTTCCCTTATTTTTTCCCTTTAAAAGTGTGAGCTTGACTCAGCAAAGTGTTTTAGACTACTTAGTTGATCTCATGTATAATATCTTCTTCATTCTGCTACAGGTACTTCATTTCTTGTTCTCTTTAAATTCTTGTACTTGTGCTCCATTTGACCTATCTTGAATGGGCATGGAGCTTAGATGCAGGATGCGTATTCAATATTATTTGGACATTAATGCTATTTCTTATCAAAAAAATAATATTGAAGTTATTTCTTGGGAAAAAAAAAGCATGAAAATGGCAAGGGCGTATCAGCTAATTGTGTGATTCTGTTTGTGTAACATATATGTATTTTGAATGAATATATGAGTAATTATATGTGTACTTTTTATAATTATATACTCCTCTTCCTTGCATGAAACCTTCATTTTATAACACTTGAAATGGCTCATCCTCGAGTCCTTGATGCAGTTTTCATGAAAAACCTTGTTATGCTTATTATCTTTAAAACTTTATAATATTTTGCTATTGAAAAAACAACTGAAATGTGAGCAGTGCACCATATCTTTGATCTGTGGTGGCCTCATATCAATTATTCGCTCAAATGAAATTGAAACAGAAAGGGTGTGTGTGTAAGCCAGATGTAAATCCTCCTTGTAAGTTTTTGCAGCTTAGACTTCAACCTAGACAATCTCTCTTACTGGCACGTGACATATCTTGGTTGATTTTTTCTCATATTCTCCTAAATTATTGTTACCTCTAAGATTCTTTTAACTTTTCTTGAGCTCATTCAAACTCAAGCATTAAAGTTTGCTTGTTTTGTGGCATGGGTTTCTTTTCAAAGTTCACATCTTTTTACTTTTGTGATTAGTTTTTATGTGCCCATCAATGTAGATTTTAGATCAATATAAAGAGTCTCACAAAGTTCGAGTTAAAGAAGGTGCTGCCATCTACAGGAATCTTCCAAAAAGTGTGATATTGGTTGGTCACTCCATGGGTGGTTTTGTTGCTAGAGCTGCCATTCTCCATCCTCATTTAAGGAAGTCAGCAGTTGAAACTGTTCTTACTCTTTCAACTCCACACCAGTAAGCCTTGTGATTTCTTCAATGGTTTCATTATGGTTTTCAAATTTCATGCATTAATTATTAGTAAGAATCACTTTATTTGTTCAGGTCGCCTCCTTTGGCATTGCAGCCATCCTTGGGTCACTATTATTCACATGTAAATCAGGAATGGAGAAAGGGTTATGAGGTCCAACCCTCTCGAACTGGACATTATGTGTCTGATCCTCTACTCTCTCGTGTTGTCGTTATCTCCATTTCTGGTGGTAGTAATGATTACCAGGTAGCCGTTCTTTCTGCATCTTATTCTGTCGTAATTGTAACAGACACTTTAGGCTGCTTGTTTAATTTAATTAGGCAACATCTGTTATAATCATAATGGGTGCTTTATATGTTTAATTTAACACGTTAAGGCTATATCATACACAAAAGAACTGATAATTGATGCATCATTCTGTGTTGTACATTTATTATGAGCACTGTACCATTTGTCTGAGCTAGTCAAGATCATTTCCAAGAGTAGTTCTGGGAATGATACTTAAAACATTCTTAATTTATGTTTTATTTATATGAATAGTGCCTTTTAAAAGCAGTGGTGTTGCTTTCATTTAGTTAACTCCTTTAATTTATCTGCTTACAGAATATGTGAAATCCGGATGTGAATTAATATTTCTATATAAGAGCTGATGTAGGTTCTTGTGTGTAACAATAAATTCGTTATTGTTTTGATAAGTAAACTGAACTGATACTGCTATACAGTAGTAAAAGCAGTTCATAAACACTCAGTCGTACAATCGTGATGAAATTCATTGCACTGCCGAAATGAACAGAAGCAGCTGATCACAGATGTGGAGCCAATATTAGTCCAGAAATGCTCAGTTGTTGGTCAACTGGTGGTTGGAAGCATCTAAAAATTGACTATCACATCAGGCATGAAAAAAGAATGGTGGACTGAAGTGCACTGAAATCTCTGTTTCTTCTAAAATTTGCACTCTCTCAGAAAGAGAGGTGATTCTTATCCTGTCCTCAGAACTTAATTGGAATCCTTCTATACTCTACTAACATCAGCTAAAATATGTTAGTTTGTCAAAATATCTCAATTGAGTTCATGGAATACTAAAATAGGAATTAAGTTGATATCAAATGTCATCAGCAAGTTTGCCTTTTAAATAATAGCAAACTTAAAGATGATCTTGAAGGTTCTAGAGATTCAACAGGACTAAACTTTCTTTAATACCATGTGACAATGCAGTAGTTGAAGAAAGTGCGTCGAGAGAGGTTGAAAAGGAAGAGAGACAATGGAGAAAATTAACCTCTTAAACAAATTGTCTTAGTGGGAGTAAGTGTGATGGGGGAGATTATGTAAAACCAAGAGGCATGAGAGTTAAGCCTACTAAACACCATGTTAGTGGGAGTAATTAGGCATTTACATGTATTTTTTTATTTATAAGTATCATTAGAAAGCATTAAAATGGGGAACGCATCCCGCAAAAGCTACACAAGGGCCCCTAAACCCTCAAAGTATCCAAAAAATCAACTATCTTCCCCAAGGATTTACAATTTTTCCATAAAACCCAACAAAAAAGAAAACTAATAACAGAGAATTTCAGCGATCCAATAGGAGACTCTTCACCATCGAAAGATCTCCTATTCCGTTCTCTCCACAAGCACCACCATAAACACAAGGGCGCCACCCTCCATAAATCACGGACTTGGGACCCCACTATACAACCCCTCCACGCCTCAAGCGTGCCCTCGGAGACTGAGGCATAGTCCACTGACACCAAACAATCAAAAAAGTAACGCCCAACACACCCCGGCCACTGGACAATGTAAAAGCAAATGATCAATCGACTCCTTATCCCTCCTGCACATACAACACCGATTAACAATAACCTGACCCCTCCTTCTCAGGTTGTCCAGCATCAAAATCTTCCCCAGAACTGCTGTCCAGAAAAAAAGGCCACCTTCAGGTAGCCCTGTAAACGGATCAGATTCGGACTGGATCGACCATAATCCATATCCAGTTTGTTAAGTTAACGGATTATCAGATTCGGATCACTAACGGATTATCCGATTGAATGTTCCAATCCATATCCCAATTACTCGGATTCGGACCGAAGTCGGACCAAACTCGGATCGTATAGATGTCTAACTAACCTTCACAATGAACAACACAAAACGTGGTTTTAGAACTTAGATGCCTAATTAGTACACTTAGAGGTATGTATTTGACTTTTTATTTAAGAAAAAAAAAACAATAAAAAGAGACAAAATAGAGAGGGAAGAAGAAGAAAAAAATGATAAAAATGTTTTAGTAATATGTAAATATTATATTATAGTATTAGATAATATATTTATAGTATATTGTATATTATATTATATCGGATTGGATTATTATCGGACCAGATCAACCATAATCCAGATCTAATTTGTTTAGTTAACGGATATTGGATTCATATTGCTAACGGATTATCGGATTGAATGTTTCAATCCATATCCTAATTATTGGCTCGGATTCGGATCAAAATCTGATCCAATGACAGGTCTACCTTTAGGGGTGCCTTGGTGTGCCACACTACATGTAATTGTTACATGTGTTTTGAATCCTATATAAACTCATGTACTCTAAGTCATTTTTTTGAGTGAATTAGGTGGAATAAAATATTTTCTTAGTGTTCCTCCCTCCACTTCTCTTCCAAAATTATTGAGTTGTGTGTGTGTCGATCCCACTTTTTCCCAACACATCCTGCGAATTTGAAAGTTTACATAAACACAATTCATTTTGGTATTTGGCACATTTGAACAGGTCTTGCCATACTACTTTTTGATGAATGCTTTCTGTGTAACTTGATTATGTGGGAGCTGTCAACTCATTTGCTTTCTGATCTTAGGTACGGTCAAAGTTAGAATCCCTTGATGGTATTGTGCCTCCTACCCATGGATTTATGATCAGTAGTACAAGCATGAAGAATGTGTGGTTGTCAATGGAGCATCAAGTTATTTTATGGTGTAATCAACTAGTTGTGCAAGTGAGTAAAATTTCTCCTCATCTTAAGTTAAATGCTAGTGTAGATGGTTCTAAAATTCTGTATCCTTCTTTCAGGTGTCACACACTCTTCTTAATTTAGTAGATTCTCAAACAGGTCAGCCATTTTCTGATCCACGAAAAAGACTTGCAATATTCACAAAAATGCTTCATAGCGGATTACCTCAGAGTTTTAATTGGTTAAGGCAATCACAATCATCTCAGCAGTCATCACATCGTCCTATTCTGGATAGAAGAGATGTTGCTGGTATCATCAATCTCCACTCTTTATTTATTAACAGAACTATAATACACCTACTCCAAGTCCTTCAAATCTATTTTCTAGTTTCAAATGCAACTTGCTTAAGAAGTGATTATGATGGTCTCTTGGCATTTAAGTCTAAAAACTTTGATTTTTTGGAACTTAGGTCTCTCTCTATGGCTGTTTGTTCTTAATGAAATAACTACGTTCTCGAGTTTTCCCCTTTTGCTTGCTTTCTTTTAGTGTGCTGGGTCTACCAAGGGGTTAGCTGCTCATAACTATTTGGTTTAGCTAATATCAATTCAGTTGAAGAGGCTTATGAGAATTTATACTTTCATATTTTTCTTTTTGAAGGTTATTTTTTTCCAGTAGTGGTCTTCTTTTTTATTTTATTTTAATTTTCTTTGTTTCTGTTCTGTTGTATGTTGCATTTCATTTTATTGTGAAGTCTGTTCCCCAGTGAGAGGCTCTGGTCTCAATCAATAGTGTTTGGGTGTTCCTTAGTTGGTTTGCGTGGGAGAGATTGCTAGCCTGTGACTTTGTAGTTCTTTCCTTTTGCTCTCTGATTCGCACAAGCTCACTTAACACCCCCAAAAATTGGAAATAAAAAATAGAAAAGAAGGAACTACTTTTAAGTCTTATGGAACTTTTATAAATTATGCATGCTTGCATTGAATATATATATATATATATATGTATGTATGTATATATGTTAGTTAACTTTGACATATGATGTTTGCAGGATCTCAATTGCAATCTTTGTTTGGTTGTCCCGGTAATGTTCATTGGAGTGATGATGGCCTTGGAAAGGACCTATTCATTGAGAAAGCCACTGTCACTGTTTTAGCAATGGATGGGAGGAGGCGGTGGTTGGATATTCATAAACTGGTAGCTTTGCTGATGTTCCATATCCACAGTCTAGGATATTTAATCTTATTTTATTCATTTTCAATCTTATTCTTCAGTTAGATTCTTGGATCTGATGATTTTCTTTTGCTCTTTCTTTTTATGATTCATGCTTTCAGGTATGGTTTTGAACTGCAATGTTTGCTTAAACTTGGTCAGTCTGAGATATTAATTTTCTAAATTATTTTACCCTAAATTATAAACTTAGATTCACAATAAACTTAACCGATAAACTTAGATTCACAATAAACTTAACCGTTGTTAATGGATTATATATTCCTGAAATTTCATTGAAGTGCCAGGATTTAAAAACTATGTTTCAGTGGCTTCCATTGTAGCAGAATTAGTAAAGATCAATGTTTTATTTTTTATTTTTTGTGCTGTAGTTGGGAAAGAGGCTTTGTTTTTTGGTTGTTGGTTGGTTTCTTGTGCATTGGTGCTTTTTACCTTAATTCTCTTCCTTCTATCTTGTATACCAAGCTATAATAGTACAGCTCATAGTTTCATTGAAATGTTATTAGGGGTCAAATGGAAAAAGCCACTTTGTATTTGTCACAAATCTTGCCCCGTGTTTTGGAGTTAGACTTCATCTTTGGCCTGAAAGGGGAATATCTGCTCCAGACTTGCCTGTTAGTAGAAGAGTTGTGGAAGTGACATCAATGATGGTGCATATTCCATCCGGACCAGCTCCGGGACAGGTATTAGATGCTGTGGTCAGGACGTTGTTTTTACTTCTGTTCTTGTACATTTCAGTTTTATCATGTTATGCCATTTTTCTCTTCTCCATTTGAAGTGGACTATCTTGTATCCTGACTCCTGTATTACAAGTGTTCATAAAGTGCGATATGCGATCTTGTTGTCACCTGAGCCTGGTTGGAGTAGCAGATTTTATAGATGATTTGATCGACAAACTCCGAATATGCTTTTTGTGTTGCAGATTGAACCAGGTAATCAGACTGAACAAGCACCTCCTTCTGCTGTATTTTGGTTGGGTCCTGAGGATATGCGTGGTTTCAGATTCTTGACCATCTCAGTTTCCCCTAATCTGGTATTGCTTCTTTTTTTTTTCTATATATGTATTTCTGTATATGGATTGGTCTCACAAGTTCACCAATGTAAATTTCTTTTTAGCATAGTCCAGAATTAAGCAATGCATCTGCTTTTCCTTTTGTTGGTAGGATGTGCTATCTATTTGATATTTGTATTGCAAGTGCTTTACAGAGGAAGAAGAATGGAGAAACTTATGTATTTCGAATGTCTTTTTTCAGAAAGAACAAATTTGCATTGATGTTACTCTTACTTGCCTTTTCTTTACTTTAATTTTTATAAATTTCTTTTACTCCTTTATGTTGTCTCAGTTTATTGTTTGCTTGCCTTTCTAACTTTCAATATATAATGAAAACCATTATGTTGGATACCTTCCTATTTCATTGATTGTTGAGCGAAATGATTCTTTGCTTTAACTTATAAAGATAAGATATGATGGCCTCTAAAACTCTGGAACATTCATGAGTTGCTGAAGTTTGATTGTGTCTACATATTTTTTATGGCTCCACACAATGTAAAGGCAATCTTTCAAAAACCGCTCCAGGCATATAGAAAGGTTACGTGTGGTTGGAGTTGCCTAGAAAGCACTGATGTTCTTGAATGTTTCAACATGATGAGGGCTTTAAATCTTGGTTGTGGGGGAATATTTGAATCTTTTGAAAAGGGAACTTTGACTAGAAGCTCAATTTCAAAAAATATTTGATTTATCGCTGGTTCCCTTTTTTTTTTTTTTTTGTGGTGTGTAGGTAATATTAATATTGATAAGAACTCTTTCACTTCTTAATCATTTGGAAATGAAATTTGATTAAATCTCAGGTATGTTTTGAGAATAACTTCCAATGTATTGAGATCCATAGTGTTGGAACTCTTTCAATTTCTATTGGTTTTATCAGACTTTTTAACCAATGTAATTATGTCAAAATCTTCATATGTATAAGCAAAGAAAGAAAAAAATTAAGATTTCAGCGGTATACATCGATATTAATCAGTATTTATGGTATGTCCTCTTACATATAAGATATGGTGATATTAACCATGATACTTATTCTTTCCATAATGGTGTAATATATGATATTCTAAGTTCCTTGTGCTAGATGTCCCTTTATAATGGTGTCAATTTAATAAAAGAAAGACCCATAACAAAATTTGCATGCATTTCTTTGATACGAACTTCTTATGGAAATATTGTTTGGTCAATGCAATCTTTTTTCAACTGAAGGCTGAAACCCTTAATCTACTTTACTGAATACAGCATATGTCATGGCCATGGCTTGAAGGGTTTGTATTCAAGTGTATGTGATATTCCTTTTTCTGTTCTTTCATCTTCTTATGTGATATTTGCCATTATGTTCTTATACTAATTGTTATAGATTACAGATAGTGTTCTTCCGTTCTTAAGCTAATTTTTATACAAAATAATAAAAAAGTACTATCAAGCTTACAATATAGAACTTGCAATTGTAGTTCAGAAATTCGAGGTAAAAAATAGCGATATATATAAATAACTTTTATATTTTAAATCTTGATGGAATATTGAAAAGGAAGGTGATAAATGCAATCCACTATTTTATAAATGCACTCCAACTTTGTGAAGTGAAATAACATTGTTGTCCTTGATTCAATTTATGAGAATCAAGTTTAAGGGACATTTACGCCATTTAGTTTAAGAAAAAAAAGAACAGGAATGCATTTATCATTTCACTATTGAAAATCAACGGTAGATTTGTAGATCAGAAAGATTCACCAACAGTCTCTTGAGATCTAAGATTAAATAATAAAATTTTAGGTAAGATCTGACCTAAATGAATCTAAAATTGAAAAAGAAAATGAAAAATATTTGAACTTACATGAAATGTTCCAAGTTCTTGATTCAAAAACTTACTTTAGATTTTCTGTATTATTAGTGTTGGGTGGTTGATCTAAAACTACAGCATGCTTTTGAGGGTTTGGAACCTAAAATTGTGAAAATGAAGGTGGAAAATTTGGTCAACTCGTATTGGCCGTTATTGCCATGAATTTTAAAGAGATTGATTTAATGGGTCATTAAATTTAAACTTAGGGTTGGTTACTATTTAACGCTAGTTTTGCTCTTCTTTTTTGAATGTGATAAATAAGCTTATTACCTTGAACTGCTTTAAGTTAAATTTGTACATATAATCATTTTCTGGTGCCCAGACCATTTCAGGCAGACCTCCACTGGCAGCTTCCATGGCAGTTGGGCAGTTCCTTAATCCAGAAGAAGGGAAGAAAGAGTTCTCTCCTCTATTGTTGTTTCTCTCAACTTACTCTCAAAAGGTTAGTAGTTTCATAAAGCTGCTGTTTTACTTTCTGGAATTCATGAAGTTATGAAGCTTGGGATGCTATCTGTATGAATTAGTTTAAACCATCAACATGGCTGACTTTTACTGTTGCATGACTCGAACTTTATACAGGACATGATATTGAAGGAGGATCATCCTCTTGCTTTCAATCTTTCTTTCTCTATTAGCTTAGGTCTTTTGCCTGTTAAAGTTTCTCTGGAAACTACAGGCTGTGGAAAAAAAAAGTCTGTGATTCCAGTTGAAGAAGCTGATGACCCGGAAAATAGCCGTAAGGATTTCTTCATTCATTTTTCTTTGTCAACTATAAATTTTATCTCATTCTTTCCTTCTATAGTCAACCTAGTATCTCATATTTATTACTCTGTATATGACCTTCATATGGTATTGTGTGATCTTGCATGTTTGTAGCATAGTTGATGATGATGAGATTGCATACTAGGTTCTGGCCTGTAGTTGCTATAAATTTCTAGTACCTTGGCAATTGGCGATCCAATTTGCATGTTGTTAACTTCATTCTAGAATTTTAGTTCAGCTTACCAGAAATTTCACTTTATTTATTTCATTTCTTTTTTGTTCCTGAATAGTGAAATTTTGGATTATTTAACAAGAACATAATAAATTCTGGAGTTTTATGGGATAAAGGCAAGGATGATAATGATAATAGATTCTGGAGTTTCTAGTAAAAAAGGAAGATGTTATGACATAAGTAGAGTCCATAACTACTTATAAAAAAAAAAGGTAGAGTCCATCACCTATGTTCCATAAAATTTCATCTCTTTTGTGTGTTTTCTTCTCTGTTTTAGTTTAGCTTTCATTTGTTACCTTTAATTTTTTGTTTGTCATTTACTTATTTTTTAAATAATTTGAGATCCATATTAATCTTTAAGTAAGTCCTTGTTGAAGTTATTAACTTCATAATTAAATTATCTCTTTTCTTTTTGATTGATAAATTCAAACAAAATTCTTGGTAATGGAGATAGTGCTAAAGATGCATTCTAAGTAGATCTCCTTTACCACAGTTGGCAGATTGTTTCTAAAGTTTATGGCGATGTTTTCCCACCATTTGTCAGGTCTTTAAAGTGGAGTTTGATTAGTGACTGCTAAGGTTCCATTAGGTCAGAACATTCACTAATACAGGGTAGTAGTATGGTAAGTGCTGTATGTCTTGCTTTCTGTGTTTGCTCATCTTGCCGTAAACATTAGGGTTAATATTAAGTAGCTTGACCAAAGGTCCTTATTTGGACTGATTTAATTTAAATATCTTAGAATTTGCGTATTATCATAATTCTTCTAATTTTTTTCCCTTTCTATTTTATGCTAATCTACCTCCTTCCTGGTAATGTAGGATTTTGCAAACTACACTGTTTTCCACCTGTTGCACTTGTTTGGGATACTACATCGGGATTTCATACATTCCCCAATTTGTATTCTAAGACAATTGTGGTGGATTCTTCACCAGCCCTTTGGAGTTCAATTCAAGGATCTGAGAGGACCACTGTTTTATTACTGGTATAGTTACCAAACTTTAAATAAGTTTCTTGTCAATGTTGGCATGAAATCAGCGCATACTATTCCTTAACTTTTAGAGTTTTATATATGCAACATTTAATTTGTAAAGGCTTTGATTTTTGCATTCTTCCACAGGTTGATCCACATTGTTCATATAGAACTAGGATTGCAGTCTCTGCCACCGTCGCTGCAAGCAGATTTTTGCTTTCATACTCTTCTCAGGTGACAAAATTCAACAGTGATTTGATCGCTGTATCTGCCTTTCCAGTTTTACATTTGCCTTCTCGTTGAATCTATAGATTATAATTTTTGATCTTTATGCACACATTTCCTTTTGGTCATATTATTTCCCATATTTTTTTTTCTTGAATTAAAAAATGTTTGAATAATTCTTGGGAAACACAATAACATATTAATTATTAAGTAAAAATTCTTGCTTTGTTAAGACTCGAATAAGAGCCCTCATGAAAGGTAGATGCCCTTTAATATTAGCATACTTATGTTTAAGAAGTATAGTCTTGCTGTTTATGCAAGAAGATGAAAAGACCACCATTAGCATATTGTGTATGTGCAAAAGACAACAAGGAAGAATGAGGCCTGGTTTGGTTCTGTTCTCTTAAAATAGTTTTTAAGAATTCAATAAACATAATACAATTTTCAAAGAACTAAACAAAACTATATTTATCAGGGAAAAGTTTTCATCCTCAACCAAAATGCTTATAGAGCTCAAGTGGCACCATTTGAAGCCATTCAAACTTGATTTTTTTTTAAGACTGTCACAACCCGCCCTACACCGTTTAGATATTGTCCGCTTTGCACACTCTCCTCTCGGTGCTCACGGTTTTCAAAACGTGTCTACACAGTTAGGAAAAATCCACACATACAAGTCTTAACAACTTCTCCCCTCCAGGCGATGTGGGACGTCACAACCACCCCCTCTTGGGACCAAGCGTCCTCACTGGCCTGACCCTCATGGGCTTGTACATGGTCCCCCATTTCTGGCTGGGGATTGGCTATGATATCATCTGTTATGACCCGCCCTACACTGTGAAGATATTATCCGCTTTGTACACTCTCCTTTCGGTGCTCACAGTTTTTAAAACGCGTCTACACAGTTAGGAGAAGTCAACACATATAAGTCTCAACAACCTCTCCCCCCCCAGGCGATATGGGACATCACATAGACACACCCTCAGTTGTCCTTCATTTCGAGGCCTCCTGTAGTCCACAAATGAAGGAGAAGATGCACCTGATATATCCTGAACGTAAATCATAGTAATGAATAGCTCCAAACTTCTCAATCCCTGTGCACTTTTAATGCATGGATGCATGACCTTCCTTTTTGTAGATGTACATCCATCCTTCAAGATATACATGATAATGTAAATAAAACCAGATTTCTGCATTTTTATTTACTTATTCTTCCATATAGTTATTGCTTGTGCCAGGTTTTATGGTTTAACTGAGACTTTTTTTTTCTGACTTATTTGTTGTTATGCATAGTAATAATTATTAGTTGTTAGCTTATTTGAGTGCTGTAGGATCTTCTGTGCCATCTTGGATATGATTCTGTGACTTTTAGCTTATATGGGACTTCTTTCACACAGATTGTCGGTTTCTCCATTGCTGTTATCTTTTTTGCTTTGATGCGGCAAGCACGTGCACGAGAGTTTGATCAGCCTCTACCCTCAATGCTATCAGCTGTGGAATCAAATTTGAGAGTGCCATTGCCATTTCTATTACTTGCCATTTTACCCATTATGATTGCCTTGTTCCTTTCCTTCCTAATGTCTCAGCCGTTCCCTCCATTTGCAAGCTTCATCACCTTGTCAACCATTTGCTATTTATTTGCAAATGGGTCTGTAATCATTCTGATTCTGATTTCCCATTTTTTCTTCTACGTGGCTGCCAGCATTCATATTTTAATCAAGACACGGTTAGTGTTTTTTCCTCTACAAGTCATTTAGTTACTTTAATGATGTAAGAATTAGGTTTTGTCAATAAGAACAGATTATATCTTTCGGCAGAAGTTTAAAAGATAAAAGAATTATGAATAGAAGTAATCTATCTTATAATCACTCTCAAACCTGTTCTCTGAAATCCTTCCAGGTATTCAATATTGACAAATAATTGCATTCTGACTTTGGTGATTGAAATAAAGTGTATTCATTTTCCTGGAGAAAGATCATAGATATCATTTCCGGCACATATATGAGATACTAAACTATCATATTCTGAATATTACATCTTTTAATGTCTCGATTGGAGTTTAAGCTTATGCTTCACATAGTGTCTGGTACCATCGATGTTGGGGCCTGATCAATTCAAAGAGTTGGTCGATCAATCAACACAACTCAGGTGGCCCTCAATCAATAGCTCTATCGATCAAAATCTAATGCAGTTTTATATACATAGAAAATTTAGAATAAAAGGTTTTCAAAAACACTTTTATGCATATCAAAAAGTATTTTGAGAATCAAATTAAATCATGAAATCTTAGAAACCCTAGTGCATGTATTCATGAACCCTAATTTGGTGAGTACATCAAAGTGTTCAATTACCTTTTTTACCCTTGGTGTAAAAGGTTACACATTTACTCTTGTGTCTAGCTTCAAGTTCCTTCTTCAACCATGATTAAGTAGTAACAATTAACCCCTGACTGACTTTTGAAAATTTCTAAACCTAAGCTAGAAATTGAAACAAAAGTTACAGACTCCTTTCTTTTTTTTTTTTGAAGGGTAACAGACCCCAGATTTGTTTGCTTTGCATGTATCCGCTGGTTCCTCAATCTTTCATCTGGTTTCTTATCATTAAAGGTACGCTCTTAGTTGTGATGTCATTAGCAGCTCCAGATTAAAGAGTTCATTTTGAATTGGTTATTTTAACTCCTTTGGACCCCAGCTCTCACCCTCCTTTTGTTCTCTTTCTTATTTTCCCTCTTGTGAGGGAACAAAATTTGACATTTTGAATTGTTCTCTTTGACCTGATGCATTCATGGAACAGGTGTTACGGATTTTAAGAGTCCATCCGTCACTTGTTACAGCACTGGCTGCAATTATTTTGGTGTGCTTTGTTCATCCAGCCTTGGGTCTGTTCATATTGGTCTCCTCCCATGCTTTGCGCTGTCACAATGCACTGTCCAGGTATTAGTCCAAAGCAATACTACTTTCTCACTATTGTCACAAAGTGGATACATGATTCATTGAAATTAAATCCATGAAAGATTATACTTTATTGACGGTTTGAATGTGTTTTGGCTTTGCGAAACAAATTTGTTTCTTTGTAATGCTCAATATATTTACTATGAGCAAGTCTAATGAGATGCTTGTAAATGATACAAAACAAAAAGACCTGTTCCCTGCCCAGCATATCTGATAAATGCCAAAATTAAGTCAGAGACTAAACTCTCATGTCTCAAAACAGATCAATGTTCTCTGTCGATGTATTTGTACTATTGAGAGTTTTGTAACTGTGTGATTTCATGTCACAGGTGACTGTTGATGCTAAAGTCCTTCCTTGTTTTTGTAACAGTTCTTTAATGGATTCCTTTTTCAGTATTGCCCGAGCTAAGGAGTTATCTGATTCCAAAAGAGAAGGTGATAATGGGTCTGAGCAAAGTGGATACACATATGTTGGTGGATTGAACCGGCACTCCTCTTTGCATGAAAATTGTTCTAGCAGTCCAGATTTGGCAAGAAGCTTTCGCAAGACTCAATTAGAGATCTTCCATCACTGGCATGGTTTGCTGATGTTACATTTTCTGGCAGCAGTCATGTTCGTTCCCTCGCTTGTGGCTTGGTTGCAGGTACAGATAATGTATTCATTATCTGCTATGAGACTACTGCATTATTTGCATCCTCATTTGGGGATTTCTCTACGTAAAAAAAAAATGATCATTTCACTATGTAAAGCCCAAAGTCTGGATAGAATATTAAATACAGAACCCCACCAGCCAAAATAACTTGGATCTTTGACCAGGCAAATCAATCATCTTTATAAGTTGCACATATATGTATATCTATCTAAGTAACTATCAAAATAAGTAAAGGAAATAATAGAAAGGTTGAAGCCATTGCATCATAGTGGTGAAAATACTAGTATGGCGTATAAAAGGGAGGGGTGAGGTTTTCTTGTAATGCATTCTGCTTTCTTTCTGGCATTCATATAGAACCTTCTTCATGCTTGCAGAGAAAAGTTATGAGTCAAAGCTTTCCATCGTCCTTGGATTCAATTCTTTGTATTGGTGTCATCCTCCATGGTATCTGTGATTCAGAGCCTGAATTTAGTTTCTTGTTTCCCTTGCCGGGGTGGGAAGCAAGACTGAGCTTCGCCTACCTGCTTGCTGGATACTATTCCTATCTGTCTGGCTTGGCCTTGGTTCCTTACAGAGTATTTTATGCCATGGCTACCACTGGAGTAATGTCCTTCACTTTCAGGATCATACAGAAAAGGAATAGGGAGAAGGGAGATGCAAATTTACAAAGTCTAAAGCATTCCCATATACACTAAAAACTTCTCCTAAACAGAGTACATACTAAACTTTGTTGTAGTTGGATGCTTGGGTCCTGTTGTAAAATTCTGTAATTTACTGATAATAGTGTACAATGGATATTTCTTCAGTTGCTATAGTTTTTCAATTCAGAATTGTCAGGAAATGATTCAACCTCTTTTACGGGGTGTGTGTGCGAGAGAGAGAGAGAAAGAGAGAGTGAGAGAAAGCTTACATTACATTTTCCTGTTCAAGCTAATGGAATGGAGTTATCTTGAATCAAAATTTTTGGCTATCAAGTATTGCTACATTGTAGTACTATACTTCAGTATTGTATTAAAACCCCTAGTTTTCTTTAAAAAAACTAACTGTAAAACTACCAGTTGTGGTTTTTATCTTCTTTTTGTGGATCCTTGGGCTGATGGTTTAACTTTGCTGCAGAGATTTGGCCATAGATCTAGATTTATGACTGGTTTGCTTTAAGAATTTGTTGTTGCAGACGAGTGATTGCTAACAAATTTTGGGGCATACATCTGAGGTGAGAGCTTATATTCAGTCTAAAAGGCTAGTTACTGGTGATGATTTCATCATCTGGAAACATGGTCCTCTTATCTTTCAATGGGTCAGTTCTACCCTGGAGCTATCACTGAATTGAAAAAAAGTGAAATCACTCTTATCCTCTTTACTACACATTTGGTAATAACTTTTCACTGTACGAATCATTATTCATCTGCTAATCATGATTTGGTGCTCTATTTTTTTTTCTTACTGACATCTACTGTTAGGGTTATACTTCATAGTTGTTAAGTTTAAGCGTTAGGCATGCCCGTCAATCATCAGGTAGCACTGCTGTTTTTGTTGCTTCTCTTTGAGAGAAAGAAGCAAGCAAAAGAATATCATCTGTTTTTGTTGCTTCTCTTTGAGAGAGAGAAGTATCATCACGCACGCACACCGGAATCATGATCTCCATCGCCATGTCTAAGAATTTATACAACAAAAAAAAAAAAGAGGCTACAAAGCAAAAACCTTATTTTCTCCCCGAAATCATGACTTTATTAAGCCAACATAACAAGGCCACCGAAAATAATTACACCGCCGGATACTGAAAAACCAAAAGACTCTAAAATAATCTTCTTACTAGGAGAAATCATATCTAAAAGCAACAGAACTCCAATCTCAATGCAGAAGTAGGAAGCAAGGTATAGATGTAAAAATGAACTGCATATGAAAAATAACAATGAACTGCAACTCCATTCAAAAAAAAAAAAGATTCTTATTAAAGCAGAGTGTGAAAACATACTACATTAACAGGAAATTTTTGTTCTTACCTCACGAGCTCTCGAAGAAACACCTCCACCTCCTTGTGGCAATATAGACTATGAACTATCAAATCTAAGCAGGCGACTCACCAATAATCGATCCAAGTTTCCAACCTCAGAGGTCATAAAAGAAATTCAATAGAAATTGAAAAGTCAAATAAAACCAAAGAGTAATTATGAAATATAGGAATCCAATTAATTAAGTATCAAGATCAACTTATCATTAAAAACCAATATTCTCTCCAAGTAGGGAACACCAATAGCTAGGCAAACAATTAATGTAACAGGTTAATGGCTTTAATGTTATACTTGGATTAATTTCTTGGTATGAACTGTTAGCAACTCATTTCATCGCCACATGAAGCCTATAAGGGCTATAAATATGATTCAACATGCTCAAATCATGCACTTTATAATTTATATGCATTGCTTGTAATTGCTTTACATGCTATATCTAGAAAATCCAATGCCCAAATATTTTCCATTTCTTTTAGGAGTAAACATTTAAGAGAGGACAAATCATGTTCCATAGTTAAAACTCATCTAGACTTAGAAACTTAATGAGTACATTAATAAAATAAGTAAACTCTCAATCAAGAAACTCATAACTTGGACTCTCAAGTATGTTAAAAAAAATTTGTAAATAATTTTTAGTATGTTATTTTCAAAACAATGACAATAAAAGAAGACAAATAAATTTCAATAATATTTTTGGACCATGACAAATATTGTTCTACCTTACTTGGCCTGTCCAAAATTAAATTTCTATTTACCATTCAATCAGAATGTTCCAACACTCTAATTAATGAATATAATAACCTTTACATTAATTGTATGTCTAGACAATGAATAAAGAAACAAAAGGTAAAAATTCACCATCTCATCCATCTTGACTTCCAATATTCTATCTAAAGGGAGGTGTAAAAAAAAAAAAACAAAAAGAGAAATACCCCTTTTAACCAAGACAGAAATTGGCAAGGAAAATATATCAATCCAAGGCCACTGAAACAAAACATAAACTGAAGAGAAAAGAATGCCTGAAATCAAATATCAGCCTCCATATACATCAAGTTTCACATGTACTAGAGAATGTATACTAAACAAAAAAAAACATTTTAGAGTTCTTTTCTTTTTCTTACATTATCTTATCTTGGCAACCAAATAAAAAAACACTGGTTGAAATAGAAGAAATCCAAAACCATCACTCTTTACTGTTAGGCCCTTTTTTTGTTCACAAATTGAAAAACTCAACTCAATTAGACCAAAGAGTTTTATATTGAATTTTCTCATGTCCTCAAAATGAAAAATTGATTTTCTTTTTCCCATGTCCTAAATTTTCTCAATAAACAGAGAGAGAAATTTTCTCCACTACAAGATATCAACAAAGTCAAACTCCAATTCACAAATACAACAGCACTATGATACATATCCCCTCGATTCTAATTGGAACATAGATCTAAACCCACTGATCAGTTCCAAAAATTATTCAGATACCACTTGAAGAAAGAATATTAAGGCAGAAGATTACATCAAAATAACATGAGATGTCAATAGCAAAAGAAAGATCAGAAACAAGTATAAAATAAAATGTCATTTTGACATAAACAACACCCTCAGCACAAGATTTACACAGAGAGATATTTAGAGAGAGAAATCAAGAAATGATGAAGAAAGTTCTTTGAGCTTGGTGACGATGGAGTGGATAGAGTGATTGGAGATTGGTGACAATGGAGTCGAGAGAGTCAAGAGAGTGATCGGAGCTTGGTGATGGTGGAGTCAAGAGAGTGATTGAGGCTGGGTGAAGATGGCGTCGTGAGAGTGATCGAGAAAGTCGAGATAGTGAATGATTTTTCTTTTAGGTTGAATTCTGCGCTGATTTGGACTTACAATTATCAATCTCAGCTTTGGAATTATAATCATGGAATTGGGCCACGTGGAATCTAAGTTGAACTCCAATTGATTTGGAGGTCAATTAGACTAGTTTCGATTTTATTTTTATGTGAGTAAGGGTAGTGACTACGTCACATGATGTCATGGTGATGTCATGTGATGAGACCCGTCACTCTACTCGTATAAAACTATTCTCAATCTAGTCCGATTCGAACTCTCTATCATTACTTTAGTAGCAAATTGGAGTGAGCCAAATCACTCATCAACAGAAGAAGGGTCAGGAGAGAGATCGACAAACATTAACATTTTTGAGTCCCCACCTAAGCAATATTGAATATACATTGAATTAGATAAAGTCGAAGAATCTTCTTGGACTGAAAATAACTAACAGAATTGACGGAGAAAAGCATACTCATATGAGGCTTCTGCCCCCATTTACTAGTAATTATGCTAACAATTAAGAACTTCTTATATACAATAACTAATGCTTTAGAAAAGAGTACATGATAAATGCAAGTTAGGTCATTAGAAAGTTGTTAGAATAGTCTCATATCGCCTAGGTACCTTTGGAATATGCAGTGTATATACACATGGACATCCTCTCCTTGTAAATCGGTTTTCAAAAATGAGTTCTACCAATGCATTTATCATTGTATCATATTTATGTTTGGATAAATTATGAAAGAAAAGAAATAAAATGATTGCATTCTTATTTGGAAAAGGTAAACGATAAAAGAAAAGAAACCATTTTAATCAATTTACTATCATGCCTTTTGTAACATATTACAAGATATACCCAAATGTCTTTTAAATTTTGTTCTTAAAAATGTTAAAATTATTTTTGGTATTATGAAAGATTCACTTATTCTTACCATTTTTCTCCAAATCTTTCCACTTTTGGGAGGATAGCATATGAGAGATTTGGAGGGATAAACTATCCTTCCAATTCACTCCTAATAATTTTTTTTCTCTTACTAATAACCATTCAAACATAAAAAATACTCTCATTCCCCTTCTTTTCTTTTCTTTTCCTTCTAATTCCATCAATCCAAACAAGCCCTTAGTGCTATAAGTGAAGGGGAAAACCATCATGGTTAGAAAGCTACACAATTGTCAAAACGTTGATTATCATCTGAGTCAATTACAACACTACATTGGCTCCAAGGACTAAGTTTTGTTACTAAAGTGATCTAAACCTCATGTCCGTGTGTGGGATATGCCTTTTTCACATTAAAGCATATAAAGGAACTCATACAAAATAAGTGATGGCTCAGGAAGTCCATGAACATGTTTGCCTAAGTTTTAGTGTCAAAAGGATCTGTAGGGGCATTATTGTCATTTCACATAATTTTATGATTTAATTAATTGTCTCGCTCTATTATATTTTTCATGCAAACTAACTTAAATACATGGGACAAGTTTGTAAATTTGTCAAGAAGGGCATTTTAGGTTTTAATTCTAGGGCAAGAAAATCCAAAGGTTTTTCAGAAATTTGTATCATTAGGGTTTCTCATCTTAAAAGAAAAAGGAAAAGTGGATTCATTTAATTCGGCACATATATATATATATAAATATATATAATTTATATATATATATATATATATATAGATTATGATAAGGTTAAGACAGTGAAACAAGTGAGGCGTTGAGATGAAAATAGGAGATAAAAACAAAGTTAGAGAGAGAAAGTGAGGAAGATAAAAACGGCAGAGGGTTAGAGAGAGAAAGTGAGATACAAAGCTTGATTTTTGAAGCTCTCTCATGGCTGTTTTCTTGGTCTCGTTTGGATGAGCTATAGTGTGTGTGTGCAAAAATAGTGAGATTGGTGTATACACAGTGTGTGAGATCGGTGAGCTGATATGGAACAGCAGTGTGTGTGTGCATTGATACAGAGAGAGAAAGTGTGTGTGCGCGCTGATAAAGTGAGAGAAAATGTGTGTTGAAGCTTGTCGAAATTCGAGAGAGAAAGAGACTTGGGTCTTCAAATTGCTCTGTTACCATGGATAAGGTTTTGAAGCTCAAGTTCGGTACGATGTGTATATTGTCATGAAGCCGTTGAAGCTGTTGGTATCAATTCTTTTCTCTCTCACTCTACGTATGTACAGGCTCACTCAAACTGTTGCTAATTTCATTAATCAGTTGTTGAATGTTATAGCTTCCAAAAATTTGCTTTGTGGTTACTAAATCTCCGATTTCAAAATCTATTGTGATGTTGTTGAAATTGGATTGTTGATATTCATGTTGCTGAAACTATTTTTGAAAAAATTCTGTTTTTAATGTTTAGAAATCTGTTTGTGGAATTCTGATGTTTAGAAATCTGCTTGTGGAATTCTGTTGTTTAGAAATCTGTTTGTGGAATTTTGATGTTTAGAAATCTGCTCTTGGAATTATGTTGTTTAGAAATATGCTTGTGAAATCTGTTCTTAAATTCCAAGTTGCTGAAATTTATTAAATCTGATTTTGCTGATTTATATATGATATTATGCTGATTGCTATATGCTATTATGCTAATTTTATATACTATTATGCTGATTTCTAAATGCTGAAACTGAACTTCATATTGCTAATTACCGAATGTTAAATACAGAACCTGAACTTCATATTGCTAATTTGTTAAATTCTGTTAAGCTGTCTAAAATTTCTATGTGCTGAATTTTATAACTTGCTGTCAAGAATTACTCTATGCTGAATTTTTGAAGTTGGTGTCCAAAATTTTAAGTTACTGAAATTTCCATATTGCTATCCAAAACTTAAGGTGCTGTGTTGAGCATTAAATGTTGTTGTTTTGAGAATTAGATTGTGCTCTTTTGAGTTTAAAAATGTGGCTATTTTGAGGTTTAAATAGTTACTAAATTTGCTGATTTCCTTATGCTAAATTGCTGATTTTTAGTGGCTGATTTTGCTGACTTCTACATGCTAAATTGCTGAATATTAGTTGCTATATTTGCTGATTTCCATATGCTAAATTGTTGATTCTTAGTGGTTGATTTTGCTGATTTCTATATGCTAAATTGCTGAATCTTTTATTGCTGTTTTTAGCTGAAATATGTTGTTGTTTGGTGCTGAAATATAATGTTGTGTTTGTTGAAATATGTTGTTGTTTGGTGCTGCATTATATTGCTGCTTTTGCTGAAACGAAGTGTTGTTTTGTACTGATCCATAATACTGTTTTTGCTGAAATTTTATAGTCCTGATTTTGCTAAATTGAATTCATGTTGCCTATTATTTGAGTGCTACTTGCTAAACTTGCATTCATAATTTCTGTGCTACTAAAGTCTACTCTAGTTGCAGTTGTGTCCATTTTAAGAACAGGTACGAAGACAAAGAAATACAAGGACCATTGTCTGAAGTGAATTCCAAGCTAAATGATTGTTCAAGAAGTTGAGAACGGGATTTATTGAAACAGAGTTCTAGTACAAGTTCGTTGCAGCTACACTCAAGGGTGTACATATTGAAGCCTATCTTTTAAGAAATTCAAGTATCATTGTATGCCAAGAGTTCAAGTGTCATTATCTACCTGGAAGTCAAGTGGTCGTGTCATTATTATGCTGAACCTTGAAGACTAACTATCAGAGCTTGAAGATTTACAGATCAACCTTGAAGACCAAAATCAAAGCTTGAAGAATTGTTGCTCATTACATCGAACTGACTCCACTTTCACTATTTATAGTCCAAGTATTGGAATACTTTGGACATGGGGAGTGTGCGTGATTGTGGTGAGATTGGTGAGAGATAGCTTAGGTTTTGGGAAGTCTAGGCTGGGTTGTGAGTGGAAAAGCTGTTGTGAGAATTGGTGAGAGTGGTTCAGGCCTAGGGAGACTTGAAGGGTTGAGAGCTGGAGTGACTATGTGGTGAGTTAGGTGAGTGGGAGAGTGATTGGAGAATTACTGTACTACCCTTTCAGACATAGTGGGGCTCAATTCAAAGAGATTTTTTTTACCCCACCCTGGAGTTTTCCTCTATAAACAATTGTGTTATAATTGTGTGATTGTATTTGCTAGCCAAACTTACAATATTAGAAAGAAAAATAAAAAAACCTATTCACCCCCTCCCCCTCTAGGTTCATCAATAAGGATAGTTCACAGTAGAACATATTATTAATGATGTATTAGCATGCTATTTTTGTGAAAAAAATTAAAAGCTTTGGCTACAGTTAAACTAATGCTACTATTCATTTGATAAAGCAACTAGTTTGTGCTCATTGATTAAAGCACAATTTAAAATTGTCTACAAGAACAATGGAAGAAAATTAGCAAAAAATAGTGCAAACAACTAGTTCAAGGGTGGTTCAGTAGTCTAAATCATCCAAATAACAGATGGTAATGACCAACTTGAGACCAACCCACTAACTTAACATTGACTTAAAAATGAATTTTATGACCCTTTTTTGCTTGCGGGTTTTGGATTCGGATTAGAACTCTCTTGTAGCCTGATATATAAGGGCATCTAAGGGATTAGAGTGAGTAACGATAGAAAACACTAAAAATCCAAAAAAAGAGTTAGAGAGTGAGAGCTAGGTTTAGGGTTGAAACTTGTAATCTCCTAATTTTTGCATAGTGAAATCTTTTGCCAGATCTTCGCCGTGGATGTTGGCACATCACCGAACCACGTAAGTTCTTGTGTTATATGCATTGTGCTTGATTCGTTTTGTGTCGTGTTTCATGAGTGTGCTTGGTTCGCGACTGCTTTTTTCAACAAATTGGTATCAGAGCTTTCAGTTCTAAGTTGGAATGTCGACCAAGTTAATGAAAATTAAGAAGTTTAATGGCATGAACAACTTCAACCTATGGCGGGTTAGGATGTAGACCATGTTATTTCAACATGGGATATCCAAGGCGTTGAAGAGAAAGGATGCAGTGCCAGAAAAGTCAAAGGACCATAAGAAAGATGAGGCTATGGAGAAAGCACACAGTGCGATTCTGTTGTGTTTAAGTAATGAGATTTTGCGAGAAGTTTATGGAGAGACTACGACGGATGGGTTGTGGAGTAAGTTGGAATCTCGTTATATGACGAAGTCTTTTGCGAATCGCTTGTACCTAAAGAAACGGTTGTTTACTCTTCAGATTTAGGAAGGTTTGTCTCTGAAAGACCACCTTGATAAGGTTAATGCTGTCATAATGGATTTGAATAATATTGATGTTAAAATAGAGGTTGAGGATCAGGTTATTATGCTGTTGTGTTCTCTACCACCCTCGTACGAGAACTTTATTGATACGATGATGTATTACAGAACTAATTTATCCATGGAAGACATGAAGGCATCTTTGAATTCTAAGGAATTGCAGAGAAGTACGTTTGAGTGCAATATAGAAAGTTCAGCAGAAGGCTTGATTGTTAGAGGGAGAACGAATCAAAAGGGAGGGTATAACAGTAGAGATAGTTCTAAGTCTAAGAATAAATTGAAGGTGCGGAAATGCTTCACTTGTCATAAGGAAGGGCACTTCAGGAAAGAGTGTCCGGAGCGTAAGAAGGGAAAGGAAAAGTCCGCTGAAGCCACTAGGGTGGCTGTTGTAGAGGGTAGTGATTAAGATGGTGGTAGCGTTCTCACAATTTTTGCCCCTAGCTCTAGCAATGAGTGGATACTTGATTCTGGTTGCTCATATCACATTTTTCCTAATAGGGACTGGTTTACCTCTTATAACATTCTTGGACAGTGGCTTGATCTCTCCTTAGCTCCCCAATGCCATAGTTAGTGGGGAACTGCACAAGGAGATGATAGGTGGAGGTCACTGCCCTCATGACATTTAACGTGGCTCTTCCCAAGATGACATTGTAGGTAGATGGACAATCTACAATGAAGAAGGTCATCATCTTAATAACTTGCTTTGGACTTGTACCAGCAGTGACTGGAAGGTCAATGATACCAAGTGAAAAAAGTTTCTCTCTAGATAACCCAATAAGTGGGGATTTAGTAGGCTTGAGTCTTTCTCTACCAATCATCATCTGGTCAAAGGCTCCTACAAACAGGATGTCAACAAAACTGTCATTGTCAATCAGTACTCACCTAATTGTGAAATTGGCGATAATTAGCGTGACCACAAGGGCATCACCATGTGGTTACTGAATTCCTCTCGCATCAGCCTCTGAAAATTTTATAATATGATCATCTAGTCAGGGGTTCTTGGCAGGTGATTGACTTACCTCGCCCAATTCACAAAAACTTCTGATTTTCTTCACATACACCTTGTGAGCGGCCCTGAATTCTCCGCCACCTGTAAGTCCACCCGAGATAACTCTGATTTCCCTCAATGGGGGATTTCTTTGAGTGTTGTCATCTTTACTGTCCCATGGGTGGTTATGTGCCTCCCTCTCATCTCCGACCTCAAATCTATACAGCTGGTCTCTTCGAATCAGACTTTTAATATGTCTTTTCAAGTCTATGCACTCGTCTGTATCATGCCCATGGTCGCGATGAAATTTACAATACTTGTCGCGGGACCTCTTGGAGGGATCAGTTCTCAGTTTTGGGGGTTATGTCACTACTAGGTCATCTTGGATGTAGAGGAGGATTTGGCTTATCGACATGTTTAAAGGGCTAAAATTGAATCCCTTATCACGACGCAATGATTTATCGCTCTACTCTAGTGATGTCCTGCCATACTTGGGATCTCTCTCCTCTTTGTTGGATTGTCCTCCTCTTTTCCTGTCCGTCTTTCTGTCACCATCTCATTTTTCCCTCCGAGCATCTAGGGCGTCTTCAGCATTCATGTACTTTTGGGCCTTCATAAATAGCTCGAACTTGTTTTCTAGAGGTGTTTGGAAATTGAGTACAAAATTTTTAAAGGTAACAATCCCCCTATGAACTTGGTAACTACTACCTGTGGTCTAAGGCTTCGACCTGCAACATCTCCCTGTTAAACTGATTGATGTAGTCTCGCAATGACTCCCCCTTAGTCCGTCTGACGTTCAAGAGATACATGACAAGCTTTCTATGTCTTTGGGCAACAAATAAGTTGCTCACAAACAACCGACTCAGCTCTTTGAAAAAATGTATAGACGTAAGCTTCAGGTTATTAAACCATGACCGGACAGAACCTTTCAATGTAGTATGAAATGCTCTACACATGATTTCATCTGGTACTCATTGGAGGTACATCATTTTAAGTCTTTAGATGGTCTAACAGGTCCTTGGTCCGGTCAAAGTTTTCAAGAGTGGGTATCTTGAACTTGTTGGGCAAAGGACAATTCATTGCCCTATCAAAAAAAGGAGGTTGGTTTGTTGGACCAGATCCTCCACTATAGCAAGTCTTTTCCCTTTAATGGCGTGGGCCATACTTTCTAATTTGGCTTTGAGGTCCTGCATCTCCATATCGTAAGGGGAAATTTCTCCTAGGTGCCCTGAATCTCTATGAGTACGAGCTCTAAACCCCAAATCCCCTTGGACACGAACTCTCTCAGGCGGGACTAGGTGAATAGGATCCGTCTCTTCTCGATTGCTTCTTACACGACTCTGGGCCACATCGTCTTTTAGGACCCCATTGTCTCACCCAGTATCATCCCCTTCTAGATCGACTGACCTGAGGTGACTTCGTGATGATACCGGTGCCACAGGAGAGAGGTGCTGCAAGATTGCCGTATTTTGTTGGAGTACCTGGATTAGACTCTGATTTAAGTTTTGAACTTGGTATTTCAACATTGTGACACGCGGACGTGCCTAATCATTTGGGACTCCCAGCCTTGCCCCAGGGAAGTCTCCTTAACCAGAGGGCTGCATTTCTCTTTCTCTTGCTATCGGTAGATTGTGACTGGCAAGGTCTGGGGCGACAGACAGATCTTACCCAGTTGGAAGGTTGTGGCCGGCAGAAAGGTCCTGTATGGTTGACGGATTGTGACTGGCAGGTGGGTTATGCCCAGCAGGAGGGTCCTGCCCGACTAGAGGATTGTGGCCGACAAGAGGGTCTTGCCCGGTTGTAGTCTCTAGTCTAGATCGTAGGTGTATCATGCTTCGTATATGCCTCGGGTAGAGCAGTCAAGTTTATGACAGTCCTTTCCCATAGACGGCGCCAACTGATGAAGCAGAAATTCACCCCGAACTAGTCAAACGCCAACCTATAAAAGGATAAGAGAAGGGTAATCGGAAGGACACCGGTGTGGTGCCGGCCAACTACGCTCTGACGATCAAGTCAAAAATTGGAAGGACTTTCTTAAGCTATAAAGACACTTTAGAAGGTATTAATTGCATACCTGGAATATGGACTATCCCTGTATTTATAGTTGTCAGATGGGAACGTGTCTTAGTAGGAGACTGACTCTTTAGTTCCCCAGACTTATCTAGAGATAGAAAAGTCTTGGTCAAAGTATACTTCTTATCCATGTCACCTTAATCTCAACTTCCACGTCATATGTTTTATAATTGGAGTCAAATACTCTATCATCATCAATAATTAATAAATTTTATTTATATAACTTTTTATATTCTAATTATAGATAATGTGTACATATACAATTGGACAGAATGAGAGAATGAGAAAGTAGAGAGAAATAGAGGAGAGAGAAGGAGAAAGAATAGGAAAAGAGAGATAGTGGGTATTTTGGTATTTTATGTAATTTTAAAGTTTAAATAGACCATTTGAAAAGTCAAAGGGTAACCAAGTGTTTTTGTATGGTGTTATACTTACCTATACACTATTTGAGATCTTTCTGATTGACGGTGCAAAACATTTGGGTTTATACGGTCACTATAAGCAAAGTCTCTCTATGTGAAATAAGTCCAAAGTACAGGAGGATGTGTAAGTGATATTTATAAATCTATTTAAAGATTATATAAAAAATTAAAGTACATATCAATACATAAATTCTAAAATCAAACTATATTATAAATTTTGTATTTATATATAAACTCAAAAATATATTGAGGTGATTCAACAACTGGTAAGATACCATAACAATTTCATCCTTACATTTTATGTCTACATCAATTCTGTAAACAAACAAATAAATTACAAACAATTACAATATATATAGTTATATATATATATATATATAAGTTTGTATAAAACCATAATATATGAATAACTCGTGTCGTGGGTTAAACAGCTTAAACCCAAACTCATCCCAATTTTTGCGTATTGTGTTCGTGTCAACCTGTTTATTAAATGTGTTAGTTTACCTCAAACCCGCTCAACTCGAGTTGTCGTGTCGTGTCCAATTTTGTCACCTCCAATCTTAGGTCATATATAAAGACCAATTTAGTATTTTTGCAACATAAATGGGTTTCCTTTCCTCTCGGCCCACCCTTATCTGTTCCCATTTAAATCACCCCGAACTCGTGCTAATAGGTCGGGTACCTGCCAAGCGGGGTAAATGTAAATTGTCACCTTAACTTGAACTGACGACAAAAACAAAACCCAACTAAGCCTAACTTTCTCAACTGACAGCATTCATTGAATGAGCCTTAAAATTAAGGAAAAATTACACTGACCTCCCCTGTAAATAGGCGAAATAATAGATACCTCCCCTATAGTTTCAAAAATAACACTGACCTCCTCTGTCAGTGTACCTTTTGTAACACTGACCTCCCATGTCAGTGGTGCAGGTACGAAAATTGATGATGTCATTGTATTTTTGAGCTGAAAATTCCAAAATGCTCTTAAAATGTATGAAAGGACTGAAATACCCTTATTTAACATATTATTTGTGGACAATTTTGCCGTTACTATTCATATTCTTCTTCTCCAATAAAATACAGCACTGTATATACATATATATATATACACACACACAAACACAGATAGTTTGGGGCTTCTGCATCAAATTGTAATTATTTGTATACACACACACACACACACACACACACACAGATGGTTTGGGGATATATATATACACAAAGTTCTTCACACTGTAACCTCATCCTCTGCTACCAAAGTAATCTACAGACCATCAACACCAACACAACCAACTAAAACAAACAACCCATCTCACCCTTAGCTTTAGAGCCTTTGCCGTAAACCAATAGCCGGTTGCATAGCCTCCTAAGTCACCATCACAGTCCACCATCAACTAATTCACTCAGGTTGTCAGAAAAATCAAGTCGTCTTCTTCCTCGATTATTGCCCTCGTCTTCGCTGTAGATTTCTTGTCATCGCCATTAATCATCGTCTCGATCATCATCTCCAACAAGTCCCTATCAAACCTACAACTGACGCCAGGAGCCATCGTCGGAATCCTATCACATTGTCCTCACCATCGTCGATTTTCATCGCCATCGCTTGAGACTTCTTTGCTATCATTGTCATTGTTTTGAGCCCTATCGTCATCGCACAACATTAACGGTTACTAAATGTGGGTTTGAAATGGTTCTGGATTTTGATTAATTGTTGTTGGGAAGGCAGATTTAGGTCTTGTCGATTGGCAGTAATTAGATTTGGGTGATTTTTGACTTAGATCGGCATTTTTTTTTTGGTTTTGTGTGTGTGTGTGTGTGTGTCTGTTATAAGAGATGGAGATGATGAACAACTAATGTGATAAGGTTAATTTGGTAATTTAACATTACAAAATTTTTTTAAATAAAAAATATTAAATCATACATGGGCATACTTGTCATTTTACTATTTTGGGGGTCCGCCAATTCTAATAGATGTGATCAGTGTTATTTTTGAAACAACAGGGTATCTCTTATTTTGTCTATTTAGAGGAAGGTCAGTGTAATTTTTCTTAAAATTAATTATAAATAATATTCAGACCTAAAAGCTATGTGCACGAACCATTGGTAATACTTGTATTTACTTAAAAAAAAATCATCATTTGTATCCTTAAATAGCATTATGAATTAGAAAAATATATAACATGGGTTCTACAAATGTCAGATGATTTCGTCGAGCATTTGTCTGTGAGGTTGTGGGTCAAAACTTTGTGTAAAATAATATTAAATATAAATTTTGTTAATAATATTTCTCATTAAGTAACCGAACCGGTGGCCTTTTTGAAATCTAAAGGATTTGGGGTTTGGATCCTCTCTAATGCACCAGAATATAATGGTGCACCCGAGAGAATCTTGGTTCAAAGGATTTGATACCTTAGTTGTAACTTTACATTGTTATGGGAATTCACTTTTTAATAAAACAATTTTTTTTCTTTGATGTTATCACTTCCTACTAACTCATGATAGTGATGCAGGGACAACGAAAGAAATATAGAAATAATTAGGAAACTAACTTATGATGTTATTTATAAGAAATTTCAAATGTTGTAGAGAATCAAATACATCATACTCTGTCTTTCTTCTTTGTTTGAATCCATATCCTAGTTCTGTAATAGTTTCATGGCCATTTACAATGATTTGGTCCACACACACACACACACACACACATATATATATATATATATATATATATATATATATATATATGTGTATGTGTGTGTCTGTATATGTGTGTGTGTTTTGGGCTGGGGAATTAAATTAAGCCTGTAATGAATTATTTTTCACCGGGCATAAGGGATCATGCTTGGATTCTGTTCCAGACCCAGTTTGTTTTACTATATGATATGGTTCTATAAAAAAATGACACCTGTCCTAACTTTGTATAAATATTAAGAGAAAAAAAGAAGTTGGATCAAACCCATTTTTAGTGGGTCTCGGTATTTAACCTATTTAGTAAACTCATCTACGATTCTCTCTCTCATCTCCTCCATTGTTCATGCTACTGCTACCCACCTAACCTCTGCCAGTTCTAATGCCCACCACCACCTCCATTCCCAAATCCCATCTCTCTCACCATATCAAATCGCCTTTTAATAGGTTAGCTACTTAATTGTGAATCAAATATATAAGATTTAAATATATAAATATATAGAGGGATCACTGAGTTTGTATATATACATATATGGAGAGAGAAGGATATATATATATATATATATGGAGAGAGAGATTTACATACACATAAGATATAAATAGAGAGAGATATAAGATATATCATAAGTTTGTAGAGCTCTTTGCAGGTGATTTTGTTTTTTTCTCTATTTGTTGATTTGTGTTTTAGAGTTCAATTTGTAATTGCAAATAAAAAATCCCAGTTTGTAGTGAAATGGTCGGCGGCAATGTCGCCAGGTATTTTCAAAAATTGTTTGTAGGTTAAAAATAAAACTTTCTTATAAATTGAGACGGGTTAACCTGAGTTTAATAAATTTTTTAGTATCTGTTAATATTATATTATTTTGGACACCTATCAATACTTTTCTGGACCATCTCATCTAGCAGCTCGGGCAGCATTGTCCAGGCGAAAGTGGAGTGTGGGGATAACCACTTGTAATTTACCCCAAGGGCTATTCGTATTTGAATGGTCCAATATATGGTCCTCATCTTCTACGGAGGACATTATGTTGTCCCTATAATGTTTTTCACGCTTTTCTAAAGGGTGCCGAGTTGTCTATTTTCTGCCGTTTGTTTTGTCCTTTCAGTTTCAATAATCTGTAACTATATATTGAGTCTCAAGTGAATCCATAGGGGGGGTATTCTCAAGCACATGTAGATCATGGCAATGACATCTCTCTTCCTCTATGTAATATATATATATATATATATATATATATACACACACGTACATATATGCATTTATCAAAGGGAGAAAAGTTGCCTCCAACGACAAAACTGCCAGCTTTGAAGGGGCCAAGGGAGTCCCATCAACACTAATATTTCTTTTACTTGCATAAAGAAAAACTAATACTATTAAGAGAGAGGACTTTTGCTGCAAAGTATAGAGTTTGTCAAAAAATTAAGACGATCCATCTACAGGTTTGTTGGTTTCCTTTCCTGTAGAGAGTTTCTTAGACGAAGACATAGTCTTGACAAAGTTTGGTGGTGGCCATTTTATTATTACATACCGTCCATGCTTTCTGAACCATAAACTCTATACCCTTTTTGATTCAATCATTTGTACCCCCGGCCCTTAAACAAGCACACATCTTTATTTATTTGTGAATGATCTGTTAGAATCAAACTTCGCTTTAATTACGTCGCTTTTGGTACACCATTAATCTTTGCATATTCAACTCTTTGGGGGATTAATTTCTCTGTTTTGGCTTCTCAAGTTTGTGATCAAATGGGAAGGCAACCTTGTTGTGACAAAGTTGGGTTGAAGAGAGGTCCATGGAGCATTGAAGAAGATCGCAAGCTCATGAACTTTATCCTCAACAATGGTATCCATTGCTGGCGAATGATTCCCAAGCTTGCAGGTTTTCATCAATCAAATCCTTCTCTCTCTCTCTCTCTCTCTCTCTCTCTCTCTATATATATATATATATATATGCACACACATACATATAGTACATATTTGAAACTTTTATTTTGTTTTAAGTCAATGGGTTTAACTTAAATGCTGGCATTGATGTTACATGGTGATGAAGGTTTGCAAAGATGTGGGAAGAGTTGCAGATTAAGATGGATAAATTATCTGAGGCCAGACGTTAAAAGAGGGGCACTATCAGAAATGGAAGAGAATCAGATTATACAACTTCATGCTCGTTTCGGTAACAGGTCTTTGTTCAGCCAAAATTCAATGCCTTTATAATTTGTAGTTTTAAACGATTATCTACTACTATAGGGTAATGCTCCAACTCAAAAGAACTTCGGAGCAATGTCTTAGGATTGCAAGTTCTGAAGTTCTTCATATATACAAACATTTATGGGGAAAAAAAGAAACACACACTAAAACATATACATTTTTTTGTAGGTGGTCCAAGATTGCTTCACATTTTCCTGGTCGTACTGATAATGAAATCAAGAACCACTGGAACACCCGGATTAAGAAGAGGCTAAAGATCCTTGGGTTAGACCCTGTGAGCCACAAACCCATTGAAGAGAAAGAGAAAAGTACTGAAACTAATATTACAGATCTAGAGTTGAATTCATCAAGTGAACAAGAGGAAAGTTTGGAGGGTACATCAATGGGGGATTGTCATGCTCAGTGTGAGATTCAAGAAACAATCGAGAAACAAAATGAAGTCAAGATGAGCTTCAATGAATCAGCTGACCTTTTACATAATTATGAAATGTTGTGTGCAAGCTTGGATGTGGGATTATGGATGAACCAGGAAACAAACACCTCCAATTCTTGTAGTCCTACATTTTCTTTGGAAAATTCTCTCAACCCATCAATGGGTACCGAGTCCTCTTCGATAGATGAAGACTCTATACAGCAATGGGTTGATAGTGTGGATTCTATGCTCTCATGGGATGGCTTCAATCAAGTAGAAGAAGGGCTTTTCTCGTTGGATAATAGCCAGTGAATCTATCCGCTGCTGTCTTTTAGTGCCAGTACTGAGTTCTTTTGCTTTGGCACAGCTCTCTTTTCTATTTGTTTCAATTCTCTTTCACCATATTTGCTTTGCTTCCAATCTTCAAAATTGTATTATATTATGATGATCAGTGTAATGAGTTAATTAATCTCTACTTGATGATTGTGACTGCTTGTTCTTTGGTTGTTGTCCTGATCGAACTTATGATATTCCTATATATGTCTCATTTGTAAGGCATTGACAGTGATTCATGTCCCGGAACCCATGAAGCATGGATATTTTTTCTAGACATGTACATGTTATTCTACGTGTTGAATATTAACATTTTTGAAATACTCGCAATTAATAACGTGAGTTAGACATATGTGCTATTGTACGTGTTGAATATCAACACTTCTCGAATACTCGTAGATAATAACGTGAGTCTCCCAAAAAAATTGTCTATGATACCTCTCAATACCTCACACAGAAGATTGTATATGATACTTTTCAGAGATGAAACTAAAAATATATATTCAAACACATTATCATATTCTTCCGTATGGCTAAAACTCTTCAATGTCAGACATCCCATGAATATTTGATGGTTTATCATCATATGAATTAGCCTCCAAGGGAGCATACTTTAGTATTCTTACTTGATTTTGTGTTAAAAGATCGAATGTATGGAAACCAATCGATTTGAATGTCAGCAAGAATCATTAGTCATGAATTCAAGTATTTGAATGGGTTACTAAAACATTTTATATCATATAAATGCTATGCTGAGCTATATATATGGAAGTGGGGCTCTGTGTTAGTCAAACTTCTATGACAAGTTGTTCGTGTCAAGCACTAAGATTTAATTATACAAAACAATTTTCAGCTCTTGCATTTTATTTACTTATTGTTTTGGCTGCTCTTATTTACTTAGTTACACGAAATGAATAGTTTTTCACAACACTGTTAACTTGAGTGGTTAAAAATCATCTCATATGAAATGAATAATTTTAGAGACCACTATTAAGTAGTATTAACTTGAGTGGTTAAAATTCAATATGAGATGATTTTTATTTTTTAGATACTTAATGAGGGCACTATATGGAACCATTAAACAGGTACATGAGACCCATGAATTCTTGATTCTTAAGCACAAAAGAAGAAAAAATATATTATCCTCCAACAAAATGAAGTTAGATGGTGCAAAGCATGTGACTGGTGTCATTCTTTCACTTTTGAGTGTCGTCGTCATCATTATGATTGCAAAATACATACATATATAAAAATTAGAAAGATAATGATACACATTATGAGCAGTTTTATTTTAATAAGAATGAAACTAGATACAATTATCTACTCTTTAATTAGAGTTTTTTTTATCTCTCAAGCCGCAATGTTTGTTATATTTAGTGGTGACGGATACTATTATATTGTAAGTAACACTAATCATAAGTAATTTACGTTATTAAAATAGATGACATTGAATAATATTATATTACTAATTTTAATAATGCGTGTTATTACATATAATTAAGAACGGAGCACGTAAGAGGCTACCAAAAATACTAAATAGAGAGGATTATTACTCCCATAGTATATTACGATGATTGTTTAATACCACAGTCTCTGGAAGTTTCTGTTGTTTTGTCGTTCAGTGGGCTGGCTACACAATGGGGCCTACTTGCTTCTATGGTTTATAACTCATATATATATATATAACAAAGCGCAACAGTTGTAACTGTGCAGACGAGCCCAATAATGTTGTTGGGCTAATATCACGACTCAGTAGATTAGGCCATTAACATATTTGATCTAAATAGACTGGGTCGAGACTCGAGACTCAAAAGAGAGATTCTGTATTCTGTTGTTGTTTTCTACTATCAATTCTCTACATTACTTGCTTCATCAATTTGCGTGTACTTACTGTTGTATGCATCAATAAACACACACATATATACATATAAAAGAATGCGACAAAGACTGTCCTTGTTGTATTCAAAATATGTGAATAATTTATTGAGAAAATTTTTCAGACTATTCAGAGGTTTGGATTTATTATCTATAGATGAAATTTTAAAAAAAATTATTCTAACACCTCCTCTCAAAAGTTAAAATCCTTAATACAGTTTAAGTCTACTATGAAAGTACAAAAATATCCTCACTTCTAATAATATATATTTAATTAGATCACTGTTGATGATGTAAGCAAAAAAAATTCTTAAAAATTAAATATAAATTTAATAAACATATACTACAGTGTACAAACTTATATAAACATACAAAGTTCATATATATACACACCCCCGCAGTACCCACCCACCGTCATAATCCAATTCCACATCAGCTACCATTTCTTCTCCAATTACCTTCATCCCTTCACCAAATCACAGCCCCACACACCAAGAAACCCTCAAACACCAAAACTCCCAAACTTTCAAATTGGTTCTGCTGTCATAGAGACAGAGAGCAGTGGAGGGGGCAACAGATAAGACTGACGGTAGTGGTGTTTATTAAGTTTGTGATGATGGAGAGGGAGTATGGTGAGTTGAACGAGTTCGCCTAATGTGAGGAGCATAGGCACGATGATGGTTATGGTGGAGAGAGACAGTGTTTACATATGACCTAAATATGATTTATAAGTGGATGAAGGGTATTTTTGGTATTTTAAAAAATTATTTAAACTCCGTTAACAATTCTATAACATAGTGGGTTTGACTGTAATTTTTTCAAACCTCAAGAAAGATTGACCCATCCTTTTTTTAAAAGTTTTATCGCATAGTTATTTTGACATACCTCAAGAGAAATAAGAGTAATTTACCATAACCCATATTATCTAGATCATTTCACATTTAGGTACTAATAAAATTGGAATATCCAACTCAATATTTGGATGTCATCTAATATTTAGTCACATTAACTTCTAGTTTTTAAAATTGAATGATGGCCTTTGTTGATATTAAAGTTCTGAAGTACTTAGAAACCCTTGCAAGCTCAAACATTGCAAAAAATGCCAAAATAGTAAACTTTCCAAACAATTCCCAAACTTAAAAAGCTATATGGGAAAGGAAAAAAAAAATTATTAATGGCGGGCCGGGCCGTGGGCTCTGGTTTATTTTTACACCCTTGTAAGCAAATAAGAGAAATGATTGGATCTAAGAAGACAAGGATTAGTAGACCAAGGGCAGGAATGTTCAACATGAATTAAACATGTTGGCAACTGCTATTTTGACATTAACCAAGTAAAATTCACTAACAATTTCTAGACAATAAATAACATATTTAGACTTTAGTGGGCGTTGTAGGCATCCCTAGAGTACAAATTTATCATAGAAACCTTAGTCACTAATCTGTGTGTACGTGTTTGCTTGAACTTTCAATAAATAAAAAAAATACCAAATTCAGGTTTAATTTCACAGAAACTTGTAATGTTGGTTCTGTTGCCCTACTTGGTTCTTTTCTCTAGTTAAAATTGTTTTGGACACAAAAATAAAATAAAAAAGTTACAATATTTTTTTCTCTTAAAACAAATTGAATTTTTGATAAATTTTTTGTTTAATTATCTAAGAACATAAACTTGTTCTTAGGAAACTCAATCGCTTTGGACGGTTTCTATTGTGTTGTTTTACTATAAGCGTGCATCAAGTTGTTGCTTGAAGAACCATTTTGTTGGATTTTGGAACCCTTTGATTAACTTCCAGTTGGGTAAAAAAAAATTTAACTTCCAATTTTCGGTATTCATAAAAATTAAATTGGAGTTCACTTTGAAGTTGAGATCTTTTATACATTATTATTCATGGCAATTGAGTTGCACATAACAAAAGTATCTCAATAAATAACAAAAAAAAAAAGGTTGGAAAGGTTGTCCCATTGTTGTCCTTATATGAAAATTTTATTCGACAGATTTCAGTTTTCGAAAGTTATTTATACGAGTGGAGTAGTATACTCCACCACATGACGTCATGTGGTGAACTCTTCGACCTCACTCACATAAATACACATTCAGAAACAGTCAAATTCGAAAAAAGAATCATTATCCTTCTCCTTCACTCATACAATAAGTATACTATTACTTTGTTCAACCATATGTGCGCTAATGTACCCAATTCATAAAGACAAAAAAAAAGGTTCATAATTAGTGATTTTATGAACAATTGGAGATGGTCAAAAACAATTAACGATGCACCCAATTCAAGGCTGAATTATTAATCTAGACCACAAGGAGAATGTCTCACACTAACTGGATGTGGGACTGAGTACTTGCATACTGTATATGATACACATGCCATTATATTTGATCAGCAATGTGATATTGCAACTACTGGTTGTTCAGTCTGTTACATCCCCACCCTCTACAATTTTAACAAACTCTCACTTTTCTTTAACATGAATCCTCAAAAAAAAAAAATGTTTGCTACAATAAAGCAGATTCTTGGTCCTTTCTCTATCAAAATTATTCCAATTAATTAACCACAAAACCAAGCTGAAATATTCCTGTACAGAATCATCATGATATCATCTTCTTGAAATTTAAAAAATTGAACGTTGAAGATAGATAATAGTTTCAACAAGTGGGACCACATGAACCAAGCTGAAAAAGACTAAAGCTTGACTTTCCATGGTTAGGAGACCCCACCACTTGGAATAAAGAATTGCACTACACTTCTCCTCTGTCCTCCATGTGGCTTACTTTTTTATAACATAGGCCTAAAGCTCTTCATTTGAATTTCAAATTTTAGTGCTGTTAGAGACCATAGAGCCTACAGGGAAAAAAAACACATTTCAAAGTTGGATCATTGAGCTTCTCATACTGCAAAGACATGGGAGAATCAGCTTGTCTCATGCATACATTCTCTTATGCACCTGGCATATCCAATGAATCCAAACAGGTCAGTTTAATAAACTTGGAGATTAAAACCACCACCCATCTTTTTCATTCATTGCTTCACATGAAGCTACCCATCAAGTCTCTTGCTTTCACATTCCTCATCTTGTCATATCTATCATGTGATTGATATATGTTAACTCTGTGCGGTATGATTCAATTTGGGTGTAATTGATAAAATATGATTTGGGTTTGAGTATTCTACCATGAAAACCTTAGATTAAACTTCTCTCTTTACAGGGGAACCATATGCATGCTCTTGGAGAGTCTGTGTCTTTTGGAAGATTCGTGACAGAGTCCTTGGCTTGGGAAAAATGGTCAACCTTCTCACACAACCGCTATGTCGAGGAGGCAGAGAGGTACGCCCAGCCAGGATCAGTCGCGCAGAAGAAGGCTTTCTTCGAAGCTCACTACAAGAGAATTGCTGCTCAAAAGGCAGCAGCCTTGCTTGAGCAAGCAAATGCTGCTAACAACACACCCCAACAAGAGCGTGAAGACGGAGTTTGTGATAGCAGTAGAACTGCTCCCCAAGAAACTCATACACTGATTTCGGGTTCTCATGAAGCTATTGGTGAACAGCAGGAGGAGGTCAAGGCCCCAAATGTAGATGCCAATTTCAATGTCAATGCTAATGGGTATAATTCTAGTGTTAAACTAGATGAACTAGGAAGTGGAAAGATGAAAGGAACTGATTTAGTACCAGAGCACGAGGTTCTAATGGGGAATTTCACTAACAATGAATCATCATCAAACCAGCTTCAGAATGCTGAGAACCACAATATTGATTCCGAATTGGAGCTCAGTGGACCACGCCAAATGGAGAAACCTTTGTTGGAGGTAACAGTTTTAATTTTCAGCTATGATACTAACATAGTCACACTAACTAATATTTCTTTGAATGGTTATGGCAGTTGAATTTGAACTCTGATCAGGATGTTGCACCAGTGATGAGCAAGAAGAAAACAGCACTTTCTTCATTAAAGTCGTCAGTTTATCGTAGAGCATCTAAAATTCCGAGTACACCTGCCAAACACATGGCTTCCATTCATCCCCACAAGGAAAACAATGTCACTCCAATCACCGGGGACTCGAAAACTGCCTCCACAGATAAGAAGAGATCAACTCGAAAATCGCTTCATGCATTGATTAATTTGACTCCTGTCAAAGAATCTGATAAATTTAGTAGTTCGGCTACACGGAAGATTGAAAGTTCAAGGGTTGCTCCTAGTTCTTCAAAAGCACCTAAAGATTGTGTGACTCCTCTAAGAACTCCAACTATGGTGTCTCTTTTTCCTCTGCCCTGCTTTCTGTTCCTGGATTCCATTTCCTATATGTTCCTCCAACTGGGGATTTTTCTCATGCATGCTAATATTAGTTTCTTTTCTCACCTGCAGGTGTCTGTGAATGGGGTAACAAAGCACAATCCTTTAGCAACACCTATTTCAGAAAATAGGAGGTAACGGGTTTAGAATATTCATCAAACTAATGGTGGTGCATGCCTTTAAAATTTTCACTCACTAATATAAACATATTTTGTCACATCTACTCTTACAGGGATAGAACACCACTTGATCCCTCATTCTCACAAAGCAAAACAACTGGACCAAAATGGCACATCCTATCTGCAGTGTAAGTAGCTTTTTAACTCTCTATTATCACAAATTGTTCAGAGGGTTCACTTGGTAGAGCACTAAAGTAACTATGATATACTAGGATGACTCAGTGAACATAAGAGAACTACTTTGAATATGCATATCAATGTCTTAGTTCACCACACAACACAATTGGTAAGAAATCAGAACCCAGTATCTTCAAGGATCTGCCTAGGAGGCCTAATAAGCTCCTGAAATCTAATAAATTATAATTAGCATATAAACATTTCCTGAACTTCTCTAGTATCATTTGTGCATAACATGCTTCAAAAGATTTTTATGTGCAAATTTATCTAAGTCTTTCCTCCTGAAAACAAGATTTGAATTAAACATTCCTTTAAGTATATTCTGGCAGTCATTTGTGCCACTCACTAAGAAAGGGCTCTGAGTTGCTATATAATTGGTTGCTTTTGTTGTATACCAGTTGTTCCAAGTCCATAAGTGCCTGCCGAAACAAATTACAGTCACCATCATTATCTACTCCTTTCAAGTTGAGGACAGAGGAAAGAGCTGCAAGAAGAAAGCAGGCAAGTCTTGGCTTGTTTATTTTTCTCTCTCTCTTTCAGATACTCAATTATATCCACTAGGCTTTGGTATCATATGGTTTTCCCCTCAATACTTTCAGAAGCTTGAAGAGAAGTTCAATGAGAAGGAGGCACAAAAAGTGCAGATGCAAACAAAATTCAAGGTCACAGTTAAATTGCCAATCCAGACCATAAATTTTCTCCCCTTTTACTGTACAAAACTAAGCCAGAGAATAACTAGGCTCCACCTTTGACACAACATCGTATTGTTTGTGCAGGAGAAAGCAGAAACAGAAATTAGAAAATTGCGTCAAACCTTCTGCTTCAAAGCGCGGCCACTGCCTGACTTTTACAAGGACAAGGAAATGCCAAAGAATCAGATCAAGAAGGTAACTCTATCTATCATGTGACCTCAAATTGTTGTCTGCTCTGCTCAAGTTACACTGATTCGACAAGTATACTGTCTTCAACAATAATGGAGATCCAGAGAATATTTGCAATATGGTCGGTCACACATCACATTTTCATATCCATCTGAACTTGCTACACAAATATCAGCACCAAGCCTTTAGCTTCATACAAAAATGTTCTCTTGAATTTCCCACTTCCACTAAGGCACTCTAGGTGCTAATGCTGTATACCCTCCCATTTTTGGCACTGAAAATTCATATCTGAAACTTATGCTATCCTCGGTGGTGGTCAGGATTATCATTGATGATTTTCTTTTTGTTATTTCATTCCTTCTTTCTGGCAGACTCCGTTGACACGGCCTCAGTCACCCAAGCTAGGAAGAAAGCCAAGTTCCAGCACAATGTCTCTAGCTTGCCACACGCCTTCGTCGAATACCAGTGGCTCCAAGAATGCAATGAAAAAGAATAGTCGAATCCCAACTCATTCTCTCACTTCACAGCCTAAAATGATTGCCCATAATCAGCATTGACAAGTGAAAACCAGTTGTATTGCATTTCAGGCTACATTTAAAGCAGAAAGATCTTGAAAATTGTCGGTGCTGAAAGCCAAAAGCTACTATGACGAGTAAATAACGTGGAGGTAGAACTCCATAGTGGAATTCCCTCGTGAAAAATCACTGCGAAGTCATTGTTCTCAATTTTTTTCAGCATTTTTACTATTCATTAAGATTAGGAAATATTGTAAAATTTATTTGTTCTGTAACTTAATAGAGCAGTAATATATGTAGAAACTGTAAAACTTATGGACAGGTTGCTATGCTGATAAATATTAGATTAAGTTCAATACAATCATCCCATCCAGCATCATAGCACTTACTGATATATGAAGTTTTGGAAGGGAAATCAAGAAAGCGACCAGAAGTTCGCAAGGAGCAAGAGGGCAATTAATGCCAGTCCACAAGATATAGATATATCAACTTTTGTATTTTGATGGTCACATTTGTTACTGGCTCTGTGAGTATAAACTATGATTTCAGTCTTGCTTACTGCCTTCTTACCATAGGCAAGATCATTTCTTGTGCAAACCTGTAGGCTTTGGTGGGATTTTTGGTTTTTGGTTTGTCTTTGGGCTTGTGGTTTGTTTCGGCTTCTTTTTGTTTTGCCCCTTGGGCTTGCTGGGCCATTGGCCCTTGGTTGTTTCCTTCGTCTTTTCTTTTGAATATATTGATTAACCGAAGAAAAAACAAAAACACCAAGAATTTCACACTTCTACTCTACACCATCAAGTCTAAGTGCTCTTTTGGCGTTGCTATTAAACTGAAAGAAACAATTTTGTCAGTAGAATTGTCAAAAAAATTGTTGTTGAGAAAAAAAGTCGTAAATGTATGGTGATAAATGTATGAAGTAACTTTGTCAAATACACTCCACAAACATGTGTTTGAGATTACATTCTTGAAGAGTTGTGGTCGTACTAACATTCACATGTTCGAAATGCAAATCATATCCCTCCAATCTCCTTTAAATTTCAGACATTCCTCTAGCGTTGCGGTCGCATTGAACATGTGTTTGAAATTACAAACATTTTTCAAGAGTTGCCATCGTATTGAACATGTGTAATTCCAGACATTCTTGTCACAGTATTGGACATGTGTTCGAGTTTAGAGACATTCTTCAACAATTGTGACCATATTGGACATGTGTTTGAGATTCTTGAGGAATGTGCTAAAAATATTTCTTTGCTTGGACACGTTTGGATCAAGGTAGGAACACTTGAGAGATATATGTGCGATGAAGCAAGAATACTATAAAAAGTGGAGTTACCGGTGCAATTTGAAAAAATATTGTCCTAAAGATGCAAATAAAAATAAACTTTTAGGAATGAGCATAATACAAGAGAGCAAGAAAAATCATCTCAATACTCAAAAGCTCTAACCATACCCTTGCAAACATAGCTGCCCCCAAATCGTCCCCACACTCCATCGCATCGCATCGCATCGTGGGTTCAAGTCGTAGCGCCTGAAAATGGTACTACTATTCATTAATGAAAAATTCTTCCAAATAGAGTTGTTCTTTCTTCATTACTTTTCAGCAACCTCTTATTGACCCTACCCTTACTTCTGAAGATGAAGGTTGGGAAGAATTTTTTCGACTGAATGAATGTCTTTTGTAATGTGTTTTGTTTTTGTATAAAAAATTTGTGATATGCTAGCATACAAGTATGTTATGATGGAGATGGCTAGGAAACTTAGAAGCAATGTAGCTAGTTCCACTTACTCTTCTTTTGTAATGTGTTTTGTGTTTGTATTGTGATATGTTTCATGAAGCATGGTGTCTTGATCTAACAACTCAGAACACCTATGATTACTTTTTCCTTTCTATGATCCAGTTTAACTGTTTTAGGTTGAGTTTGCATCATCCAAGCAGATAATTATGCGCATCAATTATGACTTAACCCAAATCTACTTATTAATCAGGGTATTTATCATTCTATTCTTTCCATATTGATCTCCTTTTACTTGCTTTTCAAGGAATTGACAACCTTTTAAATTCATTTCCATGTTTCCCAAAGCTCTTGACCCGGTCAACACTAAACGTGTTCAATAGCATTATTCTTATCCATCAACAATTCTAACCAATTACTCCGAAAGTGATTCCATGTAAAATCCATCAACAATTCTAACCAATTACTAATGTATTCTTAATATCCAGACTCTCAAATACAATCAGTGACAGTACGAAAAACAAACTTTTTTTTTTTTTAATTTTATTTTGATTAAGCCACCTAAATATCATTTAAAATCTATTATTTAAGAACAGTTAAGTTTATTATGCTAAAATATAATACTCTGAAAATTTTCATAATTTTTCGGAATATTATAAATAATTTTTTCTAATTTTTTAAATTTTATAGTAGTTAAAAATTAATTAAATATGTTATTTAATTTGATTGAATCCAGGGGTGGCTCCAACAGACTGGACTCGGCAAGTGGATCACAGTGATTTTCGGTGATTGAGTTCTGCCACACGGAGGCTCTCCCACTCTCCACCATCTTTCAAACATTTTTAAGCTTTTCTAACTCTAATTAATCACACACAAAGCCAAAAGATCCGAATTAAACATGAGACTTTATCTAACCAGAGCTTCATGTATATATACATATAAATCTGTACATATTCCAAAACAAACATGTCTAGATTTTCGCACAACTCGTTCAGGCTATATAAATTCAAACTTTCAATCTTATTAACTACCAATTTTTATCACATTTATAAGTTTATTGGCATATATATATAATCAACCGCAAGCATATTCGTACACATGTATACTATTCATATATGATTACATGAAGATTTCATACATGCATGTTTAAATTTCCATTAGGGTCAGTTTAGTAGGAAAGAAACAGAAGGAAAAGATAATAAAGGTGATGGAGGGATTAAGTTGTGTGTTTGGTATGCAATTTTTAACGAAAAGGAAAGAAATGGAAGAATTTGGCTTTTGTTGTCCTTTCAAAAATAGAAAGAAATGGAAAAAAAGGGAAAAAAATGCTACATTTTTTAATGAAACTTTATTAATACCAACTTTGCCCTTATTTTGAAAAAAGTTAAAAAAATTTCTTTTAAATATAAAGGCATATAATGGTAAAATATTTAAATTGTTTTCTTTCCTTTTTTTTCTCAAACATGTTAATTATCTTTTCCTTTACTAATCAACCAAACACGATAAAAGTTTAACACTATCATTTCATTTCCTTTCTTTTATTTTCTCTCATGAATAATGTTATCTTTTCTTTTCCACTCTATCAAACATAGCCTTAATGTAGTCAAATCTTCACAACAGTTCCCAGTATTGAGTATATATGATTCACATGCCATCCCTATACAGTATATTATCAATCTCAGCTACAGTTTACATTATTGAAATATATATGATATGATTCTCATGTCATCACCATACAGTATTTGGATACTCATATATACATATACATATATATATATATATATATGAAAAATGATATAATTATTGTATCACATGCTAATTCAGTTCATTTGCATATTTTGAATAGGAAAAATTAGATTTAAGTGGCCATAATTAAAAATAATTATTCTAAAGTCACTATAAAGTTATTGAAATATAATTATTAGATATAGATATTTTGAACCGTCAGATTGATTTTTTAAACATTTTTATTGTTAAATGAGAAAAAAAATTTTGGAGGGAAATTCAAACTCAAAGGTGAAATGTTATAGATGTTAGATGAGAAAAAAAATTTGGAGGGAAATTCAAACTCAAAGGTGAAATGTTATAGATATAGATATATATATATAATCTGCACAAATGAAGCCGCAGCTTTTGTTAGGCCATCAGCAATGGGATAGCTAAAGGGGTGTTTGGCTAACCAAAGTTAACTATTCACCTACAATGCATTGGCTAAAAAAGGTGGACCCCATGTGCGGTTAGCTATGTGCTTCGCTTAGTTGGGCGAAGCACCGGGCGAACCAAAGTTTGGTTTATTTGTTTTTTTTGTTTTTTGTAATCCGTGCCATGTATATATATATATATGTATCATTCACTTAAATCTTAATAACTTTCACTACAAATTGAATTTTTTAATGAAACTAATTCTGTTAGAAAGATAATTTCTAGAGCTTTAATTTGAGTACCACTTTGACTATTTTTTGACTTAAAACGAAAAAATTATGAATTTTTTAAGTTAAAAAAGTATTAAAAAATTTAACATATATATATAAAATTTTATATTAATTTAATTATGTAAGATTATTTAATTGTGTGGGTAGTAAAAATCTGGAGAACCTGTTGTGGAGTCAAAATTTAGAGATCCTGGTGTGGCTGGCTAAAATGTTGAGATGGCTGGCTAAAATTCAAATCTGGAGAACCTGTTGTAGAGTCAAAATTTAGAGATCCTGACATGATGATGTGGCTGGCTAAAATGCTGAGGTGGCTAGCTAAAATTCAAATTTGGAGAACCAAATTTGGAGATCCCACTGTGGATGCTCTTACAGTAGATTGTTTGGGGCTCTTCTCCTCATTGATGTCTGAAAATAGTATTGCCTGAGCCCCAATCCAACAATTCAGAACCAGAGAAAATGGACTCTGCTGCTCAATCCAACGGCAACGGCAACGCCAACAGCAATGCCAGTGAGTGATTCTTTATCTATAAGCTCTTCGATTCCTCCCTTTCGTTTGTTTGCTGAGAAAATGCAGTGGATTTTTGCATCTCATGTTTTTTCTGCTATTCTGGGCTCTGTCAACTCATCACCTTCTTGGTTGAGCTTTGATCTCTCTACAGTTTTCTCTTCGGCAAACAGTCAGAGTTCTTTAGGACAATGAGTGCATTTTGTAATGTTAGATGCAATTTCGGTGATTAACTTCATTCGATTGCTATTATATTTTTGGTAGTTGGTGTGTGAAAATGGTGGTTGTTGTTCGTGCTTGTTAACTTGGCTTTGCAATTTTTTACTCGATTGCTCTTTTTTTCTTTTCTTTTTTGATTTATTGTTACTGCTGCACATAAATCCTCTCATTGAAGTTACTTATCTTTGTTGTTCACAGTATATTTTTGTACTTTTTTTGGTGGGGGGAGGACGTTTAGAAAATGATTTTTTTTGTGTATTTATTTGTCCATGCTTGATTTACTATCTCATCGGTTGGGTGAATTTCCTCTAAGTCTGGGTTTTTACATGTTAGTGGTGAAATATAATCTCACAAGGTGTGGTGCTTTACGCATTGTTAATTGCAGTTGAGAACTGATCAATTTGGGTTTGTCGACGATTTTACTTTTAATCTCTATAAGAAATGGCTGCAGAGATTGTATGAGTTTATTGCTTTTGTTTATGCCATTTCTGTCAGGACTCAGGCTATGCACGAGTATGCATATTTGACATTCTATATTACCTTGACAATTTACTTTCTTTAATTTGCTTAGATTTACCAGAAAACTACAAGAACAGCTTGCAAGAGTACACACAACGTTCAGCTATATCGCTCCCACTATATCAGACTACTAATGAAGGAGCTCAGCACTCTCCAAAGTTTAGGTCAACTGTCTTGGTAGAGGGTTCATACAACACATCTTCAAACACGTTTTCAAATCTAAAGGCGGCGGAGCAGGATGCTGCTAAAGTTGCGTTGGGTGGCATACAAAAGTTAAAGGATGAGGTTTGTCAATGATTCTAGACAGATCAAAACTTACTAATTAGTTTATTGTGCAACATGGGTTATTCTATTCATACAACTAAAAATTATTACTTGATGCAAATTAAAAATATTATTCTTTTTGCAACTTGCTTATATGATATTGATACTAATGGTTTCTCATCAAATTTTAATTGTTACTTTCATTGGCTTTGTTTGGGACACGTTCTTTTCTCTGTACCATTACCATTAGGCACAAGATTGTAAAGTTCAAAAGGGGCCTGTAGTTGGGTTTATTAGGTAGAGTCAAGTTACCTTGGTCCCTCCCTCTCCCCCGAATTCATTTTTTTTTTCTGTTTTTGGAAATGAAGGGTTAACGTTCTTTTTCCCCTCTGCTATACAACATGTTAAAAGGTAGTATATTGTAATATTGTATTCAACCTCTATGTTTATTTTACAAATAACTTTCAGTCCTAGATCCAAGTTATTTTTACTTATTCTGTAGAAAACATCAATAAAATTATAAAAGGAAATTGAAATAGTATGTTAGGAACATTGCACCTCTTGATTTACAATATATTAGGGAAAGAAGTCGAAGAGCCTGAGAATGGTATTATTCCAAATAGAGTTGTTCTTAATTCATTATTTTGCCGGTTAAATTTGTGAGTATTTGATTTGAGCTACTTACTCTACTTCTTCTTGCTTGTAGGTGTCGAAAACTCAATCGAACTCTGATAGTTATTCATCTGATGAAATTGACGAGCAAAACGTAGATGAGATTCAGTCCCACCCTGTTTTTGCCAAGAAATCAGACTCAAAGAGCCATCAACAAGAAGGCGCTCCTAAACGGCAGGGGATTATGGAACATCTCAATAATTCTGATATCCATAAGGAGTGGCTCTATACTAAACAAAAAAACCAAAGAAGTTCAACAGATGGATATTGGTTGTGTCACCCCATCTACTGTTGACTTATTTGCAGCGAATAGGTTAATACCATTTAGTACTGTTGGCTTACATCAAACACCTACTACTGCTGCAGGAGCAAAGGGAACTCCGATAGCTGAAAATCTTAATAATAGATTCCCCGTTTCAGCACAAGCACTAGCAGGAGCAGGACCTTCAGTACCCAAGACCACTCTCTTGCTGCCCCGTGCTCCATCTCAGAAAGAGGTCATTGGCCCTTACGAATTCTGGTGCGGTTATAAATGTAGCTCCCGAAGCGTTCCATACCTTGACCATATATTTCACAAACACCCCAAGACTTTTAATGGTTTTAGTGTGAGAAGTCCAAAATTTCAAGTGATGTTCTTGGATGCCCTAGCAGATGTCGTCAAATCTTTGGCAGAAAAAAGGATTAGCCAAATTACTACGGATGATATCAATGAGGCTAGAGTTTTGATGATGGATTTGAAATCCTCGGCCAGGCTGGATATATCATGGCTTGAGCAGAGGTACAAAGATGCAAATTTGGCTAATCCTTTTTTCTGCAAAAGATTTGACGACATCTGCTAGGGCATCCAAGAACATCACTTGAAATTTTGGACTTCTCACTCTAAAACCATTAAAAGTCTTGGGGTGTTTGTGAAATATACACTTGTCTGCTAGTGGATTATTTACTTTCATCCTATTTTGTGTCTGTATAAGCAACTTGTCATGTGTTCTATGAAGCTAGTTTTGTGTGTGCATCAACCAATTAACCAGAATACCATGTTGTTTTGTTTGAGTGTTTATTTTGCAATATATATTAGATAGAATAAAGTGGGTAAATAAATAGTTTGCAAATTCATTTGTACCGAATCATATGCAACACAAATAGGATGAAAGTAAATAATCCACTAGTAATTATACCAAAATTATAATGGAATGCTCAACACCAATATAACACTATTACCTTTCAAATCGAAGAGTTTTTTATATACTTGCTTCATGTGAAAACCTTGAACCAATTCTGCAGCATCCTAAAGGATTCGTCTTCCTTTGTATCTCTAGAGAATGATCTCAGATTCTCAATCAAATGGCTCCAAACCAACCGGGGCAGCTCGAAAATGGTATCTGCCTGTGCTGTTTGCAATTGTTGAAAGGAGCTCCTATTCCAATCAATCAATGATTTTTCTTGATGAATTCTTCTCACTCACTTGTAGAGAATTCATTTGGTCTATCTCATTAATATGAAATTAAGATAAGAACGATGACAATGATATTAAAGAAAAATGAGCTTTGAAAACTTTTAATAATTAATTATATATAAAAATGATAAAAAAAAAAAAAAAAAAGACTTGCAAACATTAAGATGATCAAAATTACTTAGAAAGCTAGACTTATAATACTAGAATAAAGGACAAAGAATAATGATTTATCAACCGAAATTTTCAACCAATGACTTCAGTCGAACAATGCGAATTCCACCACCATACATGGTGTTTGAACTGAAGAATTCGGTTCAATTAGCATGGTTCAGAAACAAAAATGATAAACAAAGATAGCAGTGACATAACATAAAACATTCATATTCAAAATCAATACAAAATCATTCCTATTCCTATCCTATGACTTTTTCATAAAACATGAGCTTAGCTTCCTGTGCTTCCTAATATTCAATGAAAGCAACAGTATTTCACTGAAAAATGATCTCAATCTGCTAAGAAGACAACAAGCTAAGTATTTGAATATTGAAAAGCAAAAACAAATCAAAAAGAAAGAAAAAGAAAAAAAAAACATAACAGTATATAATTAAACCTAATGACAGAATCCAATGTGATCATTTTTAGTATATAAAAATAAAACACAATATTAAAAAAGTTCAAATGTACACTAAATGACAAAAAAGAAGAAAAATGGATGGGACGATCTCTCCGATTTAAAGGAGAGGTGTGGTGAGGTGGAGGGTTGGACTACATAGTCTTCACTGGGACATATTGTGAGTATAAATCTGTTTTGCTTTAACTTAAAAAAAAAATAAAAAAGGGGGTTTTATGCAAATAAGGAGAAACTTTCAGTAATAAGCATAAAAGAGTAGAGAGCACGATGTCAATACTGAAATTCTCAATCTGGAAAGCGCTAACCCTACCATTGCAAACATCGCTGCCGCCCCCAAATCGTCCACAGCCTGCCATTGCATCGTGGGTTGAAGTCGAAGAAGCGCCTGAGAATGGTATTCCAAATAGAGGGTGTTCTTAATTAATTACTTTGCCGGTTAAATTTGTGAGTATTTGATTTGAGCTACTTACTCTACTTCTTCTTGCTTATAGGTGTCGGAAACTCAATCGGACTCTGATAGTTGTTCATTTGATGAAATTGGCGAGCAAAACGTAGATGAGATTCGGTCCCACCCTGTTATTGCCAAGAAATCATCAGACTCAAAGAGCCAGCAACAAGAAGGGGCTCCTAAACGGCAGCGGATTATGGAACACCTCAATAATTCTGATATCCATAAGGGGTGGCTCCATTCTACACAAATAACCAAAGAAATTCAACAGATGGATATTGGTTGTGTCACCCCATCATCTACTGTTGACTTATTTGCAGCGAATAGGTTAATTGGCAATGGTTGTCGAGCACCTACTACTACTACTGCAGGAGCAAAGGGAACTCCGATAGCTGAAAATCTTAATAGATTCCCAGTTTCAGCACCAGCACCAGCACCAGCACCAGCATTAGCATCATCACCAGCAGGAGCTTCAGTACCCAAGACCAGTCTCTTGCTGGCCCGTCCTCCACCGGAGGAGGACGTCAGAAAGAGGCCCTATGAAAGAAAGAGGCCCTATGAAAGGGTGGAATTAAAAGTGCAGTGGCGCGGTTATAAATGTAGCTCCCGAAGCGTTGGATACCTTGACCGTATATTTCACAAACACCCCAAGACGTTTGATGGTTTTAGAGTGAAAAGTGCAAAATTTCAAGTGATGTTCTTGGATGCCCTAGCAGATGTCGTGAAATCTTTGGCAGAAAAAAAGATTAGCCAAATTACTACGGATGATATGAATGAGGCTGGAGTTGTGATGATGGATTTGAAATCCTCGGCCGGGTTGGATATATCATGGCTCGAGCAGAGGTACAAAGACGCGACAGCTATTCTTTCAGTCCATGGTCTTAAGCAAGAATCTGCACGGGTTTCGTCGGAATTGCAACAGACTGATAAGTCTGCTCTGGATCTTCGTCGTAATTTGGCAGCAGAGGAGGCAAAAGCTGCTTCTCTTAGAGCCAGGTGCGAGGAGTTGGATCAGAAAATCTCTTTTCAGAAAACTCTTATTGATCCTGCTCGTCGTTCTCTTATTAGTTGTGAAGATCAAGTTTTGAAAGACTTGTGGACTGATCATCATTCAGAGGCAACCCGCAAAATGGTGAAAGCCTTGCAGCAGCAGCAGCCCTCTCTCTTATTTGATGGGAGCCTATGAGAGCTAAAAGGGCAATCAATGTGTGTTTTGATGGACATGGCTAGGAAACTTAGAAGCAATGCATCACCTAGCTCACTTACTGCTCTTTTGTATTGTGTTTTGTGTGTGTCTGTGTATAAACAACTTGTCATGTGTTCTATGAAGCTATTTTTGTGTGTGTATAAACAACTGGTTTAGGTTAGGTTGAGTTGTTTGCATCAACCAAACCAATTAAGCACCATACCATGTTGTTTTGTTTGAGTGTTTATATTGCGTACCTGCAATAATATATATATATTAGAATCATTTGTAGAACCTCGAACCAATTCTGCATCTCTCTCAATCTATTCTATTCTATTTGTGAGCACATAATATAATTTCCAACTATAAGAGGCTTACACTGAGAAGCAACAAGCAACAAGCACCAAGCACCAAGCATTCTTCCTTCCTTTGTATCTCTAGAGAATGATCTCAGATTCTCAATCAAATGGCTCCAAACCAAACCAACCAGGAAAATGGTAACTGCTGATTTGCCTGTGCTGTTTGCAATTGTTGAAAGGGGCTCCTATTCTAATCAATGAATTTTCATGATGAATTCTTCTCACTCACTTGGAGAGAATTCATTTGGACTACCTCATTAATAATTAATTATAAAAATGAAATATAAAAGACTTAAGCAAGCATTAAGGTGATCAAAATTACTTGGAAATACTAGAACAAAGGACAAAGAATAATGATTTATCAACCCAAATTTTCAGTCGAACACCGCGAATTCCACCACCATACATGGTGTTCTAATTGAAATTAGCATGGTTCAGAAACAAAATGATGATAAACAAAGACAGCAGTGACATAACATAAAACATTCATATTCAAAATCAATGTTTCAAAAATCAATACAAATTCATTCCTATCCTATCCTATCCTATGCCTTTTTCGTAAAACATGAGTTTTGCTTCCTGTGCTTTCTAATATTCAATGAAAGCAACAGTATTTCACTGAAACATGATCTCAATCTGCTAAGAAGACAACAAGCTAAGTATTTGAATACTGAAAAGCAAAAACAAAACAAAAAAATCGAAAGAAAAAGAAAAAAAAAACATAACAGTACATAATTAAACCTGATGATACAATCCAACGTGATCATTTTTAGTATATAAAAATTAAACACTACATTGAAAAAGTTCTAGTGTACACTAAATGACAAAAAAGAAGAAAAATCAACAAAACCAATCACCGTGGATGGGATGATCTCTCCAATTTAAAGGAGAGGAGAGGTGAGGTGGAGGGTTGGACTACATAGTCTTCACTGGGACATATTGTGAGTATGAATCTGTATTGCTTTAACTTAAAAATATATATATAGACCATCAACATCAGAAAATGACTCTGCAATGCAAATTGACCACCATATATATATATATATATTATAAACCTATTAGCAACGGTACAGATCTTGAGCAGGCACACAGTCAAAACCTATCAGCAACGGTACAGATCTTGAACAGGCACATAGTCAACCCTCCTTCCTATATATATATATATATATATATATATATATATATTGGGGTAGCTTACAAAAATAGAACATTATTATTAATCCTTAAACCTACGAAGGCCTCCCTGTCACTCTACCTCGTATAAGAAGCACAAAAGTTCTGGCATAGCCTGCACCAAACAGACCAGAGAGCCATTTCTTTTACATGAACAGGTGTTCTGTCTTTTGCTGAAGGTAAAAGGCACCACTTCAGAAGTCCCCTTTCAATACCGGGATGGGGATTGAATCGATTGATACACATTGTATACCATACTATATGCCTGCCTTATTCTGCCTATATGATATATCCACTTCCTTTCCTGGTCTCCTTATCTCTTCTCTGTATTTCCCATTTTCTCTTTTGTTCCTCTGATTTCTTATCCTCTCTGTCCATCCATGCCGGAGAAACTCTTGACCGACTCTGATGGTCTTGTTCCTGAGCCCCCTCCTCCATCCGAGTGGCGCCGAGCTCCATACCTTGGAAATGGCGACCAATTTTGGGACAAAGTCACTACTTATCCCGAGTACTCCACTAAGGCTAACCCACCCACCACCACCACCACCAAACCTCTACTGTTAGAACCTGAACCTGAGCTCAGCCAGACCGGTGATTATTTGGCAGCTTCTTCCATTCCCCGTCTTTTGATTGAGAGAGGAGATTTTCCATACTCCTTTGTCGAATACACCAGTCATACCGGTCCGGGATGTGGTTGGTTAGTTTGGTCCCTATATATTCTCGGGAACGACTGTTATCGCGGTATTCTCACGAGGGCATCAATCTATCAATCCGTTCGCCTTTTTCCATTTTTGACGGTTCCGCATCATCCATCGAGCCTTGCTGTGCTCCTTTCAAGGTGGAGTTTCCAGACTCACACCTTTGTGGCTTCTTGGGGAGAGTTCGCACCTTCTTTGGAAGATGTCTCTGTATTATTCCATCTTCCCATGTTCGGCGATGATGATTCTGATTTTTCCGTGGTATCATCGGAAGAGGACGAGGAAATAGTTGGTGCCTTGCGTAACGCTGCGACAGAGGCGGCACAATGGGAGTCACGCTTTCAAGGCTCTCTTCTTCTAGATTCTCCTCCTCCATCTTCAAATTCATCAACAAAACCAACTTATGCCCAGTGGTATAGACATTTTTTCAAAGATTATGAACCCATTTGTGATGAAATTGCTTCTGCTAAACGTCCCCGTAAAAGTGTCACAGGGCCTCAGTATGGAAAACGCTATGAGCTAGCGGCCTTCTTATCTTACTGGCTAGACAACTTTATTTTTGAAGGCAAGCCTAAAGGTGTCATTAACCAGAGAGTGTTCCCTTTGGCAGCAGTTCTCTCTCGTGGCCATCCGTTGCCTCTTGCCCCTATGTTTTTGGGTACTTTATACTACAGGTTAGATATGCTCAAGGAAGATTGGGCTCGTTCTCTGGGTCGCTATGAAGTGACTACGTATGTTTCTTGTTCATTCTTGGCTTTGTTTTTGTTTGAGCGCTTCCCACTGTACGCCCCTCGTCCCAAAACCTTTGCTGAAGAAGCCAGAATCTCTTATGGTCACGCAATGAGGTGGAACAATGTCACCACTCCACATGACTTGCACGACTATATTGATGAATTTGAAAACTTTTGTGCCCGTCCATATACTGTTAAGCATGACGGCATTCCTTTCCCAAGCTTTTATCGGGATCCAGAAGATAATGTGGTAGACGTGTTGCTATTCATTACAGTTGTGTCCAAATGTGCTCTTCCCTACATAACCGAGACTGAAGAAGGGGCAACCGCGTACAACCCTTGTAGGGTTGCTTGCCAATTTGGATATGACCAAGGTCAACCTGCAGGGCCTACCAGTTGTCGTGGATCATATACTTCTAGCTGTGCTAGATTTCGTTGTTGTCAAGAACTAGCACTTCAATATCCTGCTAGCTTCACTATGCCATCAATTAAACGCCAAGGGAGGTACACTCGACGCTTTCGTGACTATTGGGCTAACATTTTGAAGTTGTTCTTTGCCTTCCCTTCAGCCTCTCCTCAACCACCGGACCCAGTCCCCATATTCGAAGATGATATTTCATTGAAAGCTCCCCAAAAGCGCCCAAATGTATCCCGCAGCGGCTTAAGCCGTTTTGCAGTAGCCACCATCACTTCCACTGTTGCTGCAGCTAAAAACACATTCCAGCTACGTAGGTCAGCGCGCAAAGCCACGCCTTCAAAGCCTCAGAACCAAGCCAGAAGTGGCGCCAAAAGGCAACCTCCATTGATCAACCCAAGGCCACCCAAGTCCAAGTGCATGAGAATGGACACTACTAAAATCACCAACAAGTCAGCTTCAAAGAGCGAGAGGGCACCTGATAACATACCAAGAAGTCACCTTCTGGTATGTCATGACAACATATCTGCTGGTGGTTCTAGACAATTAGTCAAACCCCGTGCTGATGACGAACAGAGGGATCTATCTGCTGCCAAAGGTGGGTGTGCAGCTGATGTTGTTGAGGAGGAGTTTGCATCTCCAATGCCCATCGAGATCCAAGATAGTGCTTGTGATAGGCACTTAAACTCGGAGGACATCTACTCGAACATGCCAGAAGCTGAAAATATAAATGTAGCCCCCGCTATAGCTTCATCAGCAGATGCTTCAGTACCCAAGACCAGTGTTGCGCCCCTTCCTCCACCTCCAGAGGAGAATATTGGCCCTAACGAATTAGTGGAGTGGCACGGTTATAAATGTAGGTTCCGTAGCATTCCATACCTTGATTGCATATTTAACAAGCACCCGGAGACTTTTGATGGTTTTAGAGTGAAAAGTGAATATTTTCAGAGGATATTCTTGGATGCCCTCGCCAAACTCATCAAATCTTTGACAGAAAAAAACATTAGCCAAATTACTAGGCATAATATCAATCTCGCTAGAGATCTAATGATGGATTCCAAATCGGTGGGGTTGGATCTATCTTGGCTGGAGCAGAAGTATGCAGATGCTACAGCTAGACTTGCGGTGGGTGGTCTTAACCAAGAATCTGCACGGATTTCGTCGGAATTGCAACAGACCAATAAGCATGCTACAGAACTCCGTCGCTATTTGGCAACAAAGGAGGCAAGAGCTGCTTCTCTTAGAGCCAGATGCAAGGAATTAGCCCAGAAAATCTCTTTTCAGAAAACTCTTATTGATTCTAATCTTAGTTCTGAAGATAAAGTTTTGATGGACTTTATTGACTGATCATTCACACCCGGAAAACAACTTCAGCTTAGCTTAGTCCTTTTTGGCCTTTCCCAGGACTTGCAGCCCTCTCTTTTTTGACGAGCCTTTGAGAGCTAAAAGGGCAATGAATGGTAGTGATAGAATGAATGTGTTTTGATGGCATGTAAGTATGTTATAATGGACATGGCTAGGAAACTTAACAGCAATGTAGCTAGCTCACTTACTGCTCTTTTGTAATGTGTTTTGTGTGTATAAACAACTTTCCATGTGTTCCATGAATCCAGCGTCTCTATACAACAGTTGAGAACACTCCCAAGATAACTTTTTCCTTTCTATGATTTAGCTAAACTAGTTTAGGTTGAGTTTGCATCAACTTAAGCAAACAACCATGTTGTTTGGTTGGGTGTTTCTTTTGCATACCTGCAATATATATTAGAATAATGTGGGTAAATAGTTTGCAAATTCATTTGAAGTGAATCATATATAACACAAATAGGGTGAGAGAAAATAATCCACTGGTTAATATAGGAAATTATAATGGAATGCTCAACACCAATATGACACTTTTACCTGCTAGCTGAAAGAGTTAACCAATTCTGCATCTCTCAATCTAGTCTTGAGCCTCTCACTAAAGTAGAAATTTAAGCACAATAAGAATATGAAACATAATTTCCAATCAACAATAGGCACTACCATCAACCCTTCAATTACTTGTTCTTGTAGACTGATTCCAAGCAAATCCGCCTACTTCAAAATAAATACAGGATTAATTGATTTTGAGAATAATATGACAAACCGGTTGGTAGCCAGTAGTGGCTATGCGACAGGGGAGGTATCCTGTATCTCATTTAAACATCATCAATCATACACAAATGCTAATCATACTGAATACATGGTTAAAGGGATAATATTCGTGTTAAAAACACAGTTCAGGTCAATATAGACCAAGGCAGTTCATATAAAAATTTATTGAAAAAAAAAAAAATTATCCCAAACTTTTTAAGTACAAGAAAGATCTGAAGATGACCAAATACAATCAATGCAAAACATTATTAACTTTAGAAAATACTAGTCCTCCAATATAATCCCTGAATAAGAGATCAATGCACATCATCGTACTTCCAGGACACTTAATTTTTAAGCTGAAGCTGCTTGATGTTTATAATTTCTTTTGCGGGGTTCAGTCCTTTAGGACAGGCACGGGCACAATTCATGATTGTATGGCAACGGTATAGCTTGAACTCATCACATATTGCATCAAGGCGCTCCTTGGTATATTCATCACGACTGTCCATTATCCATCTGCATACACCAACAAATGAAAATTAAAAGAAGTTATATCCCAACAAAAAATTTTAATCATCATAGAATAAATGTTCAGCTCCTTCTCTAATCTTGCAATTGTAATATCCACATGGAGATAAATCAAAGAGAATCATCCTTAAAATGGAAAGCAATGTAAAAGAATAACAGGGATCTGACTAAAACAATCACTTTTTGAGTGTGAAAGTCCAAAGATGGTCATAAATCTCAAAAAGAGTTCTGCTAGTTGCAGAAGGGCGACAAACTAGATTGAATGATGAATGTAATTTAAATAGATTTAGCTCTACTACCTATTAAGACCTCAGGATATTTTTATTTGTGCACAGAATACATAATATAAACATTCAAAACATTTATATAACTTAGCTGCCAACTGGAAAGGGCAACTTCAGAAGGAGAGCAGACTACCACATGACCCATACTTGTGAATGATCATCGCCATTCTCTTAATTCTTTCTTGAACCTCAAAAGACAAATTCTTGCAACCTAAACCATTCTAATATCGTCTGTTTTTCATTCCTCATCACAGACGTTATAAAAAATAAACAGGATAGAGACACAAGTCATACAACTAAGCCCAAACCTCTATTCAAAGAAAACTGCTTTATCAACATGCAGGGTTGTTTTATAAATAAAGAAAAATTCAATATCGTCAAAGGACTGTGACCTTTACTCCCATCACCTAGGATTTGAGTTAGTTTTTAGATTATCTCTCAGTGATATGCCCTCCATCTAACTTCCTGGTTAAGTGTGCATAACAAGATAAATAGTAATAGTGGCTATTCAGGTACCGCACACTACTTAAGGGACACCTATAATCGGATATTAGATCTAATAATTAAAACAAGTTGGAGGAACATCTAGCAAAGATTAATTCAATGAATAAAAATGAATTATTAATTTATCACTATCAAGTATAAACATTTTTAGGAGTTACATGTATTGTCCAAAACCAGGAAAACTTATCGGATTCAAACTAGCTTTAAGGAAAGCTTTTTGCTGTTAACAAGATCAATACAACATTCAATAGATAGCCTTTGCATAAACCTTAGGCAGAAGTTCATGTTAGAGTTCTCCTCTGTTTCCTCAGCTATTCATACGGTGAATTGATTTGGGTGGGATGACGAGCGTGGCTGCGTATCTTGCTATGATGGTATCAGATATATATCTTAGAATCTTATGAGAAGCAGACATGCTTAATGTGACAAAATGTACATCCATGACCCACCCCCCTGGACCCAGGTGCACTAAAGTTATTGCACTGTTTTCTGTAAAAGTGTTGACATTGGTACCTACTTCTCCTTTTAATTTATTTCTCTTTTGGCAACAACACCTCACAAAATTTTATGCATCATCATCCTTGCCTTATTCTCATAAAAACGGGTCGGCCACATGAGTTCTCTTCTCCATTCTTTTCTATTAGTCACCATTTTACCTAATATGTTTAACTTTTTAAAGTCGTTTCTAATAACTTCATCCCACATTATCTTACGTCGCCCTCTCCGCTTCTTGCCTTCTACAGACACTAATTTTCCTCCTCACCGGCACCTTTATCGGTCTCCATTGTATGTGTCCAAACCACCTAAATCTACTCTCTCTTATTTTCTCGTTGATAGGTGCCACTCCTAATTTATCTCTTACCCTTTCATTAGTGACCCTAACTCTTCAAGTCACTCCAACCATATATAAGACATAACATTCACACAAGTATCCACATGGCACTATGTCCAACACAAATTACTCCCACATATTTTAAAGTTCATAGCAAGTGCTTAATGTGTATGAAGAACGATAGACGTATATACTTGTGATTTCATTTGTAACACTAAGCTGGTTCAGACCAAGTCCTCACAAAGTATAAAAATAATTCCAGGTTAACACATCCAGAACACTTCCAATCTACTGTTTTCGTCATTTCTGCTGTTAAATTTCTATGCTTCCTTTACTTTTTTTTGGTTAACAGAGGATCAAAATTTTCAAGCATTATAGAAATTGAAATATAAAAATAAAACAAAATTTTTGCAAAGAATCTCGGATCTAAAGGTGAACTTTGGAAAGAGTGAGATTGCTCCCGTGGGGGAGGTGGAGGAGATTGATCACTTAGCAAATATATTGGGATGTAGAGTGGGCTCTTTTCCCTTGACTTATTTGGATCTACCACTAGGTGTGAAGGCGCGGGGAGCCTCTGTTTGGGATCCTGTGGTGCAACGATTTGAGAGGCGGTTAGTTAGGTGAAAGAAACACTACCTATCGAAAGGAGGTAGATTGACTTTGATAAGGAGCACACTTTCGAGCCTTCCTACCTACTTCATGTCCTTATTCCCATTGCCGACTTCTGTGTTGAGGAGACTGGATAGGTTACAGGGGGAATTGGGGTGGTATGGGGGAGGAGCCTAAATATCATTTAGTAAGATGGGAACATATTTGTCGTCCTATTCAAAGGAGAGGGCAAGGGGTGTGAAAACTGAATCTTTTCAATAAAGCTTTATTGGGAAGTGGCTTTGGCGGTTTGGGACAGAGAGAGATGGGTTTTGGAGTCAAATATGAAGAAGATAGAGGGGGATGGTGTTCGCTGATGTTGAGGACACCAATTGGGATTGGATTATGGAGCTATATTGCGAAGGGCTGGAATGAGTTCTCCAAGCACATTCGCTTTATGGTGAGAGATGGATGGTTTGTAAGTTTTTGGAATGATCATTGGTGTGGCGAGAGATCATTTGAGAGCTTATACCCGAGACTTGCCAAGATTGCATTAGATAGACAAGTAATGGCCACTCAGTGCTATCACTTTGATGATAGACGACTGGTTTGGGATGTTTAATTTGAGAGACTTCTGCACGACTGGGAGATTAAGGAGATGACAGAGTTTTTGGCCTTACTATACGGACAGGTTTGTCCTGGGGTGAAGTGTGATGAGCTGGTTTGGACTGGCATAAGTCATCGGAGATTCGAGGTTCGATCATTTTATTGGAGGTTGGTGGATTCTCACGGGCCTTCCTTTCCTTGGAAAGGCATATGGCACTCTAAAGCTCCATTGAAGGTAGCTTTCTTCGTGTGGACAACATCCATGAGAAAGATTTTGACCATCGATAACCTAAGAAAGAGAGGACACATCTTGGCGAATTGGTGTTGTATGTGCAAATAGGCGGAGGAATCCGTTGATCGCCTTCTTCTTCATTGTCCAAGAGCTAGGGATGGGATTTACTTTGCGCTATTTTTGAAGTGCAGTGGGTCATGCCTAAGTCGGTGGCGAGCTGCATTACAGCTTGGGACGGATCTCGGGTGCAGCATGATACTAGACATTCATAGAGGGTTGCTCCTCATTGCTTATGGTGGGCTTTATAGAATGAGAGGTAAAAGATCTTTTGAAGATAAAGAACATCTTTGGAGAGTCTTTAGATACTCGGTTCTTAGTTCCCTATTTTTTTGGTTGAAGGGTTCCTTATGTAATTCTTCGGAGTCCCTGTTGACTTTTGTAAATAGCTTAAGACTTTGATTTTTGTGTTGTTTCTTGAAATGCGTCCCCGCTTGGGCGCTTTTCTATGAAATCTTTATAAAAAAAAAAATACTGTGGTCTCTTAGCCAGGATTTCTTATTCTACATGCACTGAGAAAGTTTGAAGAACTTCACAAAACTAACTTTTCCAGAGCAATATTACAATGACAATTACAATAACAAGAATATTTTTAAATATGAAATGAATGTTTTAAATATAAATTTGCCACATAACATGTCATGAATTGTTCTCAAGAAGAATTGCTAATCATTCTTATACAGCAATTTAGATGAATTAACAAAATATTCAATTGACATGATTTTTAGAAAGCCGAGAGCACTTTAGACAAATCCATTACAAGAACATTATTGTCGGATTATATGTTTTTTTTTCTTTTATCTAAGCCATCAATGGTTGTACACGTGACGCACATGCAGTTGGTCGGTTGGCACTTGTCTAATCTGACCCGATGAGTCATGAGACCTCTGTGGCCTTGGACTGAAAGGGACAGGTAAGGTCATGGAAATTTTGAACCCAAATCTCAATTGCTGAGAGGTTGCCAAACTTGAATGTAATTCGGTTGTAATGTCACATATCTCATCATCTTTTAGGCATACAAAGACAAAGTGCATATATGTAGGATGTATTTGATATATGTGTATCTCAATGGGATAGCAGATACTATAATGAACTCTAAATTATCAAGAAGTTCAAAATTCTAATGTTCACTTCTGCTCTGAGACCCTCTTGGTTTAAGGATATCAATCCATCTGTGCCATCAAATATGCATACAACTGCATATCTTCTCTAATTAATGCTACCTTTCACATATTTTTGCTTTTGCTTTTGCTTATATCAATTCTCTATTTAACACAAAACCATAATTTAGGTGGGTTCATAAACTTATACATGCATTTACAGACAAACACGCACACACAGACACACACACACATATAGAAAGAGTACGAGATTGGAAAATTTACCGATTGGCATGGAGAAGAGCGGCGGGACCGAGATAAGTCTCTGGGTTCCACCAATAACTGGGGCAGGATGTGCTACAGCAGGCGCACAGTATGCACTCGTACATCCCATCAAGTTTTGCCCTATCCTTCTTGGTCTGCAGATACTCCTTCCCAGGCGTAGACGGTGGGTTCTTCCTCTTCAACCACGGCTCAATACTCTTGTACTGGCTGTAGAAATTCGTCATGTCCACCACCAGATCTTTGATCACAAACATGTGCGGCAACGGCGTCACCGTCGTCGACGTCCCAGACGGTATCTTCGTCAGGCAAGCCAACCCATTACAGCCGTCGATGTTCATCGCGCAGGACCCGCAAATCCCTTCGCGGCACGATCGGCGAAATGTGAGCGTAGGATCGATCTCGTTCTTGATCTTGATTAGGGCGTCGAGGACCATGGGACCACACTCCTTGAGGTCGATCTTGTAGTCGTGGAGCTCTGGTTTCGTCGGGTTGTCCGGATTCCACCGGTAGATTTGGAAGGTCTTGGCGTTGGTGGTGGTTGTGGCCTTGGGCTCGACCTGCTGTGCTTGAGCCTCCGACGCGTGGGCTCGAGCCACCACCAGCTTCGCCGCCGGCGACGACTGAACCCTAGATATCGCTCTCCGGACCAAACCAGTTGCCATGGTTGTGCGTGTGTCTAGAGAGAGAGTGTGGATGAATGGCAAAATTAGAAACGAAACAGAAATGTCTATATAGAGAGAGAGAAAGTTGGGGGAGTTAAATGGATGATTGGTGCTTTGAGCTGAGTTGTCAGGTGATCAGGAAATGACCGAATTGGCTATAAATAAGGTGGGTGATTAACTAAATAGGCTGATATTTGAAGGGTATTTTTGGTATTAGAGATGAAATTAGAGGCTATACATTAGTTTCGCAGGCATTTAATCTGTGTCCGTGAATGTGTTGACGACTGAGGGTGGGGTGCGATGACGTGGCGTGTTTTGAGCCAGTTTTCAGAGAATTTGGTCCCGTGGTGTGCTCGTGGAAATTCGACCTTTCCACGTCGCCGCCGTCATAGTAAATCCTATCCATTTGATATTTTTCAACCCATGTAAATACAACTACCTATTTTTGAGTAATTACATGAAAATTAGAACTTCCAACTTATAGATGTGTTTGGAAAATTTGGAAGCGGCTTCAATTCTATCCTTCAAATCGTATGAAAGACAATTATTGATGATTTTTTTTTTTGTAATTGACTGGCGAAACTCAAAAATTAATTATTTTAAAATGACTAATTATTAATTGATAACATAAGGATTAAGAGATACAAAATAAGTCACATAATTTTTTTAAACTAGTATTGCTCTACGTACTCTTTCTGTCACTCTCTTCGTATAACATAAAAATTAAAATTTGTAGCCAAAATCAAAATTTAGAGACATAATTAATTAAAATTTGAATAAATTACTCTGATCTTCCTTGAGGTTCAACCTAATTATCCTCAAATTAAAGTTTTTACAAAATTACTCTAACACTTCTGTTATACTAACAATCCTTTAAATAAAATCACCATCTTATATCTAATTACAAAGGTATGGTCAAGTTATAAAGCTTTTGTACAAAAATAACTTCAATTTTTAGTCCTATGACTAGGATTAACGTATATATATATATATATATATATATATTCTCTATTAATGTATACCAGCACACCGTCATCGAGGGTAGTTGTGACATTTTGATTTTTTACTAATTGACTTTAATATAGTTGACTATCAATTAAAGATAGGAGTAAACCTTAGTGTAGGTTGACTTCCATATTTTAAAACTTTAATTTGAAGATAATTAGACAAAACTTTAGAAAATTTAGAATAATTTATCCTTAAAATTTTGGAGCACCAGTCAAAATTCATGAATTTATATAATTCAGTATTAACCAAGGGAAAAGGAGTTTCAATGGAATCGAATCCGCGAGGACTGAGGACACGTCGATATCAAATTTTACTTGGATCTGTTGGTTCTGAAACAGGGTAGACAATGTAGGCTTGGACTTTGGGTTGGGTTTGGGCTTCAAGACATACCAAACACTTCACGTGGGAGATAGTAGTCACAGGCGATATAGAACTGCTATTAGATAGGATAGAGAAGGACGAAAGCCTGAGAATATTAACCCGAACTTTACTTTTATTTTGTCTCCAATTGTTTACTGTTATCAATATTTTGTTTTGAAGTAGTCAGTTAACTTAATGTGTGGCCCAATGTGATTGGGCTCTTTTTTCGTTTTGTCTTGTGTTGTTGGGCCTGATTTGTTGGCACCTGGGCTTTGTGGATGGGCTAGCAATATTTAACTTTTTGTGTTTATCTTATACTTTATCAATACAAAATATACATACAACTATTTTTTTTTAAAGCACAATACGTACAAATTACCAAAATAAAATATAAAAAAAATTGTAAGCAAAGGCAAACTCAAGTTTTTGTTTTTATTTATTTATTTATTCTTATGTTGGCAAGAAGTCACAAGGCAACCCAATACAAATACAACAAAGCCTCAAAAATTGAGTAAGTATTGGGTACTCAGATATATCATAAAAATAAGAATTTCACTTATACAAACTATCTATTTATAAGATTTTTTTATTATCATAAAAGAATTAGTGGAATTCTCCTATATACATAACCCAGGAATACTAAATAATTTTTTCCAAAAGTGAACCAACCCTTGCCATATTCTGAATATCAATAAGAATATGAGACAGCTCACATTTTTAGATAAATGGGTGTTAGGCAAATGAGCAAGCATAGGAGCAACTCGATTAACCTGGGGACGCACATAACTAAAAGGTCCCAGATTCGTTTAAGCGGGACTTGAAAAAAGAGGTAGATGTTGACTAGCCTTACCCCTATTTTTGGAGAGACTTCTCCCAAGTCTCGAACTTGAAACCAATCACTTTAGATGATGGCATAATTGATAATCTTTGAACAATACAGCCTATCACCTAGGAAACATGAACACGGACAAATGACACGAGTACAATACGACACGAACACAACGATATGAAAATTTCTAAAAGAAAGACACGAACACAACGAGAATATGACTATAAAATAATATTATTATATATTCATTATTCAAAAAAAAAAATTACATTACATAAATACTTTGATTCACAAACTTATAAACAAATATATATATAATCAATTATATATAGAATAATGAATATATATAAACAAATAGAATCAATTAAAAACAAAGCAAACTTATAAACAAATAGATTAAAGAACAAGATTTATTTAGTCATCTACATATATTTAACTCAAATTGTTAATCATAACTCAATTGTATATAAGTTCTTTTTGAAATACTTGAATATACATCACTGGCTACGAAATATTCGACATTATCTGAAACGTGTCCAAGGAGTATTCGAGAAATGTCCAAAAAAGAAAAATATTACGAAGTATCTGACACATATCTAAAAAGTATCTGAGTATTCGATACAAGTACAACACCCTCAATAAAATGTTTATGCTCTCTAGCCTACGTCTAATGCAAGTTTCAATCAACATATCAATGAATCACTCTCAAAACATACTTTCCAAAACCTTAAATTATGTGGACTGAATGGGGCTGAGTTTGGATTTAGCTTTATCTTAAATTGGAACTCAAATTTACTTGAAGAAAAAGATATTATTAAGGAAGACTCATGCACAATCTCCTACTTATATGGCTCGTGACAAGTATAATTTTTACTTTTTCGTGTGGATTGAATGTAAAGGAAAATGAAAGAAGACCCTAAATTGTGTTTTATTTATAAAAAAGAAAAAAATTTGAGGAGGGAGGTGAAAGGAAAATGAGGGGAAAAGAAGGATAGCTTTCTTAAATAGTATTTCCTTTATCATTTTAAAAATACTTGAAATGGAGGAATGGTAAAAAGATTAGTGATTACTCAATTTACTTTTATTTTTAATAAGTGAATTCTAATTGTGTTTATGACTTACAAAATAAAAGAATTAGTAATGCTAGTCAAACAAAAGAATAAGTGGACTAAATAATATGAAAAGCAAATGACTAAGCGATACATTAATGTGGGTTCCGCGTGATTTTATTTGATCAAAAAAAATTTATTCCTTACTTTTTGTTCATGAATTTTTTTTCCAGTGAATAAGTTCCTGAAATTTGAACTAAATTTCTTCTCGTATCAAATTCAAGACATCAATTTGGTGCTTCCAAATACAACTTTAGTTTAATTATTTTACTGAATTTTTTGCTTTCAACAATATTTTTTTTAAATGAAAGGAACACTAGATAAAATTCATGTTAGATAATGTTTGAGAACTTTGAGCATACTAAACAATTTTGTAAAGAATACATAAATATTTATTTATAGACACATAATCTTAAAGGCTAAGTAAACATAAGAGATAATAAATTCTAGTTTTGGATAATTTAGGAGGTATAAAAAACATATCTAGTTTAGAAAAAGAAATATAATTTAACAGCAAATATAATAAAAATATATATAATCTAATGTTAATTAATTAATTTGATAACACAATTTGAATATCACTTGCCACCTTAAATTCAAACAGCACCTAAATTATTACGAGTTGAAAGAGGATTTAGACATTTGAGAAGTGATTTAAGATCCCTAACCTAAATTCAGTGTTAACTTTGAGCATACTAAACAATTTTGTAAACAATACATAAATGTTTATTTATAGACACAAAATCTTAAAGGCTAAGTAAACATAAGAGATAATAAATTGTAGTTCTAGATAATTTAGAAGGTATAAAAAACATATCTAGTTTAGAAAAAAATATATAATTTAACAACAAATATAATAAATATATATATAATCTAACGCTAATTAATTAACTCCCAAAGATGGCCCAAAGCAAATTCAGCTCATCCACCCCAACCAACTGATTAGCAGATAAGGAGTCCAAGTTCCCAATCCATACACTTATGTTACATAAAGTTGTATTGAATGCTCAACTGTTTCCTCCTACTTCCTTCTTTCTTCAATTTATGTTTTGTACTTCTCTCTTTCTTATTTTAGTCCATCAATATCTACTAACCCTACCCACCCACATGCAATAGATTGGCAATTCCTTTGTGGGTTTTCTTATTTAATTGCACAAAACCAAAACCCATTTCTCAGATCCATCTCTTTTATCCCATATCAAAAGTTAAACCCAGCCACTCTGTATCCATGGAGCTCTGTGACCAGCTCAAATCTCAACCTCTCTGGCTTCTTCTGCTCTTGGGTCTTGGATCTATATCTTTATTGAAATGTTTCTCAGCTATTCTCAATTGGGTCTATGTTAATTTCCTCAGACCTCCAAAGAATCTCAAGAAATACGGGTCTTGGGCACTCGTCACCGGACCAACAGACGGTATTGGAAGAGGTTTCGCCTTTCAGTTAGCACGTAAGGGGCTGAATTTAGTTCTGGTTGGTCGAAACCCTGATAAACTCAACGAGGTTTCGGAGTTGATCCGAGCTAAGTATCAGCAAATTCAGATCAGGACTGTGGTTGTTGATTTCTCTGGTGATTTATCAGAAGGGGTTGATCGAATTCGCGAAGCGATTGAGGGTTTAGAAGTTGGAGTTTTGATTAACAATGTCGGTGTTTCGTACCCATATGCGAGGTTTTTCCATGAAGTGGATGAGAAAATGTTGGCAGATTTGATTAAAATCAATGTTGAAGGGACTACAAAAGTTACACAGGCAGTTTTGTCTGGGATGCTCAAGAGAAAGAAAGGTGCAATTGTTAATATTGGTTCTGGTGCTGCCATTGTGATCCCTTCTGATCCTCTTTACGCCGTATATGCCGCGACGAAAGCGTAAGCATTCTTCAACTCTGTTCCTTTTTCATGTAATATGTGGGTGTTTTGCTTATGCTTCCATAAATTTGCAGTTATCCTATGTTTGGATGTTAAGAAACTGAGTAAAAAAAGTAGAGGATAAGAGATTTGAAGCTTTTCTAGGTTCTATTTAGTTTCTAAGAAAGCATTCTTTGAGACACAATTGGCCATTACACTAGTCCTATCTGTTTTTGGCAAAAGCATTCTTTGAGATACAATGGCCATTGCACTAGTCCTATCTGTTTTTGGCAAACCGAAACAATCAAATATAAAAGGTTAAATTGCTTTCTTATCTATTTCATATGGTTTCTAAGCAATCAAATGGATTATTGAATTCTCTGGATATGTTTTACGGATACAATTTCAACTTATAAATTATATAGCATCAGATGATGGTTTTCATTAATTGTGTTGAGGTCATGCCATATTTCTTACGAAATTTCCTTGTAAATGTCTGTTTTTTAATGTTCCTCACATCACCCTCCATTTTACTTTTATATCCCATTGGGAGATTAGGTTCAATATTTCACTTCTGTGTTTGCGAGAGAATCTATTTGTGAAGCATATCAGTATAAACAGTTTTTCATAATTCTGAATAACGGATTGATGATATTGGTGGGTTCAATTTCAGATATGTTGATCAGTTCTCCCGATGCCTCTATGTAGAGTACAGGAAGAGTGGTATTGATGTACAGTGTCAGGTATTCTTGACTTCTATAAACCCCACTTTGTTACCTTGCCTCTCCTACTTCATGTTAGTGTAGATGATATGCCTTCATTGCCATTATTTGCATAATTTTTAGACATCAGAATTTGCTATAGAATCTCTGTTCTTTCTCTCTATCTATAGTTGTATCAATTCCCAACCATAAAATTGTACTTGTGTAAGACTAACTCTATATAATTTGGGCACCCAGTCTAATTTTTCCAGTTCTTCTAATCTTAATTTGAATTTGAAAGATTTTAATGAACATAAACCTTTCAGAAATTACTGGACAAGTTGTGGATATGTTCCCCCGAGTCAGAAATTATTTAGGGGGGCCAGCCTTGAACAACAATAAGATTAAAAATAAATAAAAAAATCAAACTACCATAATAGGGGGCTTTACCAAAAATTTAGTGGGGGCATTACTAGAAAAATTTCTAAGTATTTAATATAAATAAAAAAATTCAGTGGGGGCGGATGCCATTCAGTCCCATGTAACTCCATTCCCCTGCCAGGTGGCCTCCCCTTTTGATTAAGAAGAGCACATGGGATGAACTGTTGATTTAAAAAATATGTCCCGATATAATATTTTTTGAGGTGGATTTTGCTTCATTTTTTTTTAAGTTGTAGGACAGTGGAGGTTTTCCTGGTCTTCTGACTCTCCTCAAATACTACTTGCATTGGCTCTTGATACACTTGTGTATCAACTTTTTTTTTGTGATAAATAATAATTCATTAAAAGGCGCTCAAGAGGGGAGCGCTCCCTAGAAGATACAGGAAGCCGGGACGGCCACGGCCATCTATAAGCTATCAAGTCGTACCATGGCAAACTTGAAGAATTCCAACGAAATCATTTGGGCACCATCTCTTTTCATGCAAGTTCCTCCAAATCAGGATATGTAGTTCTTCAAGTGGTTCACAACTAAAAAAAGAATAAAAAGGAAAGGAAATAGATTTTGATTCTGATTATCTAGATGGTTGTAAGATATAACAAAAATGTGATCGAGCTAATTCCTTCCCATTTATCTGGCATCTTATTGTCTCTGACCACCTAAATGGATGTGTAAATCTCCCAAGATGTGATCAACCTGGTGTTTCCAATTATACAATTTTCAAAGCAATTTCAACTACTTCCTGCATTCTGCTTCAAACAATTAGAGTACTCATTTTATTATAAGCTTGGTAATTGGTACATTGTACTCCGTATTAGCTTTTAGGTAAACATTGTATCTCCATTTATTGGCCATTGGACTTGGTTTTCAGATTTTCTTCTGAAAAACTAATGGTTTCATTTTAAAAAGAAAAAAAAAGCCTATATGGAGCCAATTTGAAAGGTGCCTTAGTGCCACTGTTAACCCCAAATTATTGAAATCTACCCAGAACCTTTCCTAACCTTCTTATGTTACTTATATTATGATTAAAAAATTATTTCCTTTATTTATTTATATATTTTGGTAAGTTTTCCTTACTTTATTTCACTTTATCTGCATCAAGAACTGTGTTTCTATAAATTTTAACTTCAATGATATGTAATTACTGAAAACATAATACTAATGCTGTGTGTGTCTGAAAGACAGATATTTCTTATTTGAGTAGTGTCTATGAAATTCATGTTCTTAAGCAATCATAGGTGTTAAAACATGTCAGGATTTGTTTTTGTTTTTCATTTCTATCCTCTAATGGTTTCCTTTAATATAGGTGCCCTTGTACGTGGCAACAAAGATGGCATCAATTAGGAGGTCTTCTTTCTTCGTTCCCTCAACAGATGGTTATGCTCGAACTGCAATTCGATGGATAGGCTATGAACCACGTTGCACGCCTTATTGGCCCCATTCTATTCTTTGGGGTTTAGCATCGTTGTTGCCGGAGTCTGCTATTGATGCTTGGCGCCTGCGGTTCTGCCTTGCAATTCGAAAGAAGGGGCAACTGAAAGACTCTAGAAAGAAGGAATAGACGGCATTCTTCTTCTCCTGTGTAGTTTTCGCAGCTTTCTCAAATGACATGAAGAATTGAGGATGCAAACTATGTTAGGCAGTTTGGGAGATTGATTTGATGCAAGGCTGTCAGCATATTGATGCTTCGATTTATGTTGTCACACTTCAATTTGTATTGAGTGGGAAAAGAACTTGGATTTCTTATAAGCATGATTCAGACCTTCTGTTCAAACTAATTGCTTGTCCTCTAATGTGTAATTTATGTTCTGCTGTCCGTTTTGAGGATTTTTGGGTGCCTTGTGAACTATCCAAGTTAAAGGATTTTTAGTTCTATAATGTGTTATTTATTCTTTACTTTCCAAGTTTTAGGGTTTTTGGGTGCATTAGTGAAAGAGCAATGCTATAATGAGGGCACTCTCTGCTGGATCAAGTGTCAGGTGATGTCATAGATCTATCAGAAGAAAACACGAGCTCACCCTGAGGGTGCCCCATGACTAAGGTGCACAGCTTCTAAATCCCAGCCAGAGGACTTTGAAGATGGTCTATTGAGCTAGCATACCCCACAAAAGTTCTCAGTACTTCCCCAGCATATTCACTGCTCGCGAATTCTTGTCTGTATCGTTTTCTAAATCTAGACGGCCATAGGCTTGGCTCCCAATAATATATATATATATATATATATATATATATATATATATATTATTTCTTATTGTGATTCGTAGTAAAGGATTTCCTATGAAGGGTACATAAGATTTCAAAAGCAAATAACTGTTTAATTTCTTTAATAACCTCTCAGCATGTTTGGTGTGTCCCACGGCTTTGGCATAGACGCAAAGCTTAATATTTTAGAAATCATAAAGTCCAGCTGATTTAGACATTTGAAAGGATTTATTGTTAAAAACAAAAAACAAAAAAAGAAGAAAGAATAGAAAAAACTACTGTATTATGTCACAATTTCTAAAACATACATAATATAAATGGAACTGAAAACTGTCACCCTCTTGCTATCAATCTATGAAAGATTCAGAATGTCAGTGGATAGACCTACATATATCTTGTCAAAAAAATTTAGGATATCAATGGATAAAGACAGATAGTATACTTGTCAAAAAGTAAATAATTAAAAAAAATAGAAGTACCAGAGTAAAACACCTCAGAGTAGTGTTTTGTCACCGTGAATTCCATTTTAATCACATAACGTGTGAAAAGGATTGTTAAATGTAATTGTTTGTGGCTTTTCCAACAGATGTTCTAAATTGTAGGATGCTAAAAGTTCAAATACAGTGACTTGAGGGTTCTTTGGGAATACAAATCCAGAAAGGAGAGAGACAAGAAAAACTTCTACAAACTAATCCTCTTGAATCAGGAAAAGGATCTGTCCACAATTAATAGTGTATTTTGGCACATTGAAATGAAATACAGTAATGTGAAATTTTGTAGTATGAACAAAGTATACAAATTAATATGAAAAAAAAATACAAAATCAAAGATGGAACATTTGTATCATGCAATCTCCACCTCTCTTTCAATAACAGGTTGAGACTCTAGATTGGACTCTTGGTTGGTTGTTTTGCTTTTAAAAGATTTCTGGCTAAACATCCGGCCAAAGGCACTCTTAGGTTGAGCCTCATTGCTCAATTTGCTGCCACCATTTTTCTTGGCAAGCTCTTCAGATATGGCCCTGATACTACTATCAAAACGACGCCTAAATGTTGGATACCTCGAGATAGATTTGGTGATCCCTTGAAGCCTTCATGGAAAAGACAGAAAAATAAAATAAAATAAAATGCAGTAACAACTGAAAAAAATTATAATAGAATTACCATATGTTTAACAAAATCCAAACAACTACTTGATATTTTTGAATCAATACCTTCGAGCTAGTGCATCAAGTTCGGCTCGTTTACGCTCAGATTCAGGTGGTGAGCCAATATTTGATTTTTGCAACCTCTCCGGAACACCACTCAACAGCACTAATTTGCCTAGGTAGTCCTCTTCAGCCTCAGAGAGGTTTTCAGCTTTAATCTGGTCTTTAATGATCAATAGCGGATTAAGAAACCAATCAAAGAATGCATCTTTGGGTCTGTTCGTGCTAGTTATCTCAGTGACATTATCACCTGCACCGATGAAAACAAGTTTTTATGGTCAAATCTTTGAGAGCTGCCTAATCTGTTGGGAGGAGGAAAAGAAACAACACTAAACAGGAAATGCATTTCTTTTACTTACTTAACAATATACCAGCAGAGTTGGCTTTTGCAGAACGTAAAAGCGTCTGTAGGAGACAAAAAGCTGGTAAACCTATACTTATCACCCTGCCGCTATCTTTGCTAGACTTAGCATCTTCAATGTCTTTAAGTGTTATTAGTCCTTCAGAAGCCATAGTTTCCCCTCGGCATTTACACTCCTTAAATACGCTATCAATTAACTACAGCAGTCGTGTATTAAGTTCAAATTAGCCCTAAAATCCATAATAAATGGAAGAATATTTAATAGTAATTAATTAAATAAACTGATTTGTCCATCATTAACATGCACTACATGCAGAAATAATTTCATTACTAAAAGATTCATTCCTCTAACATGCAAATGGAATGCTAACAAATACCTCAAGTGGCTTCAACTCAACCAAAGGAATCTTGAGTGAAACTGTTCGAGAAGGTGGATTTCGGAAAGAGTCGGGCCTTGAGAAAGACGCTGCACTAGAGCTGGTTCGTGATAGCTCAGCCTTCTTTCGGTATTGAGGCCTGTATGTATTTCATAGGTTATGTAAAACAATCAATATTGTAGCTTATAAAAGAAAATTGAATATTGATTACAACCTAGGGAAGCAGGACCCTTCTGGCATGTCGAGAATATCATTGCTGTACTCATCATAAATGGATAATGAAGCAATGATATAGCAAAGCCCCAACCAAAACGAGGATTCCTGTAGGCCAAAAGCCAAAAACAACAATTTTAAGAATAGTTTGCAATTCATGTAACAAGGATATTAACATAGCTCTCAGCATTTGGCGTTGATTGAAGTTTCATTATCTCTCACACGCACACCTACTATTGCCCCAACAGGGACTTGAACCCCATATGAGAGGAGGGAAAATCACTGCGGGTCCCTTGGGGCCTTGGTGGTATAATTCCATTCTCACGTGTGTAATCACCCATTCCAAACTTAAGCTGATCTATGACCATAACTAATAGAAAATAGATGATCTCTCGTAGAAATAGGAACTATAAACCACACTAGAAAAGAAATTATGACATTTTGTTCTGGGGAATTTGACCATGCGCAAATTTATCAATTATTATGAAATCATAACAAGAAATGGAGCCATGAACAAAAAAATAAGTTCAAAAGTTGAGATATTTCTGTATACTTGCTTACAGATGGTCATCCATTAAAAACTACAAAAGAGGGGGAAGTTTAACCTGATAAACAACCACCGCTGCATAAGCACCTAAAAAGATGCCTGATACCATGGAGCCTAATACAGCCCCAACAACAGCCAGTGGCCAGAGTAAGATAGCAAGACCTGCAAATGGTACACATATTGTCTCCAAGAAAGGGCCTTCCCGACCTATACAGTCATGAAATAAACGGTGCCACCCCTTGAACAGCATATAAGGGCTCTTGCAAAGGGCAACAACTGAAATGACCAGCATGTCAACCATGAAACCAAGCACCCCAGCAATTAAAGCGCCAGGAAGATGAAGTATTCTGCAAGACAATTTGTGAAAAAGGTTCTGTCAAAAAAAAAAAAAGGTACAGTCAAACAAAGGAACTACATCACCATGAGGAACAGCCACCAATGTAAACCACTTTCGTACAAGGGCAAACAAATAAACCCAAAGTGGTCTGTGAACTTCAAAACTGTCTTCACCTTTAGGTTTCTTTTTTCTAGCTTTATACATATTGCAGTAAATCCGCAACAGAAGTAAAAAAGTTCTTTTTAATAATCACATCAAAAGTATTATACCAAGTCTTATCCATTATTTATGGTTGAAAAGAAGGGGCAAAGCACACGCATTTCTGGAACGTGACAGCTAGAATCAACAAATTATTTCAACAAAAGTAATCAATAAGATCATTTTCTTTTCCGTCTTTCTGAAGAATAAATTGTATGGGCAGACGCACCAAATGGGGCTTGTAATTTCTTTTTGCCCATTCAATTTCATTCAACTCCCAGTTGAAGAATATAAATTTCCGTGTTTGGCTCACAATATATAGATAGAAAAACTTTGAAATTAAAGTTGATAGAAGATAGATTTTACATTTTTTAAAGTAATTGTAGAAGCTATATATATTATTTCATATCCAAAAAACATTGTAAGCTTTCACTTCTAATAACTGGCTGAACTTCATCTTAAGGTTAATATTTAGTTACTTGAGTAAAATAATTTGTGTGAATTTAGAAACGTATAACAACTACAGGAATACAGAGAGGGTTTTAGACTCACACTTCAGATTATACATCAATCATTAAAGAAGTGGAGTTGATTCCTGTAAGAAAGCTTAAAATCATAACACATAATTCATTTCGATAGCAAAATAGTGGGCAGGCCACAGGCAATGCATGCCGCAGCATGATGATGATTGAGGTAGCTGCCATGGTTCATTGGTAGCCTGCAGTAGATTGACAGTGTCATGGTAATTATTAAAATTATTATTTTACAATTGCTCAGTTAATAAGATTTAATTACCTAAATATACAATAGCACACGTCTAAGAGAAAAATCTAAGAGGCATCATGGAGATCTGAAAATAAGTAATGAGCTGGCATGCGGTGACAATGAATTTCAACCTAATTGGGAAGTCCAAAGGGCACTTGCTGAAGTTAAGCCTTTAAAGTATGATAGCATAAATGTTCACCATATAGGCCCGTAGGAGAATTATGTTTAGTGATGCCCAAGTGTTCATCATACAAGATTTTATATGAGAATGAAGGTTTCTATTTATAGTTTTATTGGCCAAAAGAAAATTAGTATGAGCTAAAACAAGAAGCAATCCAGAATCAAACCCGACAACCAACCTTATGTCATAATATATTCCCTCTGGAGGCCCTTGACACCGTATGTCATCCATAACTGAGAAGTAGGAATGATAACATACATCCATAAAATCCCTGATAAAGGTAAAGCTCCTTTGCACAGTGTCCCAAGTTCCATTCTGAAAGTAGTGAAAGGAAAATTCTTCTAAGGTAACATAAGACCAAAAAAAAAAAAAAGAGGGAGAGAGAAAAAATAAATGATGTTGAAATTTAAGATGATTAAACATACATAAATACAGTGGAATAATTCATTAGTCTTCCCTTCACCAACAGCCTCAAAAGTGGCAAACACTGGAGCAAGAAGACCATATGCTGCACCGCCAATTATACTCCCAACAATGCCAATCAGTGGCCATATAATTAAGACAACAGAAATGCTTACACAGAGTACAAGCTTCAAAACTGGCCCTATTTGTTTAGCTCTGCCATTAAAAAATGCAAAAGCAATCGGTACATGATACAATGAGGCCCAACAAAGATATGAGAAGTGAGAGACAAAAGAACTCACCCCACAATACAATAATATGTCCAGAAACAGTGAGCCGGCCAAAGACCTAAAATTATTGCAGAGTTTCCAATTGTCATGATAAGGCATATGAATGGGCAGAAAATGATACCTGCAAGGTTATTGCATTCAACTAGAGTTATGATAATCACTCAGCAAAGAAATCCAAATCATCTTTCCTCCTACAGTGATACATAAATAAATCATATCGCACCGCATATTTTTAACTACTGTAATATACATCCTGTCCCTTAAACTGCACAATTCAATCCTTTGATCCTTACTGTTATTGTGTCTATTCTTCTTTCATTTCAGGAAAAAGGAGGGGTGTTGTAATTTACTGTTAAATTTGTTAATGCATCACAAATTAAATGCCCAAATAGAAAAATCAGCATAATGGGAACCATGTTGACAAAAACAATAAGAAGACAAAGTGTCTAGACAACCTCAAATCCCACAGTTACTACAAATTAATATACAACTAAGGCTAATAGATCATTGGATATATGAAGAGAAACTCCAAAAGCAGGATTCCAATTATACCATTCCTGCGCATAAAAATGACAACTTTCCTCCCAAACACTTACAAAGAACATCCATGTTTGAAGCCATAGTTAAATTATTTGATAACACTTGCACAGAAACTGTCAATTGAAAGGCCAAATTCATTCAAAACGAGAAAATGTATAAATTTGTATAGCATAAAATCTATATACCCAAATTGAGTAAAAGGGTTAACAATAGTAGAACAAGAAAGAAGAAAAACAACAACCCGAAAAGGAAAAAAATTGAAACTGACCTTTTATGGAACCTAAAATTAGGAGACCAATGAAGTAAGGCAAGAAGCGAATAAAGTTCCACAGAGAAGCCAAGATTCCCCTTGGAGGCTCCATAAGATTCCTCAGTCCTCATCCACCAACCAAACCCAGATCTATCGAAATCACTACAAACCCATCTCAAAACCACACCAAATCTCTGCAATCCATGCCGATAACTCCAACAAAATCAACCCCTCTTCTGGTATCAAGAACAGAGAAACAGTAGAGGGTGTTTTTCGTTGTCCAAAAATAAATATTTTGTCTCAAAGAATTTTTTTTTTGAAATATCCTCTTCTGGGTTGTGGATTATTTTACAAACGGTTGGGAAACCGTTGAGAGCCTCAGATTAAATCGAGTTTGAGGATACATCAGTTCGTGTAACAGAGGTTTAGAAGCAAAGAATACTTAAGCACTCGCACATGTGTGTAAAAAATATATATGGTTTATATGGATTGATGATTATTAAATTGGCTTGAAATTAAAGCAGGGCTGCTGGATAGGGGTGCAACTTGGGTTGGGCAACCCGAATTCAACCCGAGTCCAACCCGATTTTTTACGAGTTTGGACAACTATTTTTACAATTAGGGTTGAGCTTGGGTTGAAAAACTCCAACCCGAACTTAATTAGGGTTGAGCTAGGGTTGAGGTGCCAACAACCCGAGCCCAACCCGAACCCGAATTGTAATATTATTTTTATACATATTTTTTATTTTAAATATATTATATATAATATTCAAATTGTGATAACCTTTTTCTTTTCAACTTCCTTTATTTAAATCTTGATTTATTGTATGTTAACATTTTTGATAATTAATTTCTTAAAATTTGTTTGTAATTTTTTAGAAATTTGCATTAAGTTCTTATTTTTTGGTGTGTTTTGGAGTAATCTAATGTGAAACTTATTAAAGATCACTTTAAATGTTCAACATGGATATTGGTGATATAGATAACCCGAATTAACCCGACTTTCTAACCCGAAATCTCAACCCGAGTTATAAACCCGAGTTTAAAAATTTAAGGATGGGTTGAGCTAGGGTTGAGTAGTTAGGGTTGAAAGTAGGGTTAGGGTTGAGTTAGGGTTGAACATTTTATATGTAGGGTTGAACCCGAGTTGTACCTCTAACCCGCCCAACCCGCCCGAGTTGCAGCCCTACTGCTGGATGGATTGTGTTCATTTCCAAGTTTCTAACCTGTAACATGGACGGTAAATAGAAAAAATAAAAAAGAAAAATTATATATAACTGTATGCTTATTACTTACAAATTAGAGATTAATGTTGGATTGGTTCTCCAAATACGGTAAAGCAATCAGTCAATGATGCCTCGATCAAATTCTTGAAAGAAAAAAAAATTAGCTCGACTTAATTTCAGATGTATCTCATGACATAAAAATTTATATAGAACATCTCGATCATGCTTTTATACTGAACTCGTGAAGGGTATATCAAGTCATTGATACATGCAATCAATAAAAATACTGACACATAAGTAAACTTTGAAAGCTCTGATTGGCCTGAAATCAATAGTTTTAGGAGTACCTAATAATTTATCATAAATCAACTAAAATGATGTATTTTTATTAGTTGGACATATCAATGACGTGTATGCCTAGTTCACTTAATATCTTTCTAAACTCGTGTCATTATATCTACAGCAGTCATCACCAATCTGAGTTTGACATGTAAACAAAATTTGAAATAAAACTGACACACTTCCTTATGTGTTAATTGTCCTCAGTGTACGTAACAATTTCTCGTGAACACTTGCATTATATATATATATATATATATATAATTTTTGAGTGCTCACATGGCATGCATCGAGAAGCTCCATTGAGAAAATTGTGGATTACCCCCACCAGAAAGGAGCCAAGTCCGGTAAGAGAGTATGACGCATTCTTAATGTAGTAAAAATGTAATTTAAGTTTTAAAATCAATAATTTTCGCATGAGTAATGTTACTCAGACAGAATTCATAGGCAAAATTAGTAGGTAAAATGTTTTACATTCATTGGATGCATGTGGTGAATGTATGTGGTGGGGTCTATCACATACATCCAATGGATGTAAAACATTCTGTCTATGAATTCTGCCTACGAATTCTGTCCGACTAGTATTACCCTTTGCACATCATAATCTAAATTTTCTAGGAAAGATTAATGCAAGTTAGAGATTCATATTATCCAAGCAAATAAATCTTATAACGAGACATGTATTTAATGCATTTCTTCATTTGATATTTCAAAAAAATGGGGTCAAACCATAACTATCTGCATTGATAATTGAAGATACATTGAATTTTAAGAGCAATTTAAGAAAATTATAGTAATTCCTTGTACAATGACTTTTCAAGAGGACCACATGTTCTGGACATCCTATAAGAAAAGCCGACATTTATTTTGAAACGAAAACACTAATGAGACTCATTGTGAAGCTAACTGAGTTATTTTTTAACCTATCTTTGTCTTGTCTAGTTGTTTCGGGTAATGCACGTTAGATTTAGCGTACTCCATAAGTAGATATACAAGTACAAATGCTTAGGCAAACAAGTTTGTTACTTTAAAATTACTTAATCTTGATGGTTAAGTTTGTTACTTAACAATTGCCCACATTAGATTTATCATATTCCAGTAGATATATACATATAAATGAAAGCAAATCATTAGGCAACAACTTTGTAATCTTGCCCCCTGAAAAAATAAATTCTTTATAGTTTTTTTTTTTAATTTCAAAAATGCTCTCCCTCAATTTATTTTTTAACCTGCAAATTAGACCGGTTGTTTCATGTAATAGAGGTCATATACTTCTTTTAAATAGAAGACTCAATTCTCTTGGAACTCAATAACTTTTATTTATTGGGTTAATACAATTCTTTTAAATATAAAGACCCAATTCTCTCATAGTCCAATACGTTTTAGAAAACAAGAAAATTAAAACGGGGCAAGATATAACGCAACAAGCATTTGATGTTCTCTCCAAACCTAAATTTTCTATCTTTTGATCTTTTCTTTTTTTCTCTCTTAACCCAAATCTGAACCTCATGCAATTGTTAATTCTTTTTTTTTCTCTTTTTTTTTTTTCTTTGGATCAAATGTAATGATATTTTGATATTGATATTTTATTCTGCTTCTGTCTTAAAAAGTCAATCAGTAATGGGTTTTGACTTTCAAGTTTTAATTGAATATTTCTTAAATATTCTTAATGTTTGAGAAGTACATTTCAAATTAGGACATTTAATTTACTGAATTTGGTAAAGTTATGATTATTTAGGAATTTTTTTTTTTTCGAGAAGGTTATTTTGTTTAGGAAATTGATCATTCAGAAATAATTAATTTCGATTTTGAATTGCTTCATTACAAAATCAAAGATGGTGTTTTACAGAGATTCGTATGTTGATGATTGAATTGTTTCACCCACTTTGATGTGTGTATAAGCATTGGATCTTAAACCAGACATTGAGTTGGATAGCAAATAATAATAGAGATGCTTCTGTTAGTTAGAGAATATGATTGCTTTGACATGACTTATAATTCAACTAGTATTTAGGTAATTTTTATTTCACTTCAAATGAGTATTAATATGGAATTAGATTAAGAATACTACACTATTCATTAAAAGATAGTGATTTTGCTATGTTTTTTTGTTTCTAATTTGCATTTTTATGTGAAAAAATTCTATTTGTTATGCTAGTTTTTTTTTTCTCGCCAAATGTACTACGTCCCCCGGAACTAAAATTCTAAGTCCATCCTTGCTTGCCACGACAAACAAAAAATAAAATTGTTAACTTGAAAATTACTACTTGACAATTAGGTCTGTGTGATTAAATAATTGGAGAAAAACAAATTTCCTTATGTATATTCTCTCTTGTTTAAATCATTATTTATTTTTTTATAAAACAGTTATCACTACAATAAATAAATAAACAAATAAATGGTAATACCACTAAAGTTACGTTTGCAAGCATAGAATTGACACATTGTCCTCGCAAAATCGAGATAAATGTTTTTACATACTCCTAAAAGGAATTTCAAAAATATCAAAAAGAAATTATATTAAGATGTGATAAAAAAATAAAAATAAATAAAAGTGCATGCATACAAATTCTATTGGTAAAACTTTCTGATTTTAACCTCTAGTTAAGTAGAATATCCTTTTAGACATCTGCTTTAGGTAGATATCTTATGCCTTGTCGATTTCTGGCATATAATATTTTTGTTAGTTTTTTAGTCAGAAAATTATGAGAAAGACATGATATGGATTTTTGTAAATTTGACTAAAAAAATTAGACGAGGGTGGTCCATGCATGATTAGGAATATTCTTAATGCAACAAGCAAAAAAGATCAAATATAATAAAAGAAATTTTAAGAAACGTCTCATTTCTTTTAAGGTTAGTTGGAACCAATGACACGAAAGGTATCATAAAGCCTGTAAAGGACGCATATCTTGGACGATATATATATATATATACACACATCACAACGGGGAAACATCTCGCTCCCTTTTTGTTGGTTGAATTTAGAAGAAAATGAAAATGACATTTTTGCTAGTGACTTAATGCAGAATTCTAAAATGTCATAGTGTCGTGTAAATGCATTAATACAAACCATGTTACAGAACTTGATTTGGCTACAGATTCCAAACCTTATGTAAGTCTAAACTTGTCCAACAGATTCCAAAGCCTAGTGCAATCTAAAAGTTGTCCGAGTCATGCCCCATTTGCTGGCCACAATCAGAAGGCAACATAATTGGTATCCATTCCCCAAAAGTCACACAATTCAGTTGAGGAGATTAAAGGGGCGCTAAATATCAGATAGATGTCTGTGTGTGTTGGCAGTATAGTGCTATAAAATATATGAATCACCTTACCTTATATATATGTATATATGAATCACCTTTCCATTGAGCTATTGTACTGGTAATCTGGTGCCATCATTATATTCTTGAACCAGCTTCGGCATAATAATGTTTTTTGTTTACTCAGTAGAGAGGAGTGTTCAATTGATTAAGAAAACATTGCTAAGTTATCTATTTGTATTTGAAAAAACTGTTAGACAGCCACTTGTTCCTAAGGAATGAGCCTTCAAACAACAATCAAACGGCTATGGGCCAATAGTGTGAAATCAAACAAGTTGATTAAAGATAGCATAGAATGCAACGAACAGAGTGGGGAAGAAATGCAGATGGAAAGACTATAATCCAAGATGTCTAAGAATCAGAGCTCTATGTTAAAAAGCCACTTACTCCGAAAGTCTAAATTGTTATTAATTTGCCAAACAATGTATGTTAAGATCTCACGAAAACAAGTTCTTGTATGCACTTGCTTGGTTGCTCAAAAGATAATAAAACTGATAAGAAATTCAGAATATTACAAGTTCAGAAGTCAAAATAACGTTGAGGTAATAAAACTGATGCAGAATAAGACAAGTTCAGAAGTCAGAATAATGTTGAGGTCAAGATTTTAGCTTCCTCACCACAGCATTCTTAGCATCTGAAGCCAGCAACAAACTTTAGCAAAGTATGATTATGAAAGGTCTTAAACTTAGTTTGGATGCTTTGAGGCTGACTCGTTCAAACTTAGATTTAAAATGATAGCATATGGACAAATACAATATCATGAAGATCGCAAATGTACCAAATTACTTACAGTTTTTGTTCTGTTTGTGGAGTGTAAATTTCATTTCTGTCAAATGGTTTACTTCTTCTAGGAACATCGGCTAAATTACAGAACTCAGACAAGGTCTTTCTAATTTGTACTACTTTCTTTTTCTCTGGTGGCCGAGGGCCTAGAGCACTTAGATCAATAGCACCACCACAAACCTGTGAGGATCGCATGACTGCATCATAAGCCTTTGAAGAGAGGTTTATACGCTCATTGTAAGCCCTCAAATACAACTCATAGGCAAGTCTTGGCTTACCATCCTTTGCAAGAGCCTCAATCAGCATCTCAAAAGTAATTTCATTGGGTAAGATGCTGTGAGCTTTCATTCTGTGAAACCATTCATATGCTGCACTTCCCATATTGTTCCGTGCACATCCACTGATAATTGCATTGAATGTGACAACCGTCGGTTCAACCCCAGATGAAACCATATCCCGGATAATGGAATCTACCATATTAAATTTTCCCTGTGCAGCATAAATCGAAGTCAAAATTGTGTAGGCATACAAGTTTGGCTCAACTCCCAGTCTAATCATATGTTCCCACACCTGAAGGGCCTCATCATAGAGTTTCCCTTTTTCAAGAGCACTAAGCAATGCCCCATAGGAGACAATCGTGGGCTTTTCACCTTGTTCCACCATTCTTCTAAATATCTGCACAGCAGCAGAAGTTTCTGAAGCCTTGGAACAGGCTACTAGAACTGCATTCCATTCCCTACTTCCTGGTTTTAGGCCTTTCTCTTCCATTTTGTTGAGCAACCTAACACCCCATCTCCATATTCCTCTTTTCTTAGCTGCAGTGAGTAGAATGTTGAAATGAGAAACTATCAGTTCATATGACATGTTATTTGGTTTAGGCCCTCTGTCCAACAAATCCTCATAAATCTCCAGAGCTGCCCACCACTTCTTAGCCTTCCCCATCAACCAAATCACATGATTGCACACAGATAAGCTTATTCCAGAATCCTTTTCTCTTATTCTATTATATAATTCTTTTGCCACGGTGTAATGTTCCTCACGGGTGCATGCCCAAACAAGGCGCTCATGTTCAGCCCGTCCAGTTTTAAGTCTAGCCCTGTCCATCTCTGTAAGAAGTTTCAACACATTGGTGCTCAAGTTCTCATCCTTCACAAGCCAACGCCGTATCACTTGGTAGCAAATTCGAATTGTGAAGTTCTCAAGCTTAGCCATCTCATTTGGCCAATCTTCATCTGCCTCTTTTCCTATATCACCTTTTTGGTACTTCTGTTTTAAATTGACATAGAAATTCAAAGCTCCGAATCCATCTTCCAGTCTTCGATAGGCCAACAAGGCTGTAGAATAGGATGCGGGAGATGGAGTTAAACCATTCTTTTGTATCTCTTCAAAAATATTAAGAGCCTCAACTTCTTGCCCTTGCTCTAAGTAGATTCCCATTAGAGAGTTGTAAGTTACAACATTAGGGAGCACTCCTTCAATGACCATATCCTTAATGATTTTCTCCACTTCATCAAAATTTTCAGATTGCTTCACTGCACCCAAAAGACTATTATATATGTAAAGGTTAGGGCCAATTACACCGTTAGTATCTCTCTTCTTTCGTTTTAGCCACTCAACAAGAGCCATGGCAGAATGTAGTTTCTTGTCTTTGCCGAAACCTCTGATCATAGATGAGTAAACTTGAAGGGGCAATTCACTTGTGTCCTTAAGAACCTCTTCTACATCATCAGATGTTTTGGCAAACCATAGGCGCCGAGCCAGCGCATGGACATCGACCCTTGTACCCTTCTCTACCCTTACTTCTTCCTCAGTTTTGCTATCTTCTTCTTGTTTGTCATTATTGTCATTTTCATTTCCAGCAAAAGGTAACTCTCTACTTTTTACATCATTCAAATCAATACAATCAACATCCTCACTCTCAACTTCCCCAGAGAATCCATCTAATGAATCCGAATCTTTTTTACTGACATCAATGCCAACGGCTTGTCCCTCTAGTGCCCATGCCAAGGCAAAAGATGTGCTTAAGGAACCTTTCTTTGGCTCACAAAGCAGATGAACCCTGAGTTCTGAGTATTTAGAGAAAAACCCATAATCCATATCAAATTTAGGGTTCCTAAGACAAGCCTCAACCCAAGAACGCCTTGAATAGCTTGAAACCAAAAAGAGACTAGACTTTCTACTGTGACAACCAGGACCACCAAGATCACATCTTTTCCTTCTCCTCCTCCTTCGACTTGAATTACAAGATGAACCCACTTCTAACTTCAATTGGGGTACTACCCAAAAGTCAATTTTTGAAGGCCAAATGCTCAGAGCTTGCATTTTATTCTAGGAAAATGAGAAACCCAGAACTGAAATTTGAACTTCTTTAAGGCATGTCATTCTATCTCAAGACTGACTTTTTAAGATCTTTGTGGCACAAAAATGGCGATAACAAAAGAAAGAACTGAACTTAGGGAATTATAATCAATCAGAAAAAGATGGGTTCATACCTGAGCAGAAAGTGCGCTGTTACTTTAGGGCTTTCCTTGTCCAAAATTGAGTTAAAGTTCTGTGTTGGGGTATGGCGTCTCGCCGTCTCTGTTAGATACCTCTGGTGCTGGTGTTCTCTCAACCATTCAACTGCAAATAGCAGTGAGCCATATGTTTTTGATGTTGCCAAGGAAAAAATCAACCTTTTCAAGAAAAGTATGTTATTGTACCAGCCCAGAAATATAAATAGGCCTAAACTGGCCATACGGACCTAGATCAAAGTGAGAGCCCGGAGATATAAATAGGGCCTAAACTGGCCATACGGGCCTAGTTTAGAGGCTCTTTTGGTCCATGAGTAGTCCAACTTTAATTTTGTAGTGGATGAACATATAGCATTTTCTTGATCATGAACCAACTCTTTATTTATGGTCTTGTCTTGTAAGATTTTGGGCCACATATTTTTTTCTTTAAAGTCCATGTTAAACTTGAGATGGCCTGCCCAAAATAAATATAACCTCGTTAATTTTGGACTTGCTAATCTGGTCTTCTCTCATGGGGGCAACTGCTAATCTGGTCTTCTCTCATGGGGGCAACGGGTAGACACTTGTTTTCTAATTCAAAATTTTAATGACCTGATTATCATGCGTTTGTGTTTTGCGTTTTTATTTTTGTCTAAAACAGAACAATTGTTTTTATTATGAATATTTTGAATAGTAATAAAAAACATATTTTCATAACGAAAATATGTTTTTAAGTTTTTTTTTTTAGTTTTCCCTCTACAGTAGCAGAAACATAACAAAAACACCAAAATGATGTTTCCAATTTTGGACCAATTTTGTAATACCCCGCTCCAACACATGGTATGATATTGTCCGCTTTGGGCCTAAGCCCGCACGGTTTTGCTCTTTGGGTTTTACCCCAAAAGGCCTCATACCATTTGAAGAGAACATACTACATATAAGGTGTGAGTGGGCGGGTGCGAAGATAAACACTGGGCTGAGCTACCACACTGACAGGGTACAAGATGCTTAATCCCACATCGTCTGGGTGTGAAAATGGGGATATGCTTATATGTAGTATGTTCTCTTCAAATGGTATGAGGCCTTTTGGGGTAAAACCCAAGAGCAAAACCGTGCGGGCTCAAGCCTAAAGCGGACAATATCATACCATATGTTGGAGCGGGGTATTACAGTTGGTATCAGAGTCTGAACCCAGCCGAAAGTGTGCCGACGAGGACGTCTGGCCTCGTAGGGGGGTGGATTGTAGTAACCCTTGTGGACGGGTGTGAGTGGGTGGGTGCAAAGATAGACACTAGGCTGAGCTACCACACTGACAGGATACAAGGTGCTCAATCCCACATCGCCTGGGTGTGAAAAAGGGGATGTGCTTATATGTAGTATGTTCTCTTTAGGGATGGCAACGGGGCCGGTACGGCACGGGTTTGTCTAAACCCGTCCCCGCCCCGCTGCCTTCAACACTATTACCAAACCCGCCGCGGGTTTGAAACGGGACAGAATTTCAAAACCCATCCCCACCCCGTTGGGAGAAATCCTACCTCGTCCCGGCCCCGCCCCACCCCGTTTAAAATTTCAAAAGGGGTAGGATGAGACGGGGCCCCTCCCCACAAAATTGTAACCACATCAAACATCAATAAAAATTGATTTTTTCAAAAAATACGAGCCTAGTGGGTAGTACCAAGTTTGATACTATTAAATTCAAAATAGTATAACCCCTGTTTAAGAAGTAAAATGATAAGATTCCACAATTAAATGGCTTATTACAAAAAATATATTTCACAACTAAATAACTTAGTAACAAGTTTGATCCAACAATTAAAGAAGTGTTAATACAACAAAAAGATAAAATGAAAACATAAATCTTAATACAAACAAAAATAAAATTATAATTTGTATATATATATATAAACATATAAATATATTTATAATAATAAAATATATAGCGGGGCGGGTTATTATAGAGTCCCGAACCCACCCCGTACCTGCGGCGGGTTTTGATTTTTTTTTCCAAACCCGCCCCTAAGAAAAAAAAATGGCTCCCATACCCACCCTAAACGGAATGGGACGGGGCGAAAACCTAGCGGGGCAGATAAAATTGTTATCCCTAGTTCTCTTCAAATGGTATGAGGTATTTTGGGATAAAACCCAAAAGCAAAATTGTGCGGGCTTAGGCCCAAAGCGGACAATATCATACCATGTGTTGAGCGGGATATTACAGTTTCTGGAGGTTAAATAAACTTGATTTTAAATTTTCATCTCGAAATAAGCTTCCCTTGGTGTTCAATTAATTTTTAAAGTGTCTAAAAGTTGGGTTTTCACCTTCTTTTATTTGTTAAAAATATTTTTAAAATTTTAAAAAATTACAGAATGATTTAATAGGGTTCTTAGAAGTAGAATAGGCCCAGAAACCTAGATAAGAGTTAGGTTTAGACTCCCTCGTAGATTTGAGTGCATTGGGGGTTGGATTGAGTGTTTGCTTCTAAAGTGGTTAAACTGTGTTACTTGATTTATTTGAATGTATTTTCTTTTAAGGATATAAATGCCCATTAAATACTTGATTATAGTTTACTTGTGAATTTTGTCTTATGGTGATAATTTCATGTCGGATAATTTGAATTACTTTGTTTGTGATTGTTTATTTTATGTTTCATATTGGGAATGTATCTATGCATTTTATTTGGCATGTAAGGATTGCTCGGCGTGTCAGGATCGCCCATATCTAATAAGGTATCTATGCATTTTATTTGGCATGTAAGGATTGCCCGGCTTGTCAGGATCGCCCATACCTAATAAGGTATCTATGTATTTTATTTTGGCATGTAAGGATTGTCCAGCGTGTCAGGATCGCCCATACCTAATAAGGTTTCTATGCATTTTATTTTGGCATGTAAGGATTGTCTGGCGTGTCAGGATCGCCCATACCTAATAAGGTCTCTATGCATTTTATTTGGCATGTTGGGATTGCCTAGGTGTGTTAGGATCGCCTAATACCTAATAAGGTATCTATGCATTATATTTGGCATGATGGGATTGGCAAGGCGTGTCGGGATCGCCTAATACCTAATAAGGTGTCTATGCATTATATTTGGCATGTTAGGATTGGCAAGGCGGGTCGGGATCGCCTAATACCTAATAAGGTATCTATGTATTATATTTGGCATGTTGGGATTGTCAAGGCGTGTCGGGATCGCCAAACACCTAATATGGTATCTTTATATTTTATTTGGAGCATGTCAAGATTGCCTAATATCTAATAAGAACGTTTCTCGGTATATATTCGAGCAAGTTACAATTATTTCTTGTGTAAACTTAAAACTAGTCTGCACTTGCATTAAGATATCTGATGTGTTAGTGTAGGGTGTGGGGTGGCTCTATTCTTGGGACATAGGGTTAATTGGGGATATATATTTATGATCTGGTGGATTTATCTTTAATTGTATATAAACATGAATTTGTTGTCTTCGGAAAGGATTTTTGGTGGAGACAGGATAGGTTTGCCTAATACCTTGTAAGGCATTTGTAGAATATATGGAAGAAGGCATGTTAGGATTGTCTATGGTTTGAACTTAGAAATTTGTTTTATCTGTATTGTGATAATGGATGGGTTAGTTCAGAACATAATTCTAGTTACTTCTAAGATAGGAGATTTAATGACTAAACGGTATAATTATATCTATATGTCTTTATTGTCCTCATATAGAGGGTATGTTTACCGATTCTCTGATTGGGTTGTAGTAGAGAGAATTTACTGGTGGGTTTAACCCACTTTGTTTGTATTTCAGGTTCCAGTCAGTTTCTACCTGGAGATTTGTGCATGGAGTTTATAGAGCATGACGATCATCCATTCCTTACCATACTTTAGTGTAGGGACTTAAATCTGTTCATAAAGTTTTACTTTTATGTTTTTTTTGGTTAAGGGGTCTGTGGGTTACCGGACTTCCAAGTTGTATCAATCAGAATAATATAATATTATTTAACATGATTATTTATTTCAGTTAGATTTTCATTTCAGCATTTATGATTCTTTTTCTTTTATCATTGTATTCTATGCTTGTTTGCTATCAGTTGTTAGTATCCCTCAAGTTTTGTGTATGAGACTAGCCACCTCATGCGCGAAATTTTCTAGGGGGTATTTCAAAATTTTTAAAACATTTTGGCACTATTCAAAACACAACGGACAATGCCAAACATGTTTTATTTTCAAAATACCGAAACCAAACTAGAAAAACAAAAACAAAATACATGTCAAACATATCATAAGCTACTGGGTAGTGCTGCATACTCACCTTTATATGCCCATGTCATTCCCTATCCGGATCCGACGTGAAACAAATTAGCCCCTCTAACACCTCGCCAGTACTTATTGATAAAGTTTAAAATTTTTTAATTCAATTAACTTAAAATAAATTTTAATAATTTTGAAAGCATTAAAACAAATTCTAGAGATTATTAAAAAGGGGCTATATAAAATTCAGTGTTTTCTAAATCAACCATTTTGATCTATAAATTTACCTTTATACCCCCAAAACATTTCAACACAAAAATTACCTTTATACCCCCAAATATATATATATATATATACACACACACACAACCACTATTCATCATCCCTAGCACAGGCCACCACCGGAGCTCCCCTCTCATGTGAAGCCATTGAAGACCGACTGAACCAGCTCTTCACTGACCTCTTCTCTGAGCACAACTGCAAGCCACTGCCTTCTACCTCCACCCATCACCTTTTTTTTCTCTAGAGTCTGAATTTCTCCAGATTTACCAACTAGGTTCACGGTGTTTGGTGTTGGTTAAAGAGTGCAGGGGTCACTCAAATATTTTAATGCATAAAATATGTTTGCATTTTGATTTTTTTTCACTTCCATTTACAATAGAACTCCCTAACCAGTAATCCATAAATTTTATTCACACTGTTGATATATACAAGTACAGATGTATATCATATTCATCAAGATCAATCCATTTCTTCATCCGCACAATTAATATATATAAGTATAAATGTATATTATATTCATCTAGATCAATCCATTTCTTCATCCTCTGTATTCATTGCCTAATGGCTAACGGCGATGGCACCGTTGAAAACATTTGTGATGTTGGCTGCAAGCTACTGCTAATACTTCAACAAGCTAAACGCTTTTATAGTTTGGGAGATTTTCGTATAGAGAGGGAAGGGTGGGTCTTCGGAGGAGACCTAGTTAGGTCTCGGCGGTGGCTGGAAGTTGAACACGGTGGTGAAGTTAATGGTGGACCGATGGAGCATGGAGGTCTGGTCGTGGGTCTTCTCTTGGATAACTGTGCTCGGAAAAGAGGTGGTTCAATCTGTCTTCAATGACTTCACAGTGGAAGGGAGCTCCGGTGGTGGCCTATGGTGGGAAGATGAACAGTTGGCGTGTATATGTATATAAATATTTTAGGGGTATAAAGGTAATTTTATAGATCCGAATGATTGATTTGCACCAAATACAAATTAGTGGAAAATGAACATAAAAGAAGTTTTTGCACAATTTTTAAACTAAGTGTTGTTTTTTTCACTTTACCTCGTTTATATGGGATAATAGTAATTATGATGTGTTTTGGAATACAAAGAATAATGTGTCAAATCAAAACCTTCTTCATTATTGAAACAATATAGCTTTAATTGCTTTGTCAACCTAGGGGTTTTACAGAGAGCTACGAACTTTTCTATTTAAAAAAAAAGAGGTTAAAGTGTAATAAATCTCTCTTGTTTCAAAATAGTGCACAATATTCTTTTTTTTTTTTTTGGTGTAACAAACACCCTCTAACTTACAAATTGATTCAATTTGCCCCTATTTTACACTATTTGGGTTAAGAATTGATGTAAAATGACGAAAATACCATCAAATAAAAAAAAAAAAAATGAGTAATTTATCGAAAATTACCAAAAGAAACTACTGACAAAAGAAAAAAAGAACTTTAATTGCCGGAAAATACCAAAACAAATTACCAAAAAATGAAAAAAAAGAACTTTAATTTGGCTAAAAATACTGAAAAAATACCAAAAAATATTTACTGAGAATAAAATTTGGTGAATTAAAGTTATTTTTTTCTAGTAATTTTTTTCGGAAAATTCAAGTTCTTTTTTTTCTTCTTTTTTTAGTATTTTTTTTTGATATTTTTTGGTAAATTAATCACTTTATTATTTTTATTTTTTTTATCTATGAGAGTATTTTTGTCATTTTACGTCAATTCTTAATTCAAATTGAGGCAAATTGTACCAATTTGTAAGTTGGAGAGTGTTTGCTACATCTAAAAAAATAGAGAGGAGAATATTGTACATTATTTTGAAATCAGTGATAAGTTTATTGCACTTTGGCCAAAAAATAGAAAAATTAATAATTTCTTTGTTTTTTGTTTACTAAGAACATAAATATTATTATAAAAGAATTGAACCAAATAAACCTTTAATTCTCTCATGTGAAAAAGTTATGAATACTCATTAATATTTTGTAACATAGTTATTCTCTTTTTTCTTTTCATTCACCGAAGAATGATTGATATTATTCTAAAATAATATACATTGGTACGCTGTCACTGACTCACCATCACAATAATAATAAATAGTGCTAAATCACTTGTATTCTTCATCGTATCTGTGGCTATATCTTTTGATTGCATGCCAACAAGAGGCAAATCTTCGGGGAGGCGTGAAAGGATCAATGTTGTACATTGGCCTTTGTTCGAGCATGCCTTGCCTTGGTGTAAATATTATGTATTCACGTGTTCCCAGCAACTGTAACTTATATATATATATATATACACTTTTTCTCTTGGATTTTTAACATCCCGTTCCCATCATATAT